>CM065593.1:242851512-242878557 GCA_033119425.1 Bufotes viridis | reverse complement strand
CACAAACTGGCATCTTTTGACCTGTGTGTCAAACTAATGCATGTAGGAATCAGCACAGTGATATTTGGTCCAAAAGAGTGACGAGGCTTTTGTGCTGATTGTTTAATACAACTAAAAGCGAGTAGTAAGAGCTGCTTAGATTCCTGACAATAAGATGGATGAGTTCACACAGTGCATAACGACTACACCAACTTTTGTGTGGACAACATGAAACAGTACAAAACAGAGGTGACTTGAATAAAAATCCTGATTAACCCTATATAAAACTCATGCCAAAGGGATGGATGGAGTGTCTTTCTGGGTCAGGTAACAATTAAAACTGAGGTAAATATTGGCATCAGCTAGTAAGTTGTGGTACAAAAGGAAGATGGTTGGAGCAATTGGAACAGAAAACATTTATAGTCTTAAAACCTGAGTCAATATCTATTTAGAACCCTGCTTCCAGGTAGAAGGGAGACAAAGGCTTAATGAGCTCAATCTATTGTTCAATAGTTTTAATCACACCCTGCTCCCAGCCCAGCATGCCATTGTATCCTTCTCTTCAATGGTGACCCTTTCTCCTGCTGTTGGCTCACCAGGCCAGGATCATTGAATCTAGTTAACAGTTTCACCTGACACAGTCTGATCTTTGCCCAGGAGAGAAGTTAGAATCAGAAGATCAAAGATGAGGTATCAGGTTAACAGCATCAGTGCTAGAGTACTTAAGACCTGTAAGACCAGCTGTGTGGTATTTTTTAAGATATATATGTTCAATATGAGCCTGAGTTTGGGTAGGCGTACCACAATGCAGAAACTGAACAAATTGTGCACTGAAGAGAGTTGGAGCTAATAATTTGATGTTCTGTTCGAGAAGTTCGAATATGAACTTCCCCAAAATGCCCGGCCTGTGGATTGAAGCCCAATGGGATCCAACTTTGCAAGTACTAAAGCCGTGCACAGTCCCAGAGTACATAGGGCTGCAAAGGCAGCAAATGTAGGTAAATGCCCTAAACAAAATGTGATAGGGAATTACCAAAATAAAATAAAAAAATTAACCAAGACGGTTCTGAAACTTGGAGGAGGAGGAGGTATGAGGAGGTTATCAGGTAAAAATGCTGGTGAGTTGATGTTCTTCATCACACTGGCACACTATGATATTTGGCTGCCATAAATGCTCCAGATCTAGGCTATGGCACCCAGACGCAGAAGAGGTTCGCCCAACTTTGGGCGGTCAAAGGCATAATGGTAAAATTAGAAAGAGGATTCACAAAGAAGGGCCCTGGGCGCATAAGAATATATGTGTCCAGGAGGAGCTATAACTGTCTATTCTGCACAAGGGAGGCACAGGTCCTGTGATCCATGCCTGCGTTCATTTTATGAACGCCAGCTTGTCCACGCTAAGCTGTGGATAGGCGCTGGCGTTTGTCAGTAGACGCCACTGCCAGGCTGAATACACGCTTCAGATAAAATGCTGCCGGGCAGCCAGCACTCCCAAGGCATAAAATGCTCAACTCTGGCCACGTGGACAATTTGGAGACCCAGAAGTTGAATGGGATCGAACCATCAGTCAGCACGTGGAGGGTGTGCAGACGTACTGTTCAACCATGTTAGTGAAATGCTGCCTCCTGCTAACACGTCCCAGATCAGGTGGTGGTGCAGTTAGCTGTGGCATGGAGACAAAACTTTTCCACATTTCTGCCATGCTAACCCTGCCCTCAGAGGAGCTGGCCGTGACACAGCTGCGTTGGCGACCTCTGCTCCTCCTCTGCCTTCGCCTTGGGCTTCCACCTGTTCCCTGTGACATTTGGGAATGCTCTCAGGAGCGCTCTACCAGCGTGCGCTTGTACTCGCAAGATCTTCCTATCACGCCCAGTGCAGGAAGTAAGGTGGGCACATTGTCTTTGTACCGGGATCCAGCAGGGTGGCAACCCAGTAGTCCGCACACGCTAAAATGTGGGCAACTCTGCTGTCGTTGCGCAGGCACTGCAGCATGTAGTCGCTCATGTGTGCCAGGCTCCCCAGAGGTAAGGACAAGCTGTCCTCTGTGGGAGGCGTATCGTCATCGTCCTCCGTATCCCCCAGCCACGCACCAGTGATGGGCCTGAGCTGTGTCGGGTGCCACCCCGCTGTGAACCTGCTTCATCCTCATCCTCCTCCACCTCCTCCTCATCCTCCTCGTCCTCCAGTAGTGGGCCCTGGCTGGCCACATTTGTACCTGGCCTCTGCTGTTGCAAAAACCTCCCTCTGAGCCACTTCTAACAGACTGGCCTGAAAGTGCTAAAATGACCCCTCATCCTCCTCCTCCTCCTCCTGGGCCACCTCCCTTCCATCATCGCCCTAAGCGTTTTCTCAAGGAGACATAGAAGTGGTATTGTAACGCTGATAACGGTGTCATCGCCACTGGCCATGTTGGTGGAGTACTCAAACAGCGCAACAGGGCACACAGGTCTCGCATGGAGGCCCAATCATTGGTGGTGAAGTGGTGCTGTTCCGCAGTGCGACTGACGCGGCGTGCTGCAGCTGAAACTCCACTATGGCCTGCTGCTGCTCGCACAGTCTCTCCAGCATGTGCAAGGTGGAGTTCCACCTGGTGGGCACGTCGCATATGAGGCGGTGAGCGGGAAGGCCGAGTTACGCTGTAGCGCAGACAGGCGAGCAGCGGCAGGATGTGAACGCCGGAAGCGCGCACAGACGGCCCGCACTTTATGCAGCAGCTCTGACATGTCGGGTAGTTGTGAATGAACTTCTGCACCACCAAATTCAGCACATGCGCCAGGCAAGGGATGTGCGCCAAACCGGCTAGTCCCAGAGCTGCGACGAGATTTCGCCCATTATCGCACACCACCAGGCCGGGCTTGAGGCCCACCGGCAGAAACCACTCGCCGGTCTGTTGTTCAATACCCCGCCACAACTCCTGCGCGGTGGGGCCTGTCCCCAAACATATGAGTTTCAGAATGGCCTGCTGACGTTTACCCCGGGCTGTGCTGAAGTTGGTGGTGAAGGTGTGTGGCTGACTGGATGAGCTGGTGGAAGCAGAGGAGGAGGAAGCCGAGTAGGAGGAGGAGGCTACAGGAGGCAAAGAATGATGCCCTGCGATCCTTGGTGGCGGAAGGACGTGCGCCAAGGAACCCTCCGCCTGGGGCCCAGCCGCCACTACATTTACCCAGTGTGCAGTTAGGGAGATATAGCGTCCCTGGCCGTGCTTACTGGTCCACGTATTCTGTGGTTAGGTGGACCTTGCCACAGATGGCGCTGCGCAGTGCACACTTGATTTTATCGGATACTTGGTTGTGCAGGGAAGGCACGGCTGTCTTGGAGAAGTAGTGGCGGCTGGGAACAACATACTGTGGGACAGCCATGGACATCAGCTGTTTGAAGCTGTCTGTGTCCACCAGCCTGAATGACAGCATTTCAAAGGCCAGTAGTTTAGAAATGCTGGCATTCAGGCCCAGGGCCTCGAGGGTGGCTAGGTGGGAATTTACGCTTTCCTCCAAGGTTTGTGAGATGGAGAGCTGAACGCTGCCGTGTGACATGGTGGAGATGCTTGGTGACGCAGGTGGTGGTGTCGGTGGCACATCCTTCTGTTTGGTGGGCGGCAGGTGCCAACATTCCTCCCGAGGCGGAGGAAGAGGCCGAGGCAGCAGCAGAAGAGGGAGCAGGGGGAGCCAGAGTGAGTTCCTGCTTTTAAGGTGTTTACTCCACTGCAGTTCATGCTTTGCATGTAGATGCCTGGTCATGCAGGTTGTGCTAAGGTTCAGAACGTCAATGCCTCGCTTCAGGCTCTGATGGCACAGCTGCAAACCACTCGGTCTTGTCGTCAGCACATTGTTTAAAGAAGTGCCATGCCAGGGAACTCCTTGAAGCTGCCTTTGGGGTGCTCGGTCCCTGGTGGCGGTGGCCAGTAGCAGGTAACTCTCTTGGCGGCGGCTGTTCTGCTTTTGCCCCTCTGCTCTCTCTTTGCTACGCTGTTGGCCTAGTCTCACTACTGCCTCTTCCTCTGAACTATGAAAGTCAGTGGCACGCACCTTTCATTCCATGTGGGGTCCAGGACCATCATCCCCTGCATCGTCTTCCACACAGTCTTCCCTCCCTGACCTCCTGTCCGGTCTGCACACTGCAAAAGACGCAGCAGTTGGCACCTGTGTTTCGGCCATCATCAGAGACGATGCTGACTCCGATGAGGTGGCATTCCATGTCCTCATCATCAGGGAAACATAAGTGGTTGTGCATCAGTGCATTCTATGTCTTCCACCACTGGGGAAGGGGCTAGGTGGATTCCCTTGGGAACCCTGCCAGCAGAGTCTTCAAACAGCATAAGAGACTGCTGCATAACTTCGAGTGCTCAGACAGCTTCCCTGATATGCATGGGGGTGATGTGACAGACCGATGGGCTTGGCTTTTCAGGCGCCACCTGTGCGCTTTCTGCAGAAGACTGGGTGGGGAGATATGTTGTGAACGTGCTGGATCCAACTGTCGAGCCACCCAATTGAGGTAGCGCCTGTACTTGCTCAGTGCCATACCAATCCTTAGAACAGAAACACAAAGGGGGAATGCAGTCCAGCACTCCCTGTACCATCCTTAGAACGGCATTGGGCCCCACCTTAAATATCGCCGCAAATTCTGGCGGATACTGGAACCTGAGGTAGTTGGTTGACCAGGACGTGTGGCTGTGGCAGAACGGCCACGCCCTCCCAGCACCAGTGGTCCACTAACAACACTACGACCATGTCCGCATCCAGCGTCCCTTACTGATGTTTTCCTCATTGTTACCATTCACCACAAAATGACTATCTGGCTATCTATTTATGTGCCATATTACCTAATCCAGGCACAGCAGTAACCACAAATTTAGGGAATATCAATTGTAGGCCTGAGTATTTAGGCCCTGGATGAAAAGTGCATCCTTTACGGACAGATTTATACGTTGAGATGCGCAGTAGCGTGTGAAAAAATATATAGGATTATGCTTTCAGCACTTGAATTTTAATACTTTTGTAATATACCCTTTAATGGAAGAAAATACACTTAGAGATGCAAGACAGTGTGTGCAAATGTAGAGGATTATGCTGTATTTTAACCACTTGCGCCCACGCTGCGCAGATGGGTGTCAGCGGCGGCGCTCTCTCAGGTCTCAATCACGCCTATCGGGTCATCTCGTGAGACCAGTTTCATGAGCAGCGCGTACCACTTGCGCGCGTTCACTGCGATCGGAGCCGGACAACTGAAACTACAGCCTGCCAGCGCTGATCATGCGCTGGCAGGCTGCTAGATCTTGGAAAAAGCAGCATTTAAAACGCATATCAGGACGCTGTTTGTAAACAGCGTGTGATATGCCTGCTATCTCGTTCGTCTGGTGGTCCCTTGTCTGGGACCACCAGAGGAACTATAGGTAAAGTGAACCAATCACTACACCCCCACCACCCATCACTGATTAACCCCTGATCACCCATGTCAACCTCCTGATCACCCCTGTCACCCCTGTCACTAATCACCCCCTGTAAGGCTCATTCAGACATCCATATGTGTTTTGCAGATCCATGGATCTGCGGATCTAAAATACGGACACCGGCAATGTGCTTTCCGCATTTTTGCAGATCCGCGCATTGCCAAAGCTATATAGAAAATGCTTTCTTGTCCACAATTACTGGACAAAGAATAGGACATAATCTATATTTATGAACGAGCAGTGCAGACCCGGGCGCGGATCCGTAATTCCAGATCCGAGGCGGGACAAAGTCCCGTCCCCATAGAAATGAATGTGGTCCGCCTTCATTCCAGCAAAACAGAATATGAGACTGTGTAAAAAAAATATATCAATTTCCAATTTGGTCTGTGAGACTCGCCATGCCCCTCATGGAACACCTTGAAATTGTCTTATTTCCAACATGGGGTCACATGTGGGTATTTATACTGCCCTGGCATTTAGGGAGTCCAAAAAATCAACATGCGCAAAAATGCCTGCATGAAATCCTAAAGCAAAGAGACTCATGGAATTAGGGCCCTTATGCGCATCTTGGCTGCCAAAAGGTGTCGCACATGTGAGTATCGCCTGAGCTCAGGAGAAGTAGGGCACTGTGTTTCAGGGTGTATTTTAGATACGCTCATACTTTGTGTGAGAAACATCGCTGTAAGACTGAGCAACTTTTTTAATTTTAAGTGCAAGTTGTCAATTTACAGAGATATTTCTCTCATAGCTATGGGTATATGTAAAAATACACCCGAAAACACATTGCTCTACTCTACTGAGTACGGCGACCAATGCGTGACATTTTTTGCAGCCTAAGTGCGCAAGGGACTCAAATTCAATCAGTACCTATAGCTTTTATATGGCTGCTCTGAATTTAGCTCCTGCCCAAAATGCCAGAACAGTAAAGACACCCACAAATGACCCCATTTCAGAATGTAGACACCCCAAGGTATTCACTGAGGGCATAGTCTGAGATTTTTTTATTTTTTTGCAAGAAGTTAGCAGAAATGGAAACTTTATTATTATTTTTTTTCCTTCAGAAAGTGTCATTTTCCGCTAACTTGTGAAAAAAATGAAATCATACATGAACTCACCATGCCCTCCACGAATACTTTTGGGTGTCTTCTATCTAAAATGGTGTGATTTGGGGGTATTTATACTATCCTGACATTCTAGCACGTTGAAGAAACATGACAGGTGCTCAGAAAGTCAGAGCTGCTTCAAAATGCGGAAATTCACTTTTTTGCACCATAGTTTGTAAACGCTATAACTTTTACCCAAACCAATAAATATACTCTTATTGGATTTTTTATCAAAGACATGTAGAACAATAAATTTTGTAGAAAATTTATATAGAAATGTAGTTTTTGAAAATTTTACAACAGAAAGTGAAAATTGTCATTTTTTGCAAAAATGTCAGTACATTTTATTAATAGCAAAAAAGTAAAAATGTCAGCAGCAATGAAATACCACCAAATGAAAGCTCTATTAGTGAGAAGAAAAGGAGGTAAAATTCATTTGGGTGGTAAGTTGTATAACCTGAGCAATAAACGGTGAAAGTAATGAAGTGCGGATTTGTAAAAAGGGCCTGGTCACTAGGGGGTATAAACCTGTGGTCTTCAAGTGGTTTAACACTTAATGTAATATACCCTTTAACGGATAGAAACACACTTGTAAATGCACGCTGAGTGTAATATACCCTTTCACGGACAGATTTACACTTGGCCTGCAACAGCTGGAACACCAGATTTTGGGTATTGCTATTTTGGCAACTGAATTTCACCGCAGAAAATAATATATCCTATGACGGACACTATGAAACTTGTCCAGTCACTAGCTGGAACACCAGATTTATGTTATTTCTATTTTGCAACTGATTTTCACCCCAGACAAAAATATGTCCTTTGACGGACACTATTAAACTTGGCCAGCCACAGCTGAGAACCACTTGATTTATGTTATTGATATTTTGGCAACTGAATTTCACACCAGAAAATAATAAATCCTTTGCCGGACACTATTAAACTTGTTCAGCCACTGCTGGAACACCAGATTTAAGGAATTTCTATTTTGGCAACTGAATTTCACCCCAGAAAATAATAAATCCTTTGCCGGACACTATTAAACTTGGCCAGCCACTGCTGGAACACCAGATTTATGGTATTTCTATTTTTGCAAATGAATTTCACCCCATAAAAAAATATATCCTTTGTCCTATGACGGACACTATGAAACTTGTCCAGTCACAGCTGGAACACCAGATGTACTGTATTTATATTTTGGCAACTGGATTTCACTACAGAAAATAATATATACTATGACGGACACTATGAAACTTGTCCAGTCACAGCTGGAACACCAGATTTACTGTATTTCTATTTTGACAACTGAATTTCACCCAGAAAATAATAAATCATTTGCCTGACACTATTAAACTTGGCCAGCCACAGTGGAAACCACTGATTTATGGTATTGATATTTTGGCAATTGAATTTCACCCAAAACAACATATAGAGGATTATGTTGTATTTTAACTCTTACTGTAATATACCATTTAAAGTAAAGAAATAAACTTGGAGATGCATGCTGAGTGTAATATACCCTTTTACGGACAGATTTACACTTGGCCTGCAACAGCTGGATCACCAGATTTTGGGTATTGCTATTTTGGCAATTGAATTTCACCCCATAAAAAATATATCCTTTGCGGACACTATTAAACTTGTCCAGTCACAGCTGGAACACCAGATTTATGGTATTGCTATTTTGCTACTGAATTTCACCCCAGAAAAAATATATCCTTTGACGGACACTATTAAACTTGGCCAGCCACAGCTGAAACCACTGATTTATGGTATTGATATTTTTGCTACTGAATTTCACACCAGAAAATAATAAATCCTTTGCGGACACTATTAAACTTGTCCAGCCACTGCTGGAACACCAGATTAACGGTATTTCTATTTTTGCAACTGAATGTATCTCCAGAAAAAATATATCCTTTGCCGAACACTATTAAACTTGGCCAGCCACAGCTGAAACCACTGATTTATGTTATTGATATTTTGGCAACTGAATTTCACCCCAGAAAATAATAAATCCTTTGCCGGACACTATTAAACTTGGCCAGCCACTGCTGGAACACCAGATTTATGGTATTTCTATTTTTGCAAATGAATTTCACCCCATAAAAAAATATATCCTTTGCCGAACACTATTAAACTTGACCAGCCACAGCTGAAACAACTGATTTATGGTATTGCTATTTTGGCATATAAATTTCACCCCAGAAAAAATATATCCTTTGCTGGACACTTTTAAACTTGTCCAATCACAGCTGGAACACCAGATTTACGGTATTTTTATTTTTGCAACTGAATTTAACCGCAGAAAATAATATATCCTATGACGGACACTATGAAACTTGTCCAGTCACAGCTGGAACACCAGATTTACTGTATTTCTATTTTGGCAACTGGATTTCACTACAGAAAATAATATATACTATGACGGACACTATGAAACTTGTCCAGTCACAGCTGGAACACCAGATTTACTGTATTTCTATTTTGACAACTGAATTTCACACCAGAAAATAATAAATCATTTGCCGGACACTATTAAACTTGGCCAGCCACAGCTGAAATCACTGATTTATGGTATTGCTATTTTGGCAATTTAATTTCACCCCAGAAAAAATATTAAAGTTGTCCAGTCACAGCTGGAACACCAAATTTATGGTATTTCTATTTTTGTAACTTAATTTCACGGCAGAAAGTAATATTTCCTATGACGGACATTATGAAATTTGTCCAGTCACAGCTGGAACACCAGATTTGCTGTATTTTTATTTTGGCAACTGAATTTCACCCCAGAAAATAATAAATCTTTTGCCGGACACTATTAAACTTGTCCAGCCATTGCTGGGTCACCAGATTTGCGGTATTGCTATTTTGGCAATTGAATTTCACCAAAGAAAAAAATATATCCTTTGCAGTACACTATTAAACTTGGCCAGCCACAGCTGAAACCACTGATTTATGGTATTGCTATTTTGGCAACTGAATTTCACACCAGAAAATAATAAATCCTTTGCCGGACACTATTAAACTTGGCCAGCCATAGCTGAAACCGCTGATTTATGGTATTGCTATTTTGGCAATTGAATTTCAGCCCAGAAATAAATATATCCTTTGCCGGACACTTTTAAACTTGTCCAGTCACAGCTAGAACACCAGATTTACGGTATTTCTATTTTTGCAACTGAATTTCACCACAGAAAATAATATATCCTATGACAGACACTATGAAACTTGTCCAGTCACAGCTGGAACACCAGATTTACTGTATTTCTATTCTGGCAACTGAATTTCACCCCAGAAAATAATAAATCATTTGCCAGACACTATTAAACTTGTTCAGCCAATGCTAGGACACCAGATTTACGGTATTGCTATTTTGGCAATTGAATTTCACCCCAGATCAAAATATATCCTTTGCCGGACACTATTAAACTTGGCCAGCCACAGCTGAAACCAATGATTTATGGTATTGCTATTTTGGCAATTGAATTTCACCCCAGAACAAATTATACCCTTTGCCGGACACTATTAAACTTGGCCAGCCACAGCTGAAACCAATGATTTATGGTATTGCTATTTTGGCAATTGAATTTCACCCCAGAATAAAATATATTCTTTGCCGGACACTATTAAATTTTGCCAGCCATTGCTGGGACACCAGATTTAGTGGATTGCTATTTTGGCAATTGAATTTCACCACAGAATAAAATATATTCTTTGCCGGACACTATTAAATTTTGCCAGCCATTGCTGGGACACCAGATTTAGTGGATTGCTATTTTGGCAATTGAATTTCACCACAGAAAAAAATCTATCCTTTGCCAGAGAGCAGACAGTATTACACTTCACTAGCTACAGCTGGAACAACAAATTTAGGGGATTGCTATTTTGGCAATTGAATTTAACCCCTCAATAAAATATACAAATTTATATCCTGAGTTTCTAGGGGTGACAATAAACACTGCCAAGCCCCTGATGTAGGATATAGCAAAAAAAAAAAAACTAGTATTGATGGATTGATGGACTTGGTGGCAGCTTGTGCTGGTGCACCACAAGACACAAAATGGCCACCGATCACCCCAGAAAAAAAGTGACAGAAAAACCATCTGTGCAGCCTAAAAACCAGTGAGCAATTAACCAGCAGAAGTTGAATGATTCACAGCTGTAGATCGATCTCTTCATTAGGTGTTTTTGCTGAGTTTTTCCTGCCTAATCTCGCCCTCACAGCAGCTGCGTCCTATCCCTACACTAATCAGAGCAGAGTGACGTGCGGCGCTCACGTGACTCAGCTTAAATAGAGACTGGGTCACATGCTGCACTTGGCCAATCACAGCCATGCCACTTGTAGGCATGGCTGTGATGACTTCTTAGGGCAAGAAGTAAAATGCTAGCTGATTGGATGCTATGCAGCCCTTCAGAAAGCAGGAAGAAATTGCCGATCAACGAACCCGAACCCAAACTTTTTGAAAATGTTCTGGTCGGGTCCGTGTCCCGAACACCTCTAAATTCAGTACGAACCCGAGGCTATACAGTTCGGGTTCGCATCAACTGTAGTACCGAGGACACCTTATTCGATGGAACTCAACAGCTACAGACCGGTGGCATTGACATCCCACTCGATGAAGATCTTGAGAGGTTGGTTCTCACACATCTCACTCTCCTGTGAACTCATCAATGGACTCTCTCCAGTTTGGTAATCGGTCTGGTATTGGGGTGGACAACGCCATTATCCACCTTCTACACAGAGCTCTTTCTCACCTGGAGAATCCAGGAACACTTTAACAATAGTGTTATTTCATTTCTTCAGTGTTTCCAACACCATAGAGTCAGTGCTACCAAGAGACAAGATCTTCTGGGAGTGGACCACCACCTCTCCAATTGGATCTTACACTACCTGACAAACCAACCTCAGAATGTAAGAGCCTATAACTGTCAGACAGTGATCTGTAGTACAGGGGCACCTCAGGGTATAGTTCCTCTTCACACAGTACACTTGCAGACTTTAGGTACAACTCATCTAGCTGCTACTACGGAAAAGTTCTAATGACTCGGCAATAGTAGACCTCAACACGGATGAAGATGTCATGGAATACAAAGAACTTACCCGTGAATTTATGGATTAGTGCCAGCAGAACCATCTAGGATCAATTGCGAGAAGACTAAGTAATGGTTGTGGACTTCGGCAAGCACAAACATCCTCCTAAACCGAGAGAGCATCCAGGGTATGGACACTGAGATAGTCCAGCACTTATAAGTACCTGGGTGCACTGGCGCAGCTATAGGGGTCACAGAGGTTGCAGTTGCGACCGGGCCCCTAAGCCAGGGGGCCCAGAGGGCCAGCCCTTGCCAGAAGTGCTCTGATAATTACCTATTTTTGTTTTATAAGATGCAGTGCATCTTATAAAACAAATACTAATGAACGCTTCCATATTGAAAGCGCTCACTAGTCTGCAGGAGGAGGGGAGAGAGAAGCGCTGTTCGCGCTGTACTCAACCCCCTCATCTTTGGTCTCATCCAGGCTGTGCCATGTGTGTGCAGTTCCTTCTCCTGAATGTCCCTCCTCCAAAGCCAGCAGCAAGCCCCTCCCCTCACAGCAATCCAGCAATCAGCTGAGGACTGAAGAGTGGGCGGGCTACAAGCTGTACACAGCGCTTACAGCAGAAACCTGCAGGACCTGTGGTGATGTCACAGTGTATAGGTCACCTGTGTGTGATGTGCTGTATAGGGTCATCTCATGTGTGATGTGTGCATAGGGTCATCTCTATGTGTGATGTGTGTATAGCAGTCATCTATGTGTGATGTGTGTATAGGGGTCATCCTGTGTGTGATGGTGTATAGGGTCATCTCAGTGTGATGTGTGTATAGGGGTCATCTCTGTGTGTGATGTGTGTATAGGGTCATCTCTGTGTGTGATGTGTGTATAGGTCATCTCTGTGTGTGATGTGTGTATAGGGTCATCTGTATGTGTGTATGTATGGGTATCTCTATGTGTGTGATGTGTATAGGGGTCATCTCTATGTGTGTGATGTGTGTATAGGGGTCATCTCTGTGTGTGATGTGTGTATAGGGGTCATCTCTGTGTGTGATGTGTGTATAGGGGTCATCTCTGTGTGTGATGTGTGTATAGAGGGTCATCTCTATGTGTGATGTGTGTGTATAGGGGTCATCTCTGTGTGTGATGTGTGTATAAAGGGTCATCTCTATGTGTGTGATGTGTGTATAGGGGTCATCTCTATGTGTGTGATGTGTGTATAGGGGTCATCTCTATGTGTGTGATGTGTGTATAGGGGTCATCTCTAGTGTGTGATGTGTGTATAGGGGTCATCTCTATGTGTGTATGTGTGTATAGGGTCATCTCTATGTGTGTGATGTGTGTATAGGGGTCATCTCTATAGTGTGTGATGTGTGTATGAGGGTCATCTCTATGTGTGTGATGTGTGTGCATAGAGGGTCATCTCAGTGTGTGATATGTGTATAGGGGTCATCTCTGTGTGTGATGTGTGTATAGGGTCATCTCTATGTGTGTGATGTGTGTATAGGGGTCATCTCTATGTGTGATGTGTGTATAGGGGTCATCTCTGTAGTGTGATGTGTGTATAGGGGTCATCTCTGTGTGTGATGTGTGTATAAGGAGTCATCTCTGTGTGTGATGTGTGTATAGGGGTCATCTCTATGTGTGTGATGTTGTGTATAGGGGTCATCTCATATGTGTGTGTGTGTGTATAGGGGTCATCTCTATAGTGTGATGTTGTATAGGGGTCATCTCGTATGTGTGTGATGTCGTGTATAGGGTGTCACTCTATATAGTGTGTGATGTGTGTATAGGGGTCATCTCTGTGTGTGTGATGTGTGTATAGGGTCACTCTCTGTGTGTGATGTGTGTATAGGGGTCATCTGCAGTGTGTGATGTGTGTATAGGGGTCATCTCTATGTGTGATGATGTGTATAGGGGTCATCTCTGTGTAGTGATGTGTGTATAAGGGTCATCTCTATGTGTGTGATGTGTGTATAGGTGGCCATCTCTATGTGTGTGATGTGTGTATAGGGTCATCTCTGTGTGTGTATGTGTGTATAGGGTCATCTCTGTGTGTGTGATGTGTGTATAGGGGTCATCTCTATGTGTGTGATGTGTGTATAGGGGTCATCTCTATGTGGTGTGTATGTGTGTATAGGGGTCATCTCTATGTGTGTGATGGTGTGTATAGAGGTCATCTCTGTGTGTGTGATGTTGTGTATAGGTCATCTCTGTATGTGATGTGTGTATGGGTCATCTCTATGTGTGTGATGTGTGTATAGGGGTCATCTCATGTGTGCATAGGGGTCATCAGTGTGCATAGGGTCATCTCAGTGTGATGATGTGTATAGGGTCATCTCTATGTGTGGAGGTGCTGGGTACCCACCTGTGCTGTGGTATAGGGGCCATCTCTATGTGTGTGATAGGTCACTGTGTGGGGTATCTATGAGTGTTCATGTATAGTGCACGTGTGTTATGTATATAGGGGTGTCATCTGTATAGTGCATGTGATGTGTATATAGGGTGTCATCTATATTGTATGGTGTGTATAGGGTGTCCTGTATAGTGTGGTGCTGTATATAGGGTCATCTATATGCATGGTGTGTATAGGGTGTCATCTATACAGTGTGTGTGTATGTGTATATATATGGGGTGTCCTCTGTATAGTGCATTGTGTGTTAGTATATAGGTTGTCATCTATATTGTATAGTGTGTGTATGGGTGTCTTCTATAGTGTGGTGTGTATATATAGGGTGTCCTCTATATAGTGCTGTGTGTGTATAGGGTGTCCTCTGTATAGTGTGGTTGTGTGATAGGGTGTCCTCTGTATAGTGCGGTGTGTGTATAGGGTGTCTTCTGTATAGTGTGGTGTGTGTATATAGGGTATCCTCTGTATAGTGTGTGTGTGTGTTATAGGGTGTCCTCTGTATAGTGCGGTATGTCTGTGTATAGGGTGTCCTCTGTATAGTGCGGTGTGTGTGTATATAGGGTGTCCTCTGTATAGTGTGGTGTGTGTGTATAGGGTGTCCTCTGTATAGTGTGGTGTGTCAGTATATAGGGTGTCCTCTGTATAGTGCGGTGCGTGTATATAGGGTGTCCTCTGATAGTGCAGTGTGTGTATATAAGGTGTCCTCTGTATAGTGTGGTGTGTATATAGGGTATTCTCTGTATAGTGATGTGAGTGTATAGGGTGTCATCTGTATAGTGTGGTGTGTGTATATAGGGTATCCTCTGTATAGTGCTGTGAGTGTATAGGGTGTACTCTGTATAGTGTGGTGTGTGTATATAGGGTATCCTCTGTATAGTGCTGTGAGTGTATAGGGTGTCCTCTGTATAGTGTGGTGTGTGTATATAGGGTATTCTCTGTATAGAGCAGTGAGTGTATAGGGTGTCCTCTGTATAGTGTGGTGTGTGTATATAGGGTATCCTCTGTATAGTGCTGTGAATGTATAGGGTGTCATCTCTATAGTCCGGTGTGTCTGTTTATAGGGTGTTCTCTGTATAGTGGAGTGTGTGTCAGTATATAGGGTGTGATCTATATAGTGTGGTGTGTGTATAGGGTGTCCTCTATATAAGTAGAAGTATTATTACTGGGGTCTATGGAGAACATAATTACTAGTATGGGCACAATGGGGGCATTATTCCAAATTGGAGGCACTGTTAACACTATGCACTCTGGGAGATAATTGATTCTATTGGGACTTTGGGGAGCACTAATACTGTGGGGGTGTTGAGAAGATGTGATGAGGATAATGGAGAAGTAGGAAACTAAAATTTCTGTTTGTCAAACTCTGCAGAGACAAGATGCAGCTGAAAGAAATCATCATGGCGGTCTGGTCTGAATAGAAAAGATGAGGAAAGAGAACATCTACATTAGAGGAGACATCACTGGAAGTAAGAGGTATGTGGGGCTGCATTAAACATGTATGTTCGGTAGCGATGTATGTAATGTTTTCCAACTACGTCTTTAGAGACATAATGAAAAACATTAAAAACCCCTATAATGAACCTCCCCAATGCCCGTGCCCCTCATATAGATTATACTTACTCCGCTCCACGGCACCTGATGCAATAGCAGGCTGTGACTGGGACGAGCTTGCCTATCGTCACCCCAGATACTAGGGGGCTCTTTCATGTCGCGGTCTGCAATTGGCTGCTACCCTCCCACAACTTCACCGGATGTTTTGATTCACGTGACGGGAGATGCAATGGCTGCCGTGCAGGGATCAGGAGAAACGCAGATGTCGGGGAGCACGGTAAGTATAGTCCATTACAGAGGCCTGGGTATTGGGGGTAATGTTTTAGATGTTGGACAACCCATTTAACAGTAGGGTTTAAAGGAAGGGGTTAGGTTGAAAATTTGGAATGCCGTTTCCATTTTCGCCTCAGGCCGCAAAAGGTTAGGTGCACCCCTGTCCCTTGCCACAAAGCACTGAGGGAAGGAGGGGGCCCAAGCTGAACTCTTGCACCAGGGCCCATGAGCATTTAGCTACGCCCCTGCCTGGGTGTACTCCGCAATAATAAGCTGGACAGAGCAGATAACATGGACACACTATACAGAAAGGGCCACAGCAGGCTTTACCTGCTTAGAAAGTTGAGAGCTTTTGGAGTACAGAGGGCACTTCTTGGGGCCTTTTTCAACTCTGTGGTGGGATCAGCCATCTTCTTTGGAGTGGTGTGCTTGGGTAGCAGCATTTTAACCAGGGAGAGGAAGAGACTTGGCAAACTGATTAGAAAGGCCATGTCCATCCTGAGGAATCCCCTTAAACCAGTGCAGGTGGTAGGTGAGAGAAGGGTACTATCCAAGTAGATCTCCATGCTGAAAAATAACTTCCACCCCATGCATGAGATGGTGATAGCATTGGGCAGTACTATCAGTGACCAACTGCTTCACCCCAAGTGTGAGGAGTGCTCATTACTACCTGCTCCTGTACACTGACCCAATAAGAGACAGACTGCACTCATCCTACAGGTTCCTTTGGATATCATTATATTCAGAGAATGAATTCTATGAGCTGTGATATCTATATCCCTTATTTTTTATATGTTTTATCTGTAATCTACTGTCACTGTAATGCCTTTATTTTAGAGTTTTTGCATTTTCTGTTTTGCTGTAACACTGTGAATTTCCCCAATTTGGTGTACCCTCAAAATAACTCAACACATAGCCATTGCTGTCTAAACCCCTGGCAGCAAAATTGAGTAAAACCCGATGTGAATATGGCCAAATTGTGTCCAATTAGCCATTTTCCCTCCCGGTGTTTTGTGACTCATTAGTGTTACAAGGTATTAGGTGTCAATAGGTAGCAGGTGTGTTAAATATGGTGTTATCACACTCAAACTCTCTCATACTGGTCACTGGAAGTTCAACATGGCACCTCATGGAAAAAAATAAATAAATTATTGTTGCTCTACATAAAGATGGCCTAAGCTATAAGAAGATTGCCAACACTGTGAAACTGAGCTGCAGCATGGTGGACAAGACCATACAGCGGTTTAACAAGACAGTTTGCACTCAGAACAGGCCTCGCCACGGTCGACCAAAGACGTTGACTGCTCAGGCTCAGCGTCATATCCAGAGGTTGTCTTTTCAAAATAGACATATTAGGCCGGTAAGTTTAACATCTATTGTTGGTAAACTGTTTGAAGGGTTTCTAAGAGATGCTATTTTGGAGTATCTCAATGAAAATAAGCAAATAACACCATATCAGCATGGCTTCATGAGGGATCGGTCATGCCAAACTAATTTAATCAGCTTCTATGAGCAGGTAAGTTCTAGACTTGACAGCGGCGAATCAATGGATGTCGTATATCTAGACTTCTCCAAAGCATTTGACACCGTACCTCATAAAAGGTTAGTATATAAAATGAGGATGCTCGGACTGGGAGAAAATCTCTGTATGTGGGTAAGTAACTGGCTGAGTGACAGAAAACAGAGGGTGGTTATTAACGGTAGATACTCAGATTGGGTCACTGTAACTAGTGGGGTACCTCAGGGGTCAGTATTGGGCCCTATTCTCTTCAATATATTTATTAATGATCTTGTAGAAGGCCTGCACAGTAAAATATCTATTTTGCAGATGACACTAAACTGTGTAAAGTAATTAACACTGAAGAGGACAGTTTTCTGCTACAGAGGGATCTGGATAGATTGGAGGCTTGGGCAGAAAAATGGCAGATGAGGTTTAACACTGACAAATGTAAAGTTATGCACATGGGAAGGAATAATGCAAGTCACCCGTACATATTAAATGGTAAAACACTCGGTAACACTGACATGGAAAAGGATCTAGGAATTTTAATAAACAGCAAATTAAGCTGCAAAAACCAGTGTCAGGCAGCTACTGACAAGGCCAATAAGATAATGGGTTGCATCAAAAGGGGCATAGACGCCCGTGATGAGAACATAGTCCTACCACTTTACAAATCACTGGTTAGACCACACATGGAGTACTGTGTACAGTTCTGGGCTCCTGTGAACAAGACAGACATAGCAGAGCTGGAGAGGGTTCAGAGGAGGGCAACTAAAGTAATATCTGGAATGAGGATCTACAGTACCCTGAAAGGTTATCAAAATTAGGGTTATTCACTTTAGAAAAAAGACGACTGAGGGAAGATCTAATAACTATGTATAAATATATCAGGGGTCAGTACAGAGATCTGTCCCATCATCTATTTATCCCCAGGACTGTGACTGTGACAAGGGGACATCCTCTGCGTCTGGAGAAAAAAGGTTTGTACACAAACATAGAAAAGGATTCTTCACTGTAAGAGCAGTGAGACTATGGAACTCTCTGCCTGAGGAGGTGGTGATGGTGAGTACAATAAAGGAATTCAAGAGGGGACTGGATTTATTTCTGGAGTGTAATAATATCATAACAGCTACTAGAGAGGGGTCGTTGATCCAGGGAGTTATTCTGATTGCCTGATTGGATTTGTGAAGGAATTTTTTTCCCCTTAAGTGAGGAAAATTGGCTTCTGCCTCACAGGGGTTTTTTGCCTTCCTCTGGATCAACTTGTAGGAAACAGGCCGAACTGGATGGACAAATGTCTTTTTTCGGTCTTATATACTATGTTACTATGTTACTATGAGTGCTGCCAGCATTGAGGTTAAGGGGATGTGGGGTCAGCCTTTCTGTGCTCAGTCCATACGTCACACACTGCATCAAATTGGTCTGCATGGCTGTCTTTTCAGAAGGAATCCATTTCTAAAGATGATGCATAAAAATGTGAGCAGTTTGCGGAAGACAAGCAGACTAAGGACATGTATTACTGGAACCATGCCCTGTGGTCTGATGAGACCAAGATAAACGTATTTGGTTCAGATGGTGTCAAGCATGTTTTGCAGCAACCAGTGGAGGAGTATAAAGACAAGTATGTCTTGCCTACAATCAAGCATGGTGGTGGACGTGTCATAGTTTGGGGCTGCATGAGTGATGACAGCTGTGGGGAGCTACAGTTCATTGAGGGAACCATTAATGCCAACATGTACTATGACATACTGAAGAAAAGCATGATCCCCTCCCTTCGGAAACTGGGCCGCAGGGCAGAATTCCAACATGATAACAACCCCAAACACGCCTCCGAGATGACAAATGCCTTGCTAAAGAAACCGTGGGCAAAGATTCTGGACTGATCAAGCATTACTCCAGACCTAAACATTATTGACCATCTGTCGGGCATCCTCAAAAAGAAGGTCGAGAAGTGCAAGGTCTCTAACATCCACCAGCTCTGTGAAGTCGTCATGAAGGAGTGGAAGAGAATTCCAGCGGCAATTTGTGAAGCTCTAGTGAACTCCATGTCCAAGAGAGTAAAAGTAGCTCTGGAAGATAATGGTGGCCACACAAAATATTGAACCTTTGCGCACAATTTGGCCATTTTTACTTAGGGGTGTACTCAAATTTTAGTTGCTAGTGCTTTTTGGCATTAATAGCTGTGTGTTGAGTTATTTTGAGTAGTGTTGAGCGCGAATATTCGAAAAGCGAATTTTTTTAGCGAATATCGGCACTTCGCTAATTCGCGAATATTTCGAATATAGCGCTATAAATTCGCTATTTCGAATATTCGTTTTTTTTTTTTTTTTTTTTAGTTATATTTTTTTCTTTCCCACTTCCCAAAAGTAGTTCTTACCTGTCATGAGGATTCCTGGCTTCCTGGCTGCTCCAGTCAGTGCCCGTTGCCGCTTCTGCCGACTTCCGTGCTCATGGAGCGTCCCCTTCCATGGGAAAATCTCTATATACTAAAATGTACTGTCGGATTTGAGGAATTACGTTGAAATCGCAATGCGATTAATTCAAGTTATATTAATCGCATTGCGATTACAACTTAGCACTGCTATCTTACATAGGCTAGAATTAACGAATATGGAATATATAGCTATGCACTAGCAGTGCTAAGTTGAAATCGCAATGCGAATACTTTAAGTTAAATTAATCGCATTGCGATTTCAACTTAGCACTGCTGCTATATTCCATATTCGTTAACTTCGTTAATTCTAGCAAGCTGACCCATTATAAACCCAGCTCTAAGTTGAAATCGCAATGCGATTAATATAACTTGAATTAATCGCATTGCGATTTCAACGTAATTCCTCAAACCGACAGTACATTTTAGTATATGGAGACGTTCCCATGGTGATGGGGACGCTCCATGAGCACAGAAGTTATGGTTGGCTTGGTAGAATTAGCGAGGATGACGAATATGACGAATGTATTCGCCATATTCCTCAAAACGAAGATAACGAAGTATTCTACATCTTCGTTTTAGCAACCTATTCGTCAACCTCGCTAATTCTAGCAATCAAATAGGAAGGTTGACTTACCAGACAGTTGTAGTTAAATTCGCTATGCGATTTTTTTTTTTTTAATAAATAGAATACTTATAATAATATTATCATATCAAGTAATATAATTATTGTATTAAAAAAAAAATCGCATAGCGAATTTAACACAGCTGTCTCTATAGTCAACCTTCCTATTTGATTGCTAGAATTAGCGAGGTTGACGAATAGGTTGCTAAAACGAAGATGTAGAATACTTCGTTATCTTCGTTTTGAGGAATATGACGAATACATTCGTCATATTCGTCATCCTCGCTAATTCTAGATATGAAACCAATAGGAAAGTAGCCTTAAGTACAAATCGCAATATGCGATTATTTAAATCGCATTTTAATCGCGATAACTAGAAAAAATGACGAATATTCGATTTCGACGAATACGAAACGAATATTCATTCGAATATTCGCGAATTTCGTCGAAATCGAATATGGCACCTGCCGCTCATCACTAATTTTGAGGGCACACCAAATTTACACTGTTATACAAGCTATACATTGACTACTTTACATTGTATCAAAGTGTCATATCTTTAGTGTTGTCCCATAAAAAGATATAAAATAAAATATTTACAAAAATGTAAGGGGTGTACTCACTTTTTAAGATTATGAATATATATATATATATATATATATATATATATATATATATATATATATCAGGGATGAGCTGAATCCAAGCTGACAAAGTGGAATTCAATCCGAATTTCAGGAAAAGTTTGATTCGCACCGAATGCGAAGTTCCTCGCGCTCGTGGTAGCGAATCACATTTTTCCTAAAATGGCTGCTACATGTGTGAGGATTTGGGGCAAGGAACTCTGGGAAGGTGGGATCACCCATTGTCACGGTGCGGTCTAGAAGACGGGCACTTCCGAAGTGCGCGCATCATCAGTGCGTTTGGCGTCGCGGTGATCCTGATACTACTATGCATGCCCCCTGCGTGTCTATGCGCATCCATGCAAATTGTG
Source organism: Bufotes viridis (assembly GCA_033119425.1). Taxonomy (NCBI): domain Eukaryota; kingdom Metazoa; phylum Chordata; class Amphibia; order Anura; family Bufonidae; genus Bufotes; species Bufotes viridis. The sequence continues at coordinate 242,857,212 of CM065593.1, read as the reverse complement.
TAAGGGCTGAGCACTCGGCACTTGGCTGTGAAGTCTGTGTGGAGGCATGTGACGCTGGCCACGTCAGGTGGCACAGTCGTAACTCAGGAGCAATGGTGCAGGATCAAAGGATGAGGCAGAGACGAAGTCAGACAGGCAATTAGTCAGGGCAGGTGGCGCAGGAACAAGTCATGCAATTCGGGTCGGCAACAGGAGCATCAAAGCAAGCAGGCAGGGATCAGACGATAAGCAACGTCCAGGAACGAACTATAGATCGGCAACACTAGTAGTTATCAGGCTCTTTAGCAAAAGACAGGACATCTGGGAGGAGAGCTGAGCAACTTAAATACCTGCAGGAGAGCCAGGGTTGGTAAGCAAGGTCACATGACCCAGCCCAGACAGCCCAGGGAGTGATGTGTGCCGCCCCTAGAGCAGTGTAACCTGAAACTAGCCGTAATCATGCTGTGAGTAGGCTGACTGGAAGCTGTGGAATGGAAACCTCTGAAGCACAGGACACACCCGACAGAACCCAGGACTGTAGCAGTAGGCGGGGAAAACGGACGTGACCAGTCCGTGGTAACCAAGACTAGAACTTTTTCTTTACAGCCAGAGCGCACGGCGTCATTGGTTGCTATGATGCCGTGCGCTCCCTGCCGCTGCTGCACTACAGTAATACACTGGTATGGATCATACCAGTGTATTACTGTACTGCAGTGGCGGCAGGGAGCGCATGGCATCATAGCAACCAATGACCCGTGCGCTCCGGCTGTAAAGAAGAAGTCCAGTCCTGGTTACCACGGACTGGTCACGTCTGGGTTTAACGGATTTGTGCATCTAGCCTTAGTGGAAAAAGGAAAAATATATTTGCCGCTCAGCGGTGCAGTCATCTGTTCTAAAGCCCTTTTTTCTGTGTATTAGTGGAAAAATAAAAAAATATCTTTGCCGCTCAGCGGTGCAGGGATATATTCAGAAGCCATGTATGCTGTGTATTAGTGGCAAAATAAAATATATTCACCGTCCGGCGTTGCACATATGTTGAAAAGCCTGTTGTGTAAAAGTAGAAATAAATTAGGGCCTAATTGCCATTCTGCAATGCAGTTTTTTATTCTGAAGCCCAGTTTGCCATGTATTAGTGGTGAAAAAAATATATTCGCCTTCCAGCGTTCCATATTTCTGTTGAAAATTCTGTTGTGTGAAAGAAGGAAAAAAATTGGGGCCTAAATGATATTCGGCGGTGCAGTGATATATACGGAAGCCCTGTTTGCAGTGTATTAGTGGCAAAATAAAAATATATTCGCTGTCCAGCGTTGTACTTCTCTGTTGAAAGGCCTGTTGTGTAAAACAGGCTTTCCACAGAGAATATATGCAACACAGATATGTGCAACTCAGGACGGCAAAAGTTTGGGCCTAATTGACGTTCTGGGATGCAGACTGCAGTGATATATTCTGAAGCCCTGTTAGTCATGTGTTAATGGCGAAAATATATTTACCGTCCTCACGTTGCATATATCTGATAACCTGTTGTGTAAAAAATAAAAAAATATAAAAATCTGGGCCTAATTGCCGTTCTATGGTGCAGTGATATTTTCTGAAGCCCTGTTTGCAGTATATTAGTGGTGAAATAAAAATATATATATCTGTTAAAAAGCTTTTGTTTTAAAAAAAAGAAAAAAGAGTGGGCCTAATTACCGTTCTGTGGTGCAGTGATATTTTCTGAAGTCATGTTTGCAGTGTATTAGTGGCAAAATACATAGTAACATAGTATATAAGACCGAAAAAAGACATTTGTCCATCCAGTTCGGCCTGTTTCCTACAAGTTGATCCAGAGGAAGGCAAAAAAACCCCTGTGAGGCAGAAGCCAATTTTCCTCACTTAAGGGGAAAAAAAAATTCCTTCCCGACTCCAATCAGGCAATCAGAATAACTCCCTGGATCAACGACCCCTCTCTAGTAGCTATAGCCTGTAATATTATTACACTCCAGAAATAAATCCAGTCCCCTCTTGAATTCCTTTATTGTACTCACCATCACCACCTCCTCAGGCAGAGAGTTCCATAGTCTCACTGCTCTTACAGTGAAGAATCCTTTTCTATGTTTGTGTACAAACCTTCTTTCCTCAGACGCAGAGGATGTCCCCTTGTCACAGTCACAGTCCTGGGGATAAATAGATGATGGGACAGATCTCTGTACTGACCCCTGATATATTTATACATAGTTATTAGATCTCCCCTCAGTCGTCTTTTTTCTAAAGTGAATAACCCTAATTTTGATAACCTTTCAGGGTACTGTAGATCCCTCATTCCAGTTATTACTTTAGTTGCCCTCCTCTGAACCCTCTCCAGCTCTGCTATGTCTGTCTTGTTCACAGGAGCCCAGAACTGTACACAGTACTCCATGTGTGGTCTAACCAGTGATTTGTAAAGTGGTAGGACTATGTTCTCATCACGGGCGTCTATGCCCCTTTGATGCAACCCATTATCTTATTGGCCTTGGCAGTAGCTGCCTGACACTGGTTTTGCAGCTTAATTTGCTGTTTATTAAAATTCCTAGATCCTTTTCCATGTCAGTGTTACCGAGTGTTTTACCATTTAATATATGCGGGTGACTTGCATTATTCCTTCCCATGTGCATAACTTTACATTTGTCAGTGTTAAACCTCATCTGCCATTTTCTGCCCAAGCCTCCAATCTATCCAGATCCCTCTGTAGCAGAAAACTGTCCTCTTCAGTGTTAATTACTTTACACAGTTTAGTGTCATCTGCAAAAATAGATATTTTACTGTGCAGGCCTTCTACAAGATCATTAATAAATATATTGAAGAGAATAGGGCCCAATACTGACCCCTGAGGTACCCCACTAGTTACAGTGACCCAATCTGAGTATCTACCGTTAATAACCACCCTCTGTTTTCTGTCACTCAGCCAGTTACTTACCCACATACAGACATTTTCTCCCAGTCCGAGCATCCTCATTTTATATACTAACCTTTTATGAGGTACGGTGTCAAATGCTTTGGAGAAGTCCAGATATACGACATCCATTGATTCGCCGCTGTCAAGTCTAGAACTTACCTCCTCATAGAAGCTGATTAAATTTGTTTGGCATGACCGATCCCTCATGAAGCCATGCTGATATGGCGTTATTTGCTTATTTTCATTGAGATACTCCAAAATAGCATCTCTTAGAAACCCTTCAAACAGTTTACCAACAATAGATGTTAAACTTACCGGCCTATAATTTCCAGGCTCTGTTTTGGACCCTTTTTGAATATTGGCACCACATTTGCTATGCGCCAATCCTGTGGAACATTCCCTGTTATTATAGAGTCCGTAAATATCAGAAATAATGGTCTGGCTATGACATCACTTAATTCCCTTAGGATACGGGGGTGTATGCCATCCGGTCCTGGCGATTTGTCTATTTTAATCTTTTAAGTCGCTGTTGTACTTCTTCCTGGGTCCAGACAGGGCACTTTTAATGGGGATTTACTTTTACATTCTGCATTTCATCTGACAGTTTATTTTCCTCAGTGAATATAGTGGAGAAAAAAATATTTAATAGTTTTGCTTTATCCTCGTCGCTCTCTGCAACACCCCCTCATTGCTATGTAGAGGCCGACTCCTTCAGATTTATATTTTTACTATTTATATAATTGAAGAACATTTTAGGGTTAGTTTTACTCTCTTTGGCAATTAATCTCTCGGTCTCTAGTTTGGCAAATTTTATTAGTTTTTACATATTCTATTTTTTTCCTTATAGTTTATCAGTGCTTCCTGACTCCCCTCCTGTTTTAGCGATTTATATGCTTTCTTTTTGTCATTTATTGCCTTCTTTACGGTTCCATTTATCCACATTGGTCTCTTATTGTTCCTTAGCCTTTTATTCCTATAAGGTATGTACCTCTCACAATTAGATGTTACAATGCTTTTAAAAATCTCCCATTTTATGGTTGTATTTTTATTTTTGAGGACTTTGTCCCAGTTAGTTAGGCCTATGGCCTCGCTTAGTTGGCTAAATTTTGCTTTTTGAAGTTTGGTATTTTTGTTCCTCCCTTTAGAAACTCTCGTTTGAAGGATAATTGGAAGGTTATAACTTTATGGTCACTATTTCCCAGGTGTCCCCCAACCTGCACATCTGTTGTTCTATCAGGTCTATTGGTTAATACTAAGTCCAGTATGGCCGTCCCTCTAGTGGGGTCCTGAACCAGTTGGGAAAGGAAATTGTCTTTGGCTATTGCCAAGAACCTGTTTCCTTTATGGGATGTACAGCTTTCAGTTTCCCAGTCTATATCTGGGTAGTTGAAGTCCCCCATGATAGCGACTTCATTATGATTTGCCGCCTCGTCTATCTCGTTTAGTAATAGATTTTCTGTGGACTCTGGTATATTAGGTGGTTTATAATACACTCCTATTAGTATTTTATTATTGTTTTTTTGCTCCATGTATTTCTACCCACAGTGACTCCACATGTTCATGTCCCTCAGAGATGTATTCTCGAATTACGGGATTTAGACACGACTTCACGTAGAGGCAGACCCCTCCACCTCTCCGGTTTTGGCCGATCCTTTCTAAACAGATTGTAACCTTTTATATTAACTGCCCAGTCATAGCTATCATCCAGCCATGTCTCAGTTATTCCCACTATGTCATAGTCCTCCTCACACATCACTAATTCCAGTTCACCAGTCTTGTTAGTCAGGCTTCTGGCATTAGTATACATACATTTGACAGATTTATGTGTATTTTTACCTACATCTTTCATTCTGAGCTGTTCTAGTCCCCCTTCCATTCCTCCCCCAGACATCACTACCTCGCCCCTGGTCTCTATCGGCACTTATCTTCCCCTCCTATAACGTAATTACCCTCCCCCCAGTCCCTAGTTTAAACACTCCTCCAACCTTCTAGCCATCTTTCTCCCCAACACAGCTGCCCTTTCCCATTGAGGTGCAGCCATCCCTGAGTGAGGCCTCTGTAGCCAACAGAGACGTCGGCCCAGTTCTCCATGAACCCGAACCCCTCCTTCCTACACTCAGTTCTTGAGCCACTTGTTAGCCTCCCTAATCTCCCGCTGCCTTTCTTGTGTGGCTCGTGGTACAGGCAGTATTTCAGAAAATACTACTTTTGGAGGTCCTTGCCCTAAGCTTTGACCTAAATCCCTGAAATCATTTTTAAGGACTCTCCACCTTCCTCCTAACTTTGTCATTGGTTCCGATATGGACCATGACCGCTGGATCTTCCAGCCCCTCCCAGTAATCTGTCAGCCCGATCCGCGATGTGTCGAACTCTAGCGCCAGGAAGACAGCACACTGTTCGGTGATCACGATCTTTGTGACCGATTGCCCTATCTGTACCCCTAATAATTGAGTCTCCCACTACCAGCACCTGTCTGGCCTGCCCTGCTCTCCTGGTCCCCTGCTTACTGGAGCTGACATTCCCCTGACTGGCAGAGGAAGTGTCTCGCTACAGCGGTGCCGTCCCTGAACTGTCATCCCCTCATCTGCCAACCGTGCAAACTTGTTGGGGTGTGTCAGATCAGGGCTAGCCTCCCCTGGCACTCTTCCCTCTACCCTTTCTTACTGTTACCCAGCTAACTACCTCACTCTCCTCAGCCTCCTCGCTACCACCACTCCCCACATCTACCCCAGTCGAGCTTGCTCGGTGAGCCAGCAAACTCTTTTCCAAATTGTCAGTGGCTTTTTTCAGTGCTGCAACTCCTCCTGTTT
>CM065593.1:242542365-242851012 GCA_033119425.1 Bufotes viridis | reverse complement strand
AAAGTTAGCAAAAGCACCTAATGAAGTGATCGATCTACAGCTGTGAATCATTCAACTTCTGCTAGTTACTTGCTCACTGGTTTTAGGCTGCACAGAGCATTTTTCTGTCACTTATTTTCTGGGGTGATCGGCGGCCATTTTGTGACTTGTGGTGCACCAGAACAAGCTGCCACCAAGTCCATCAATCCATCAATACTAGCTTTTTTTGCTGTATCCTACATCAGGGGCTTGGCTGTGCTAATTGTCACCCCTAGAAACTCAGGATAGCAATTTCTATATTTTATTAAGGGGTTAAATACAATTGCCAAAATACCAATCCCCTAAATCTGGTGTTCCAGCTTTGGCTAGCCAAGTATAATACTGTCTGCTGTCTGACAAAGGATAGATTATTTCTGTGGGAAAATTAAATTGTCAAAATGGCAATCCCCTAAATCTGATGTCCCTGCACTGCTTGGCAAACTATAATAGTGTCCGCCAAAACATGTATTTTGTTCTGGGGTGAAATTCAATTGCCAAAATAGCAATACCATAAATCAGTGGTTTCAGCTGTGGCTGGCCAAGTTTCCTAGTGTCCTGCAAAGGATATATTTTGTTCTGGGGTGAAATTCAATTGCCAAAATAGCAATACCATAAATCAGTGGTTTCAGCTGTGGCTGGCAAAGTTTCATAGTGTCCTGCAAATTATATATTTTGTTCTGGGGTGAAATTCAATTGCCAAAATAGCAATACCCTGAATCTGGTGTTCCAGCTGTTGCAGGCCTAGTTTAAATAAGTCCGTAACAGGGTATATTTTGTTCTGGGGTGAAATTCAATTGCCAAAATAGCAATACCATAAATCAGTGGTTTCAGCTGTGGCTGGCCAAGTTTCATAGTGTCCTGCAAATTATATATTTTGTTCTGGGGTGAAATTCAATTGGCAAAATAGCAATACCATAAATCAGTGGTTTCAGCTGTGGCTGGCAAAGTTTTATAGTGTCCTTCAAATTCTATATTTTGTTCTGGGGTGAAATTCAATTGCCAAAATAGCAATACCCTGAATCTGGTGTTACAGCTGTTGCAGGCCTAGTTTAAATGTTTCCATAACAGGTTATATTTTGTTCTGGGGTGAAATTCAATTGCCAAAATAGCAATACAATAAATCAGTGGTTTAACTGTGGCTGGCCAAGTTTCATAGTGTCCTACAAATTATATATTTTGTTCTGGGGTGAAATCCAATTTCCAAAATAGCAATCCCCTAAATCTGGTGTCCCAGCATTGGCTGGCAAACTATAATAGTGTCCACCAAAACATATATTTTGTTCTGGGGTGAGATTCAATTGCCAAAATAGCAATACCATAAATCTGGTGTCACAGCTGTGGCTGGCAAACTAAAATAGTTTCCGCAAAAACATATATTTTGTTCTGGGGTGAAATTCAATTGCCAAAATAGCAATACCTTAACCACTTGAAGACCACAGGTTTATACCCCCCTAGTGACCAGGCCCTTTTTTACAAATCCGCACTACACTACTTTCACCGTTTATTGCTCCGTCATGCAACTTACCACCCAAATGAATTTTACCTCCTTTTCTTCTCACTAATAGAGCTTTCATTTGGTGGTATTTCATTGTTGCTGACATTTTTACTTTTTGCTATTAATAAAAATTTAACGACATTTTTGCAAAAAATGACATTTTTACTTTCTGTTGTAAATTTTTTTAAAAAAACTATATTTCTATATAAATTTTTCTCTAAATGTATTGTTCTACATGTCTTTGATAAAAAAAAAGTCCAATAAGTGTATATTTATTGGTTTGGGTAAAAGTTATAGCGTTTACAAACTATGGTGCAAAAAAGTGAATTTCGGCATTTTGAAGCAGCTCTGACTTTCTGAGCACCTGTCGTGTTTCTTCAGGTGCTAGAATGCCAGGAAAGTATAAATACCCCCAAATCACACCATTTTAGAAAGAAGACACCCCAAAGTATTCGCGGAGGGGCTTGGTGAGTTCATGTATCATTTCATTTTTTTCACAAGTTAGCGGAAAATGACACTTTCTGAGGAAAAAAATAATAATAAAGTTTCCATTTCTGCTAACTTCTGGCAAAAAAAAAAAAATCTCATACGGGCTCATTATGCCCCTCAGTGAATACCTTGGGGTGTCTACTTTCCGAAATGGGGTCATTTGTGGGGTGTTTGTACTGTTCTGGCATTTTGGGCGGGGCTAAATTGTGAGCCGCCATGTAAAGCTAAAGGTACTCATTGGTTTAGGGCCCTTGGCACCCAGGCTGCAAAAAGTGTCACTCATGTGGTATCGCCGTACTCAGGAGAAGTGGGGCAATGTGTTTTGGGGTGTATTTTTACATATACCTATGTTGGGTGAGAGAAATATCTCTGTAAACTGACAACTTTGTATAAAAAAATTTAAAAATTGTCATTTACAGAGATATTTCTCACACCAGCAGGGGTATATATAAAAATACACCCCAAACACATTGCCCCACTTCTCCTGAGTACGGCGATACCACATGTGTGACACTTTTTGCAGCCTGAGTCGCAAAGGCCCTAATTCCAATGAGTACCTTTAAGATTTCACAGGGCATTTTTACGCATTTGGATTCCAGACTTCTTCTCACGCTTTAGGGGCCCCTAAAATGCCAGGGCAGTATAAATACCCCACATGTGACCCCATTTTAGAACGAAGACACCCCAAGGTATTCCGTGATGGGTATGGTGAGTTCATGTAAAATTTTATTTTTGTCACAAGTTAGTGGAATATGAGACTTTGTAAAAAACAAAATAAAAAAATAAAAATATATCAATTTCCGCTAACTTGTGCCAAAAAAAAATTCTGTGAACTCGCCATGCCCCTCACGGAATACCTTGGGGTGTCTTCTTTCCAAAATGGGGTCACATGTGGGGTATTTATACTCACCTGGCATTTTAGGGAACCTAAAGCGTGAGAATCCAAATGCGTAAAAATGCCCTGTGAAATCCTAAAGGTACTCATTGGTTTTAGGGCCCCTTTGCGCATCTTGGCTGCAAAAGTGTCACTCATGTGGTATCGCCGTACTCAGGAGAAGTAGGGCAATGTGTTTTGGGGTGTATTTTTACATATACCCATGCTGGGTGTGAGAAATATCGCTGTAAACGACAACTTTTTAAATTTTTTATACAAAGTTGTCAGTTTACAGAGATATTTCTCTCACCCAGCATGGGTATATGTAAAAATACACCCCAAAACACATTGCCCTACTTCTCCTGAGTACGGCGATACCACATGAGTGACACTTTTTGCAGCCAAGATGCGCAAGGGGCCCAAATTCCCATGAGTACCTTTTAGGAGGGCATTTTTACGCATTTTTCTTCTCATGCTTTAGGGCCCCTAAAATGCCAGGGCAGTATAAATACCCCACATGTGACCCCATTTTGGAAAGAAGACACCCCAAGATATTCCATGAGGGGCATGGCGAGTTCATAGAAAAAACATTTTTGGCACAAGTTAGTGGAAATTGATTTTTATTGTTTTTCTCACAAAGTCTCCCTTTCCGCTAACTTTTGACAAAAAGTTTAATTTTTCATGGACTCACTATGCCCCTCAGCGAATACCTTGGGGTGTCTTCTTTCCAAAATGGGGTCATATGTGGGTATTTATACTGCCCTGGCATTTTAGGGGCCCTAAAGCGTGAGAAGAAAATGCGTAAAATGCCCTCCTAAAGGTACTCATTGGAATTTGGGCCCTTTGCGCATCTTGGCTGCAAAAAGTGTCACTCATGTGGTATCGCCGTACTCAGAGAAGTAGGGCAATGTGTTTTGGGTGTATTTTACATATACCCATGCTGGGTGAGAGAAATATCTCTGTAAATTGCCAACTTTGAATAACATTTTTAAAAAGTTGTCATTTACAGAGATGTTTCTCACACCCAGTATGGGTATATGCAAAAATACACCCCAAAACACATTGCCCTACTTCTCCTGAGTACGGCGATACCACATGTGTGCCACTTTTTGCAGCCAAGATGCGCAAAGGGCCCTAAAACCAATGAGTACCTTTAGGATTTCACAGGGCATTTTTACGCATTTGGATTCTCACACTTTAGCACCCTAAAATGCCAGGTGAGTATAAATACCCACATGTGACCCCATTGTGGAAAGAAGACACCCCAAGGTATTCTGTGAGGGGTATGGCGAGTTCACAGAAAAAAAAATTTTTGACACAAGTTAGCGGAAATTGATATATATATATATATATATATATATATATATTTTTTTTTTACAAAGTCTCATATTCCACTAACTTGTGACAAAAATAAAATTTTACATGAACTCACCATACCCCTCACGGAATACCTTGGGGTGTCTTCTTTCTAAAATGGGGTCACATGTGGGGTATTTATACTGTCCTGGCATTTTAGGGGTCTCCGCAATCATTACACGTATGGCCAGCATTAGGAGTTTCTGCGATTCTCCTTATATTGAGCATACGGGTAATGAGATTTTTTTCCGTTCAGCCGCTGCGCTGAAAAAAAAAAAAATGAACGGCACAGATTTTTTCATTCGCATCGGTCAATGTGGATGAAAAATCTCTGCCAAAATCAGTGATTGCGGTGCGGTGGGCGCTAGCTAACTAACAAGTAGCTAACTAACTGGCGGTGATAACGGGACCCTTATGCCCCATTCACACGTCCGAAATTCTGTTTATGGAACGGAATTGCGGACCCATTCATTTCTATGGGGACAGACTTTGTCCCGCTCGGATCCGGAATTACGGATCCGCGCTCCGGGTCTGCACTTCCGTTCGCAAAAATATAGAACATGTCCTATTCTTGTCCGCACTGCGGACAAGAAAAAGCATTTTCTATATAGTTCTGTGCGGATCTGCAAAATGCGGAAAGCGCATTGCCGGTGTCCGTATTTTGCGGATCCGCAGATCCATGGATCCGCAAAACACATACGGACGTCTGAATGAGCCTGTAGGGGGTGATTAGTGACAGGGGGTGACAGGGGGTGATCAGGGGGTGACATGGGTGATCAGGGGTTAATCAGTGATGGGGGTGGGGGTGGTGTGTGTAGTGATTGGTGCACTTTTCCTATAGTTTCCTCTGGTGGTCCCAAACAAAGGGACCACCAGACGAGCAGACAGCAGGCATATCGTTTTTTCCGCATCTACAGCCTGCCAGCGCATGATCAGCGCTGGCAGGATGTAGTTTCAGTTGTCCCGGCTCCGATCACATGAACGCGCACGCACGACGCGCGCTGCTCATGTGAAATCTCGGGTCTCACGAGATGACGCCGATAGGCGGCAGTGAGACCTGAGAGAGCCGCCGCGCTGACGCCCATCGGCGTTAGCGTGGCGGCAAGTGGTTAATTAAGTGGTTTCAGCTGTGGCTGGCCAAGTTTCATAGTGTCCTGCAAATTATATATTTTGTTCTGGGGTTAAATTCAATTGCCAAAAGAGCAATACCCTGAATCTGGTGTTCCAACTGTTGCAGGTCTAATTTAAATCTGTCCGTAACAGGGTATATTTTGTTCTGGGGTGAAATTCAATTACCAAAATAGCAATACCATAAATCAGTGGTTTCAGCTGTGGCTGGCCAAGTTTCATAGTGTCCTGCAAATTATATATTTTTTTGTGGGGTGAAATTCAATTGCCAAAATAGCAATCCCCTAAATCTGGTGTCCCAGCATTGGCTGGCGAACTATCATAGTGTCCGCCAAAACATACATTTTGTTCTGGGGTGAAATTCAATTGCCAAAATAGCAATACCATAAATCTGTTGTCACAGCTGTGGCTGGCAAACTATAATAGTGTCCGCAAAAACATATATTTTGTTCTGCGGTGAAATTCAATTGCCAAAATAGCAATACCATAATTCAGTGGTTTCAGCTGTGGCTGGCCAAGTTTCATAGTGTCCTGCAAATTATATATTTTATTCTGGGGTGACATTCAATTGCCAAAATAGAAATACCCTGAATCTGGTGTTCCAGCTGTTGCACTGTTGCAGGCCTAGTTTAAATCTGTCCGTAACAGGGTATATTTTGTTCTGGGGTAAAATTCAATTGCCAAAATAGCAATACCATAAATCAGTGGTTTCAACTGTGGCTGGCCAAGTTTCATAGTGTCCTGCAAATTATATATTTTGTTCTGGGGTGAAATTCAATTGTCAAAATAGCAAAACCCTAAATCTGGTGTCCCAGCACTGGCTGGCAAACTATAATAGTGTCCGCCAAAATATATATTTTGTTCTGGGGTGAAATTCAATTGCCAAAATAGCAATACCATAAATCTGGTGTCACAGCTGTGGCTGGCAAACTATAATAGTGTACGCAAATTTTTTTATTTTGTTCTGAAGTGAAATTCAATTGCCAAAATAGCAATACCATAAATCAGTGGTTTCAGCTGTGGCTGGCCAAGTTTCATAGTGTCCTGCAAATTATATATTTTGTTCTGGGGTTAAATTCAATTGCTAAAATAGCAATACCCTGAATCTGGTGTTCCAGCTGTTGCAGGCCTAGTTTAAATCTGTCCGTAACAGGGTATATTTTGTTCTGGGGTGAAATTCAATTGCCAAAACAGCAATACCATAAATCAGTGGTTTCAGCTGTGGCTGGCCAAGTTTCATAGTGTCCTGCAAAGGATATATTTGGTTCTGAGGTGAAATTCAATTGGCAAAATAGTAATACCATAAATCCATGGTTTCAGCTGTGGCTGGACAAGTTTCATAGTGTCCTGCAAATTATATATTTTGTTCTGGGGTGAAACTCAATTGCCAAAATAGCAATAGCCTGAATCTGGTCTTCCAGCTGTTGCAGGCCAAGTGTAAATCTGTCTAAAAGAGATATTCCCCTAAATCAGTGGTTACTGTTGTGCCTGGATTAGTGTAATATGCTACATAAATAAATAGACAGATAGTGTTAGGTGCCTGTAAAAAAGTCCAGAATTTGAAATCACTACATTGGGCCAAATATTTTTTTCTTATTGTGGTGCTTGGTGAACGGTAACAATGAGGAAAACATCTAGTAAGGGACGCTGGACGCGGTCGTGGTGGTGTTAGTGTACCCTCTGGTGCTGGGAGAGGACGTGGCCATTCTGCCACAGCCACACGTCCTAGTGAACCAACTACCTCAGGTTCCAGTACCCGCCAGAATTTACAGCGATATTTGGTGGGGCCCAATGCCGTTCTAAGGATGGTAAGGCCTGAGCAGGTACAGGCGTTAGTCAATTGGGTGGCCAACAGTGGATCCAGCACGTTCACAACATTATCTCACACTCAGTCTTCTGCAGATAGCGCACAGGTGGCGCCTGAAAACCAAGCCCATCAGTCTGTCACATCACCCCCATGCATATCAAGAAAACTGTCTGAGCCTCAAGTTATGCAGCAGTCTCTTATGCTGTTTGAAGACTCTGCTGGCAGGGTTTCCCAAGGGAATCCACCTAGCCCTTCCCTAGTGGTGGAAGACATAGAATGCACAAATCACAACCACTGATGTTTCCTGATGATGAGGACATGGGAATACCACCTCATCGGAGTCCGCAAGTCTCTGAAGATGACGAAACACAGGTGCCAACTGCTGCGTCTTTCTGCAGTGTGCAGACCAAACAGGAGGTCAGGGAGGAAGACTGTGTGGAAGACAATGCAGAGGATGATGAGGTCCTAGACCCCACTTGGAATGAAGTTCATGCCACTGACTTTCATAGTTCAGAGGAAGAAGCAGTGGTGAGACCGAGCCAACAGCGTAGCAAAAGAGGAGCAGGGGGTAAAAGCAGAACATCCAACGCCAATAGAGTTCGCCTGCTACTGGCCTCCGCCACCAGGGACCGAGCACCCCAAAGGCAACTTCAAGGAGTTCCCTGGCATGGCACTTCTTTAAACAATGTGCTGACGACAAGACCCGAGTGGTTTGCACGCTGTGCCATCAGAGCCTGAAGCGAGGCATTAACGTTCTGAACCTTAGCACAACCTGCATGACCAGGCATCTACATACAAAGCATGAACTGCAGTGTAGTGAACACCTTAAAAGCAAGGAACTCACTCTGGCTCCCCTGCTCCCTCTTCTGCTGCAGCCTCGGCCTCTTCCTCCGCCTCGGGAGGAATGTTGGCACCTGCCGCCCACCAAACAGAGGATGCGCCACCGACAACACCACCTGCGTCACCAAGCATCTCCACCGTGTCACACAGCAGCGTTCAGCTCTCCATCTCACAAACCTTGGAGAGAAAGCATAAATTCCCACCTAGCCACACTCGAGCCCTGGGCCTGAATGCCAGCATTTCTAAACTACTGGCCTTTGAAATGCTGTCATTCAGGCTGGTGGACACAGACAGCTTCAAACAGCTGTCCCACAGTATGTGGCTGTCCCACAGTGTGTTGTTCCCAGCCGTCACTACTTCTTCAAGACAGCCGTGCCTTCACAGCACAACCAAGTATCCGATAAAATCAAGTGTACACTGCGCAACGCCATCTGTGGCAAGGTCCACCTAACCACAGATACGTGGACCAGTAAGCACGGCCAGGGACGCTATATCTCCCTAACTGCACACTGGGTAAATGTAGTGGCGGCTGGGCCCCAGGCGGAGAGTTCCTTGGCGCACGTACTTCCGCCGCCAAGGATCGCAGGGCATCATTCTTTGCCTCCTGTAGCCTCCTCCTGCTACTCGGCTTCCTCCTCCTCTGCTTCCACCAGCACATCCAGTCAGCCACACACCTTCACCACCAACTTCAGCACAGACCGGGGTAAACGTCAGCAGGCCATTCCGAAACGTATATGTTTGGGGGACAGGCCCCACACCGCGCAGGAGTTGTGGCGGGGTATTGAACAACAGACCGATGAGTGGTTTCTGCCGGTGGGCCTCAAGCCCGGCCTGGTGGTGTGCGATAATGGGCGAAATCTCGTCGCAGCTCTGGGACTAGCCGGTTTGACGCACATCTCTTGCCTGGCGCATGTGCAGAATTTGGTGGTGCAGAAGTTCATTCACAACTACCCTGACATGTCAGAACTGCTGCATAAAGTGCGGGCCGTCTGTGCACTCTTCCGGCGTTCACATCCTGCCGCTGCTCGCCTGTCTGCGCTACAGCGTAACTTTGGCCTTCCCGCTCACCGCCTCATATGCAACGTGCCCACCAGGTGGAACTCTACCTTGCACATGCTGGAGAGACTGTGCGAGCAGCAGCAGGCCATAGTGGAGTTTAAGCTGCAGCACGCACGCGTCAGTCGCACCACGGAACAGCACCACTTCACCACTAATGACTGGGCCTCTATGCGAAACCTGTGTGCCCTGTTGCGCTGTTTCGAGTACTCCACCAACATGGCCAGTGGCGATGACACCGTTATCAGCGTTACAATACCACTTCTATGTCTCCTTGAGAAAACGCTTAGGGCGATGATGGAAGAGGAGGTGGCCCAGGAGGAGGAGGAGGATGATGGGTCATTTTTTTTTTTTTTTTTTTGTTATTATTTTTATTTCAATCATCTCAAAAGACTCAATTCATAAAACAAAATTACAAAAAGAACCTCCCCATTCCTCCCGCACCCCTTAACCCACCCCCAATCCTGCAGGGAAGAAGAAAGAAAGAGAAAAAATAATAATTCCTCAACCATCCCAATCCCTCCAAACATTGCCCCATTTCGCGTAGGGCCCTCTTTGTCTGTACATAATCATCTCATAGATTTTCACCTTGTCCACTAAACATAGGCAATTATTGCAGTCTGGAGCAGAGGGGAAAACCATTCTCTGGCTACAAGAAGCCTGGCCAGAAACATCACTTTAGTCAACAGTCGGCCCTTCATGGGCTGGCAATTAACCTCTGATAGGTCCCCTAAAACCCATACCTTAGGAGATAGAGGAATATCTATATTAAGTCTCCGAGCCAAGGTTGTTTGAATCTTTCTCCAATATTTACTCACTATCGGGCAATCCCAGAACAGATGTAAATGATCTGCCCTGGGGTCCCCACAGCGAAGACAGTCAGAGAAGGCTCTAAATCCCCTCTTATGGAGCCATAAAGGTGTCACATATATTTTGTGTATAATATTAAACTGTACAACAGTGTGATTAAAATTGTGCGAAACCTGACTTAAATTCTCCCCTATATTCTCCCAGTCCGGGGAACCCACCTCTGACAATAAAACAGACCAGGATCTCTGTCCTGGAGAAAAACATTCCGAAAAAAACCTTTTCATCAAGTGTCTATAACAATGTGATAATTTAACTTTCATACCACCTTTCTTACAAATCAAATTGTGCAAAAATTCCGGAGTGTCTACCTCAAGTGAATAACTATCGGCAGTATTAAAAAGTGCTGAACTCAATTGAAAATATGCATACCAAGCCACCTCACCTACGTTTAAGTTTTGTTTTAGCTCCATAAGAGACAGGACTTGCCCATCTTTAACCACCTGATTCAGATATTGAATATTTCTCGTCCTCCAATATTGCCAACAGTTTAGATCATCTAATTTCAGAAGCTTTTAGTTATGCCATAATGGGGTACAAGTAAGTGATGCCTTAACTTTAAACCAGCTCTTTATAACCAGCCATGCCTTTGTAGCCATTCTGCAGAAAGGTTTATATCCAATCTGTGTATTAAGTAAATAGTCGGACTCCAATACTGTAAATAAATCTGAAAAACCTTTCACCAGTTTTCTACAGAGTTGGCTATTTTCCCAGTCATTAAAGAAGCAAAGTTGAGAGGCCATAAAATAACCCCTAAAATAGGGGAGGTTAAGGCCTCCCCTGTTATAGGGCATGGAAAAATAAAGCGTCTTTAGTCTCACCCGCTTCCTCCCCCATAGTAAATCATTAATCATCCGTTCTATCAACCTAAAATACTTATCTGCAATCCAAACAGGCGAATTGCGAAGAACATAAAGAACCTGGGGCAGCACCACCATTTTTATTAATGAAATTCTGTCCCCTCTTGCAGGCAGAATTTTTTGCCATATGTTAATTTTGATCTCACCTTTGACAATAGAGGAATCAAATTAAGTTGGAGATAGTCTTGGGTTTTGGCAGAAGCTGTTATCCCCAGATATTTTATTGAATCGGAGATCGATACCCGATTAGCGAAATTTTCCACAGATCCTTGCAATTTGTCTACAGGGAGAAGAACAGTCTTCCCCAATTAACCTCCAGGCCAGAAGGATAAGAAAATAGGCTGACCAGTTCCATTTTTCGAGGGAGTGTTTTTCTGTTTGGTGAATAAAAACAAGATATCATCTGCATAATGGGATATACGGTCCTGTTTCTCCATTACACCAAAGCCAGCCACTCTCGAGTCTTGCCTTATACTAGCTGCCAGAGGTTCAATATAGATATTAAATAAAAGAGGGAGAGAGGACATCCTTGACGTGTACCTCTTCCCAATACAAAACTCTCTGTCAGCATATCATTAATCCTAATTCTGGCCACTAGACATTTATATAACAACTGAACCATCCCCATGAATTTAGGGCCAAAACCCATTCTTTTCATCACCTCCCAAAGAAACGTCCACTCGACCCTGTCGAAAGCCTTAGTAGCATCCAGTGACAGGACCAAGCGGGCGCCCCACCGGGAGACTGAATATTAGTGAAAAACCTATGCAGGTTATGGTGGGTACCCTTTTTGACATAAAGCCATTTTTATCTAGATGAATCAGAAAGGACATAACCTGAGAGAGCCTCTTAGCCAGAACCTTTGATAACAACTTAACGTCCGTATTTAATAGGAAATTGGTCTATATGAGCTCAAGTCCGCCAGGTCTTTATCTTTTTAGGGATTAAAACTATCACGGCTTCCATCATAGACTGTGGCAGAGCCCCTCCCTGTGATGCTTGAGAAAACACTTCCAGTAAATGAGGGAGGATGACATCACTGTACTTACGGTAAAATTCATATGGAAAGCCATCTGACCCTGGCGATGAGTTCCCGGAGATAGACCTCAAAGCCTCTTGGATCTCCACAAGAAACAACTCTCCTCCCAGAGATTCTTTTTGGGCTTCTGTTAGCATCGGAGGGAAATTCTCTCCAGGAACTGTCTCACCAGGTCAGTTGGCAAACCAGGAGAAGCCAGAGGCCAGGTACAAATGTGGCCAGCCAGGGCCCACTACTGGAGGACAAGGAGGATGAGGAGGAGGTGGAGGGGATGAGGATGGAGCAGGTTAACAGCGGGGTGGCACCCGACACAGCTTAGGCCCATCACTGGTGCGTGGCTGGGGGTTTACGGAGGACGATGACGATACGCCTCCCACAGAGGACAGCTTGTCCTTAACTCTGGGGAATCTGGCACACATGAGCGACTACATGCTGTAGTGCCTGCGCAGCGACGGCAGAGTTGCCCACATTATAACGTGTGCGGACTACTGGGTTGCCACCCTGCTGGATCCCCGGTACAAAGACAATGTGCCCACCTTACTTCCTGCACTGGAGCGTGATAGGAAGATGCGCGAGTACAAGCGCACGCTGGTAGACGCGCTCCTGAGAGCATTCCCAAATGTCACAGGGGAACAGGTGGAAGCCCATGGCGAAGGCAGAGGAGGAGCAAGAGGTTGCCAACGCAGCTGTGTCACAGCCAGCTCCTCTGAGGGCAGGGTTAGCATGGCAGAAATGTGGAAAAGTTTTGTCTCCATGCCACAGCTAACTGCACCGCCACCTGATACGGAACGTGTTAGCAGGAGGCAGCATTTCACTAACATGGTTGAACAGTACGTCTGCACACCCCTCCACGTACTGACTGATGGTTTGGCCCCATTCAACTTCTGGGTCTCCAAATTGTCCACGTGGCCAGAGTTAGCATTTTATGCCTTGGAGGTGCTGGCCTGCCCGGTGGCCAGCGTTTTGTCTGAACGTGTATTCAGCAAGGCAGGGGTGTCTTTACTGACAAACGCAGCCGCCTGTCCACAGCCAACGTGAACAAACTGACGTTCATAAAAATGAACCAGGCATGGATACCACAGGACCTGTCCCTCCCTTGTGCAGAATAGACATGTATAACTGCCTCCCCTCAACCATGTATTCTTGTACTCCGGGGCACTTCTTTTTGAATTCTCATTTTTTAACTTTACCATGATCTTGCGGTGCAACCCAAAGTTAAATGAACCTCTCCTCAATCTGGGCTCCAGGGCCTAAATAAGTGAAAGTGGCCTGTTACAATGGGGGTGATATGACGCCTAATTCCATGCTGTGGGACCTCTCTCCTCTGTCTGGGTGCTGGGGCCTAAATAACTAAAAGTGGCCTTCTCCACATGCTGACCAGTGTGGCTTTATTCCTGGTAAGTCTACTTCACTGAATTTACTGACGTCTTTTCTTGAATGTGCAGTTGGGGCGGGGTGGGTGTGTGTGGGGGAATTGCCCGGCGGTGATCTCACTCGACGCTGCCGAAGCTTTTGATAGCATCGAGTGGGAGTACTTGGAGTACTTGTGATCAGTTATGCTGAAAATGGGGTTTGGGCCGGGGTTTATAGAGTGGGTCAAATTGCTCTATAATTAGCCTAGAGCTAGACTTAGGATTAATGGGAAACTGTCGCCGGCGATGGCACTAGAGAGGGGCACTAGACAGAGTTGCCCTTGTCGCCCCTCCTATTTGCCATTGCCATAGAACCATTAGCTTGTATATTGCGTACTTCTGATGTTATCCGAGGATTTAGTAGAGGTAATTTGGAGGAAAGGGTCTCACTATATGCGGATGACATGCTGCTGTATGTGGGAGACCTAGCCTTGTCCATCGATCCTATTATGTCATTGATCTCTGACTTTGGGAAACACTCGGGCCTATGCATAAATTGGGACAAGTCAGTTATTCTCCCCCTGTCCCCTGTCTCGCGATCCCTCAATCTGGGGCATGTTCCCCTCGTACATATATTGCTGATAATTTGCTTCCTTTATTGCAGAGGTTTCATTTAAAGATATCTGTCTGGCATAAACTCCCGCTTTCTATAATAAGTCGAGGTAACCTCCTTAAAATGATTCTTATGCCTCAGCTGTTGTACATTGTCCATAATTCACTTCTATAAGATTCAACAAATCTTCCGTTCTTTAGTATGGGGAAAGAATAAACCCAGTAGAATCCGGTATGAGACTTTACAAAGGGATAAAACGAGGGGTGGGTTGGCACTCCCTAACCCTTTTCTGTACTTTATTGCTGCTCAGTTGCAACATTTCGAAGGTTGGGGAGCTAGAGAAAATGTTGATAGGAGTGGTAGTCTGGTATCTTGGGCTACCAAATGTTGCCCCCTCTCAATTTTGGACAAGGTTCTGTCTGGGAGAGCTAAATCTTTACCTACGATTCTCCTTATGAAGAAGGTATGGCGGATGACAAAGGAGATACTGGGGATACGAGGCCTGTTTGACCTGTCTCCAGTTTGGGATAATCCAGAATTGCCAGAATTGGCAAAATTGCAGGGTTTCCATGACTGGGAAAAATGGGGATCTGGAATCTGGGTCATTTGTACTCGAATGGTGTCTTGAAACAATTTTCTCAACTGGACTCTGAATTTAATGTAGGTGCACGACGGTTTTACCAGTATTTGCAAATTAGGCATGCTTTGACTACACAATTCCGTGCTGCCTCGACGACTTTTGCCTTTCACTCACTTCTGACTAGATTGGCGAGTCCGGGGTCTAGTAGAGAAGCTATATCTGTCGCGTATCATAACCTGCTGACTGAATATCTAAAGAAGTACCCTTTAACTATACGGATAAAATGGGAAAAAGATGTTGGGCCTCTATCTGACTCTCAATGGGAGGAAGTTGTGGCTGCTACTCCATCGCTTTCTCCCAGTGAGGCAGCAAGGTTATCTCAATTGTATATGCTCCATAGGGTATACAGATCCCTGCTTTTCTTATGGCAGATAGGAGTAGGCCGGATTCTTCATGTCCGAAATGTGGGGAAGGGAGGCCGGTCTATTTCATATGCTGTGGAGCTGTTCAGGCGTTACAGAAGTATTGGATGGATATAATATCTTTGCTGAACAATGTTAGGGAACCTAAGTTGTGTATGCTGGGCATTATGGATTCCGAGAATGTACCGACGACCACTGTAATTGGGGTCACTAGGCTTTTGTACCAAGCACGTAAAACAATTGCTGCTAAGTGGATACAGCCGCTTCCTCCAACCATTTCTGAGTTTATTGCTAGAATGAACGTTGTTATACGCCTTGAAAGAGGTGTTTACTTGAAGTGCAATTGTATTACTAAATTTAATAGTATTTGGCATCCCAGGATAGATAATTCTGGGGTCTGTAGTGCGTGGTTAATTCTTCAAGATTGGACAAATCTATTGGGAGGGCTGAGCCGTGGAAATAACTGATGGTAGTGGGTGGTGATGGATACATAATGGAATAATTTTCCAGTCCCTTCTCAGATTATTCTCTATTTGTCGAGGTGTGGATTAATCTTTTCTGCAGGTGGCAGTCCCGGGGTAGTGGGTCTCCAAGGGGTGGGTGGGGGATGTTGATTTGGTTTACTGATAAGTACCTTACATTTTGGCTTAGCCATTGTATTGTTGCAGACCAATTGTTATTTGCGTATGTTATTCTGATTAATGTTGACCTTTGTTACATGCCTATGCTGGCTATATAGAAATGGATGTTATGATATTGTGTACTACACAGATATGTTAATTTGTATGGAAAAATCAATAAGATAATATCTGATTAAAAAAGAAAGTGGCCTTCTCCAGTGGTGGGTGATATGACGCCTTATTCCTTGCTGTGGGACCTCTCTCCTCTGTCTGGGTGCCGGGCCTAAATAACTGAAAGTGGCCTTCTCCAGTGGTGGGTGATATGACGCCTTATTCCTTGCTGTGGGACCTCTCTCCTCTGTCTGGGTGTTGTGGCCTAAATAACTGAAAGTGGCCTTCTCCAGTGGTGGGTGATATGACGTATGATTCTCTGCTATGGGACCTCTCTCCAATTTATATTGGTTAATTTTTATTTATTTTATTTTAATTCATTTTCCTATCCACATTTGTTTGCAGGGCATTTTGCTGCATTTTGCAGCCCTCTAGCCCTTTCCTGGACTATTTTAAAGCCTTTTAGTGCCCAAAGTTCGGGTCCCCATTGACTTCAATGGGGGCCGGGTTCGAGATAAAGATCGGGTCGAGTTGGGATCCCGAACCCGAACATTTTCGGGAAGTTCGGCCGAACGTCTCGAACCCGAACACCCAGGTGTTCGCTTAACTCTATTCAGGACCCCACTAGAGGGACGGCCATACTGGACTTAGTATTAACCAATAGACCTGATAGAACAACAGATGTGCAGGTTGGGGGACACCTAGAAAATAGTGACCATAAAGTAATAACCTTCCAATTATCCTTCAAACGAGAGTCTCTAAAGGGAGGAATAAAAATACCAAACTTCAAAAAGCAAAATTTTGCCAACTAAGCGAGGCCATTGGCCTAACTAACTGGGACAAAGTCCTCAAAAATAAAAATACAACCACAAAATTGGAGATTTTTAAAAGCATTGTAGCATCTAATTGTGAGAGGTACATACCTTATAGGAATAAAAGGCTAAGGAACAATAAGAAACCAATGTGGATAAACAGAACTGTAAATATAGCAATAAATGACAAAAAGAAAGCATATAAATCACTAAAACAGGAGGGGAGCCAGGAAGCACTGATAACCTATAAGGAAAAAAATAGAATATGTAAAAAGGAATAACAATTGCCAAACTAGAAACCGAGAGATTGTCAAAGAGAGTAAAACTAACCCTAAAATGTTCTTCAATTATATAAATAGTAAAAAATATTAATCTGAAGGAGTCGGTCCTCTACATAGCAATGAGGGAGGTGTTGCAGAGAGCGACGAGGATAAAGCAAAACGATTAAATATTTTTTCTCCACTATATTCACTGAGGAAAATAAACTGTCAGATGAAATGCAGAATGTAAAAGTAAATTCCCCATTAAAAGTGCCCTGTCTGACCCAGGAAGAAGTACAACAGTGACTTAAAAAGATTAAAATGGACAAATCGCCAGGACCGGATGGCATACACCCCGTATCCTAAGGGAATTAAGTGATGTCATAGCCAGACCTTTATTTCTGATATTTACGGACTCTATACTGACAGGGAATGTTCCACAGGATTGGCGCATAGCAAATGTGGTGCCAATATTCAAAAAGGGTCCAAAAACCGGACTTAGGCCTGTAATTTTAACATCTATTGTTGGTAAGCTGTTTGAAGGGTTTCTAAGAGATGCTATTTTGGAGTATCTCAATGAAAATAAGCAAATAACACCTTATCAGCATGGCTTCATGAGGGATCCGTCATGCCAAACGAATTTAATCAGCTTCTATGAGGAGGTAAGTTCTAGACTTGACAGCGGTGAATCAATGAATGTCATATATCTGGACTTCTCCAAAGCATTTGACACCGTACCTCATAAAAGGTTAGTGTATAAAATGAGGATTCTCGGACTGGGAGAAAATGTCTGTATGTGGGTAAGTAACTGGCTGAGTGACAGAAAACAGATAGATACTCAGATTGGGTCACTGTCACTAGTGGGGTACCCAAGGGGTCAAAATTGGGCCCTATTCTCTTCAATATATTTATTAATGATCTTGTAGAAGGCCTGCATAGTAAAATATCTATTTTTGCAGATGACACTAAACTGTGTAAAGTAATTAACAATGAAGAGGACAGTTTTCTGCTACAGAGGGATCTGGATAGATTGGCGGCTTGGGCAGAGAAATGGCAGATGAGGTGTAATACTGACAAATGTAAACTTATGCACATGGGAAGGAATAATGCAAGTCGCCCGTACATATTAAATGGTAAAACACTCGTTAACACTGACATAGAAAAGGATCTAGGAATTTTAATAAACAGCAAATTAAGCTGCAAAAACCAGGGTCAGGCAGCGACTGCCAAGGCCAATAAGATAATGGGTTGCATCAAAGGGGCATAGATGCCGTGATGAGAACATAGTCCTAACACTTTACAAATCACTAGTCAGACCACACATGGAGTACTGTGTACAGTTATGGGCTCCTGTGTACAAGGCAGACATAGCAGAGCTGGAGAGGGTTCAGAGGAGGGCAACTAAAGTAATAACTGGAATGGGGCAACTACAGTACCCTGAAAGGATATCAAAATTAGTGTTATTCACTTTAAAAAAAAAAGACGACTAAGGGGAGATCTAATAACTATGTATAAATATATCAGGGGTCAGTACTGAGATCTGTCCCATCATCTATTTATCCCCAGGTCTGTGACTGTGACGAGGGGAAAAAAGGCAAAGTAAAAACGTTTTGTCCCTTTAAGTGGCGCCACAGCTCCTCAATGCGAGATACATATGATATGTGATCTGTTTTATCTCATAGATATGAACTTTGTATACGTGAAATATTTTAGGAGTTTTCGGTATAAAAATATTAACATGAATTAAAACA
Source organism: Bufotes viridis (assembly GCA_033119425.1). Lineage (NCBI taxonomy): Eukaryota > Metazoa > Chordata > Amphibia > Anura > Bufonidae > Bufotes > Bufotes viridis. Next base: position 242,832,662 of record CM065593.1, on the reverse strand, counting down.
TATAAAAATATATATAATATATATGAATGAACTCACTTCACCCAGGAGGTTTCGGATGGGATAAGCATAAAACACCCACCAAAATACCTCCTGCGCCTGGGTAGCTTGTAGAGTCTCAGTGAAGTGACAGCAGTCCAATACGTACTTCTTGTCAAAAAGTCTTTATTGAACCACAGGGTGGGGGTGAAGGTAATGTCTCAACGTGTTTTGCGGCAGCGGTAAAGCCCCTTCATTAGGAGAATATAACATTGGGTACATGGTGTGGGGTATAAATACACAGAAATGTTTGAAAAAGCGCCAAAATAGGGTGGGGACGTCACTTCCGGTTTGCACTCCAGCGTGAAACGCACCGGAAATGACGTACCGCCCCTCCTGGATTTGTATCCCAAATTACTTCAATTTATACTAAAACATGTTTTGTTCAAGGGCCTTAGTAGAACCCCTTCATCGGAGGCATATATCTCTATGTACAAGGCGTAGAAAAAGCTATTTCAATGTAACGCCAAAATGGAGTGAGGGACGTCACTTCCGGTTTGCGCTCCAGCATAGAACGCACCGGAAGTGGCGTACCGCTGCTCCAGAATCTAAAATCAGATCTTCATCAAAATACAAGTATTAGAGTGATTAATGGAGTGAACATTTGGGAATCTTTATTCAAACTGTGATGACCTGTATAGGGGCCAAACGTGTTTGTCTAAAAAATCTCCTTCCGATTACAGAGACTCGGAAGTGTGGGCACTTCCCGTCTTTGGAACGCAAATGTGCCAGTCCTTTGGAACGCTCTTTTAGCCTTGGATCTAAAGCAAGGGCCGGAAATATAGTGGTTTCTCACTACAGTTAGTTGGGATGTAGATTGGGTTATGCAATCACATTTGGATGATAATGATAATAATATAAAAAGTATTAAATAGTACGCATTTTTAAGTGTATATTCAAATATAGGAAAATAGTAGTGATGGTTAGAATCACTCTAATGAAAGCTCCAATAATGACTCCAATAAAAACTCTAATAAAAAGCTCCAATAAAAACAACATTAAAAAAGCTCTAGTGAAAAACCAAAAAATAAAAAAGGGGATACATATATTAAAAGTAGTACATATATTAGATAATTGATATGCTGGAATGTATACACGAATAAAATAAGGATTGTTAATAAAAGATTGTTAATAAAAACACTTAAAAATGTATAGACTATTTTTCTGTATATATAAAAATGTATGATACGTTTGAAGAGTATATATTGCAATATATGTGTAGAGTTTCACTTCTGTTGTCATCCTGTATAATCCTCCCATTATGGGGAGTGGAAAAGATAATATCATGGGGAATGTGATTTTGGGGTCTGAATGTGCTACAAAATACGTCTAGTGGTTGATGTCTATATATATTTAGATGTAACTCCATGTCTCTGGATGTGAACAGACGTTATAGAGAAGCTGTTATTCCCGTTTGGACTTATTACTAGGTAGCTTTAATTCTAAAAAGAGGGTGAGGAAGGGGGATAGATGATCTTCTGAGTTTTAGTGATACGAGAATAGGGAATTATCAATAGTTAGAATATTCGAGAGTCTCGTTTAGTCCAAATGGGGAAAGAGTGTTGAGGGTATGTATCCAATACATTTCTTGACGACACAGTTGCTGGTAGGTAGGTGTCTGTTCTATGGGTGAGACTCTTAAACTGGATGGGTCACTGTTATGTTTCTCAAAGTAGTGTTTCGATACACTGTGTGTGAGAATGCTACGCCTAATGTTCGAGCGATGCTTGTTCATCCTCTCTCTAACTGTCTGTGTGGATCTTCCTATATATTTTAGTCCACATGGACAGTAAAGGAGGTAGATCACATTTTTGACCCACAATTAAGTTCTTGTTTGATGGTCCAGGTAGAGCGATCTTTTGTTGTCTAAGGGTTATGGATGGTTAATGTTTTGACCCCATGTGAGATCATGGGGCAACAAAGGCATTTTTGGAGAAGCATTTTTGAATCCCTGGATGTGGCCTCTAAGTTGCTTTGGGTAGTTAGTTTGGGACAGGAAGGGGCAATGAGGTTTTTGAGGGTTTTCGCTCTCCTAAATGTGATGGAAGGTTGTTTTGGTAGGATTTTTTTTGAGGATGGGGTTTTTAAGGAGGATGACCCAATGCTTACTTAGTATCCCATCCGAAACCTTTAGGCCCCAGCACCCAGACAAAGGAGAGAGGTCCCATAGCACAGAATCAAGCTTCATATCACCCACCACTGGAGAAGGCCACTTCCAGATATTTAGCCCACGTCACCCAGGAGAGAGGTCGCATGGCAGAGGTTCAAGCTTCATGTCACCCACCATTGTAACAGGCCACTTTCAGTTATTTAGGCCCCAGCACCCAGACAGAGGAAAGGTTCATTCAACTTTGGGTTGCACCGCAAGATCATGGTAAAGTTAAAAAATGAGGATTCAATAAAGAAGTGCCCCAGAGTACAAGAATACATGTTTGAGGGGAGGCAGTTATAAATTTCTATTCTGCACAAGGGAGGCACAGGTCCTGTGGGATCCATGCCTGGTTCATTTTTATGAACGTCACCTTGTCCACGTTGGCTGTGGACAGGCGGCTGCGTTTGTCAGTAATGACGCCTCCTGCCGTGCTGAATAAACGATCAGACAAAACGCTGGCCGCCAGGCAGGCCAGCACCTCCAAGGCAAAAATGCTAACTCTGGCCAAGTGGACAATTTGGAGACCCAGAAGTTGAATGGGGCCGAACCATCAGTCAGTACGTGGAGGGGTGTGCGGACGTACTGTTCAACCATGTTAGTGAAATGCTGCCTCCTGCTAACATGTTCCGTATCAGGTGGTGGTGCAGTTAGCTGTGGCGTGGAGACAAAACTTTTCCACATTTCTGCCATGCTAACCCTGCCCTCAGAGAAGATGGCCGTGACACAGCTGCGTTGGCTACCTCTTGCTCCTCCTCTGCCTTCGCCATGGGCTTCCACCTGTTCCCCTGTGACATTTGGGAATGCTCTCAGGAGCGCATCTACCAGCGTGCGCTTGTACTCGCGCATCTTCCTATCACGCTCCAGTGCAGGAAGTATGGTGGGCACATTGTCTTTGTACCGGGGATCCAGCAGGGTGGCAACCCAATAGTATGCACACGTTAAAATGTGGGCAACTCTGCTGTCGTTGCACAGGCACTGCAGCATGTAGTCGCTCATGTGTGCCAAGCTCCCCAGAGGTAAGGACAAGCTGTCCTCTGTGGGAGGCGTATCGTCTTCCGTATCTCCCCAGCCACGCACCAGTGATGGGCCTGAGCTGTGTCGGGTGCCACCCCGCTGTGAACCTGCTTCATCCTCATCCTCCTCCACCTCCTCCTCATCCTCCTCGTCCTCCAGTAGTGGGCCCTGGCTGGCCACATTTGTACCTGGCCTCTGCTGTTGCAAAAACCTCCCTCTGAGCCACTTCTAACAGACTGGCCTGAAACTGCTAAAAATGACCCCTCATCCTCCTTCTCCTCCTGGGCCACCTCCTCTTCCATCATCGCCCTAAGCGTTTTCTCAAGGAGACAGAGAAGTGGTATTGTAACGCTGATTACAGTGTCATCGCCACTGGCCATGTTGGTGGAGTACTCGAAACAGCGCAACAGGGCACACAGGTCTCGCAAGGAGGCCCAATCATTGGTGGTGAAGTGGTGCTGTTCCACAGTGCGACTGACGCGTGCGTTCTGCAGCTGAAACTCCACTATGGCTTGCTGCTGCTTGCACAGTCTCTCCAGCATGTGCAAGGTGGAGTTCCACCTGGTGGGCACGTCGCATATGAGGCGGTGAGCGGGAAGGCCGAGTTACAGCGGTAGCGCAGACAGGCGAGCGGCGGCAGGATGTGAACGCCGGAGCGCGCACAGACGGCCCGCACTTTATGCAGCAGCTCTGGCATGTCGGGGTAGTTGTGAATGAACTTCTGCACCACCAAATTCAGCACATGCGCCAGGCAAGGGATGTGCGTCAAACCGGCTAGTCCCAGAGCTGCGACGAGATTTCGCCCATTATCGCACACCACCAGGCCGGGCTTGAGGCCCACCGGCAGCAACCACTGGTCGGTCTGTTGTTCAATACCCCGCCACAACTCCTGCGCGGTATGGGGCCTGTCCCCAAACATATGAGTTTCAGAGGAGTTAGGTGGACCTTGCCACAGATAGCGTTGCGCAGTGCACACTTGATTTTATCGGATACTTGGTTGTGCAGGGAAGGCATGGCTGTCTTGGAGAAGTAGTGGCGGCTGGGAACAACATACTGTGGGACAGCCATGGACATCAGCTGTTTGAAGCTTTCCAGTGTCCACCAGCCTGAATGACAGCATTTCAAAGGTCAGTAGTTTAGAAATGCTGGCATTCAGGCCCAGGGCTCGAGGGTGGCTAGGTGGGAATTTACGCTTCTCTCCAAGGTTTGTGTGATGGAGAGCTGAACGCTGCCGTGTGACATGGTGGAGATGCTTGGTGACGCAGGTGGTGTTGTCGGTGGCACATCCTCTGTTTGGTGGGCGGCAGGTGCCAATATTCCTCCCGAGGTGGAGGAAGAGGCCGAGGCAGCAGCAGAAGAGGGAGCAGGGGGAGCCAGAGTGAGTTTCTTGCTTTTAAGGTGTTTACTCCACTGCTGTTCATGCTTTGCATGTAGATGCCTGGTCATGCAGGTTGTGCTAAGGTTCAGAACGTTAATGTTTAGCTTCAGGCTCTGATGGCACAGCATGCAAACCACTCGGGTCTCGTCGTCAGCACATTGTTTAAAGAAGTGCCATGCCAGGGAACTCCTTGAAGCTGCCTTTGGGGTGCTCGGTCCCTGGTGGCGGTGGCCAGTAGCAGGCAAACTCTTGTGGCGGCGGCTGGTCTGCTTTTGCCCACTGATCCCTCTTTTGCTACGCTGTTGGCTCAGTCTCACCACTGCCTCTTCCTCTGAACTATGAAAGTCAGTGGCACGACCTTCATTCCAAGTGGGGTCTAGGACCTCATCGTCCCCTGCATCGTCTTCCACACAGTCTTCCTCCCTGACCTCCTGTATGGTCTGCACACTGCAGAAAGACGCAGCAGTTGGCACCTGTGTCTCGTCATCATCAGAGACGTGCGGACTGCGATGAGGTGGTATTCCCATGTCCTCATCATCAGGAAACATCAGTGGTTGTTCATCAGTGCATTCTATGTCTTCCACCACTGGGGAAGGGCTAGGTGGATTCCCTTGGGAAACCCTGCCAGCAGAGTCTTCAAACAGCATGAGAGACTGCTGCATAACTTGAGGCTCAGACAGTTACCCTGATATGCATGGGGGTGATGTGACAGACTGATAGGCTTGGTTTTCAGGTGCCACCTGTGCGCTTTCTGTAGAAGACTGGGTGGGAGATAATGTTGTGAACGTACTGGATCCACTGTCGGCCACCCAATTGACTTGCGCCTGTACCTGCTCAGGCCTTATCATCCTTAGAACGGCATTGGGCCCCACCAAATATCGCTGCAAATTCTGACTGGTACTGGAACCTGAGGTAGTTGGTTCACTAGGACGTGTGGCTGTGGCAGAACGGCTACTTCCTCTCCCAGCACCAAAGGGTCCATTAACACCACCACGTCCGCGTCCCTTACCAGATGTTTTCCTCATTGTTACCGTTCACCAAGCACCACAAGAAGAAAAAAAAATTTGGCCCAATGTATTGATTTCAAATCCAGGCCATTTTTACAGGCACCTAATACTATCTGCCTATTTATTTATGTAGCGCATTACACTAATCCAGGCACAGCAGTAACCACTCATTTAGAGAAATATCTCTTTTGGGCTAGTATTTAGGCTCTGGATGAAAGGTATCCTTTATGGACTGATTTACACTTGGCCTGCAACAGCTGGACAACCAGATTTAAGGTATTTATAAATTGGCAAGTGAATTTCACCCCAGAACAAAATATACCCTTTTCGGACAGATTAACACTTGGCCTGCAAATGCTGGAACACGAGTTTCAGGGTATTGCTATTTTGGCAATTGAATTTCACCACAGAACAAAATATATGTTTTGGCAGACGATATTATAGTTTGCCAGCCAGTGCTGGGACACTAGATTTAGGGGATTGCTATTTTGGCAATTGAATTTCACCCCAGAACAAAATATATAATTTGCAGGACACTATGAAACTTGGCCAGCCACAGCTGAAACCACTGATTTATGGTATTGCTATTTTGGCAATTGAATTTCACCCCAGAACAAAATATACCCTATTACTGAACAGATTTTAACTAGGCCCGCAACAGCTGCAACACTAGATTCAGGGTATTGCTATTTTGGCAATTGAATTTCACCCCAGAACTAAATATATATTTTGGCGGACACTATTATAGTTTGCCAGCCAGTGCTGGGACACCAGATTTAGGGGATTGCTATTTTGGCAATTGAATGTCCCCCAGAACAAAATATATAATTTGCAGGATACTATGAAACTTGACCAGCCACAGCTGAAACCACAGATTTATGGTATTGCTATTTTGGCAATTGCATTTCACCCCAGAACAAAATATATGTTTTGGCAGACACTATTATACTTTGCCATCCACAGCTGTGACACCAGATTTATGGTATTGCTATTTTGGCAATTGAATTTCACCACAAAACAAAATATATGTTTTGCCGGACACTATTATAGTTTGCCAGCCAGTGCTGGGACACAAGATTTAGGGGATTCCTATTTTAGCAATTGAATTTCACCCCAGAACAAAAATATATAATTTGCAGGACACTATGAAACTTGGCCAGCCACAGCTGAAGCCACTGATTTATTGTATTGCTATTTTGGCAATTGAATTTCACCCCAGAACAAAATATACCCTGTTACAGACAGATTTAAACTAGGCCTGCAACAGCTGGAACACCAGATTCAGGGTATTGCTATTTTGGCAATTGAATTTCACCCCAGAACAAAATATATTCTTTGCAAGACACTATGAAACTTGACCAGCCACAGCTGAAACCACTGATTTATGGTATTGCTATTTTGGCAATTGAATTTCAACCCAGAACAAAAATACCCTGTTACAGACAGATTTAAACTAGGCCTGCAACAGCTGGAACACCAGATTCAGGGTATTACTATTTTGGCAATTGAATTTCACTCCAGAACAAAATATATGTTTTGGCGGACACTATTATAGTTTGCCAACCGGTGCTGGGACACCAGATTTAGGGGATTGATACTTTGGCAATTGAATTTCACCCCAGAACAAAATAAATAATTTGCTGGACACTATGAAACTTGGCCAGCCACAGCTGAAACCACTGATTTATGGTATTGCTATTTTGGCAATTGAATTTCACCACAGTACAAAATATATGTTTTGGCAGACACTATTATACTTTGCCATCCACAGCTGTGACACCATATTTATGGTATTGCTATTTTGGCAATTTAATTTCACCACAGAACAAAATATATGTTTTGGCAGACACTATTATAGTTTGCCAGCCAGTGCTGGGACACAAGATTTAGGGGATTGCTATTTTAGCAATTGAATTTCACCCCAGAACAAAATATATAATTTGTAGGACACTATGAAACTTGGCCAACCTCAGCTGAAGCCCCTGATTTATTGTATTGCTATTTTGGCAATTGAATTTCACCCCAGAACAAAATATACCCTGTTACAGACAGATTTAAACTAGGCCTGCAACAGCTGGAACACCAGATTCAGGGTATTGCTATTTTGGCAATTGAATTTCACCCCAGAACAAAATATATGTTTTGGAAGACACTATTATACTTTGCCATCCACAGCTGTGACACCAGATTTATGGTATTGCTATTTTGGCAATTGAATTTCACGCCAGAACAAAATATATAATTTGCATGACACTATGAATCTTGGCCAGCCACAGCTGAAACCACTGATTTATGGTATTGCTATTTTGGCAATAAAATTTCACCCTAGAACAAAATATATGTTTTTGTGGACACTATTATAGTTTGCCAGCCACAGCTGTGACACCAGATTTATGGTATTGCTATTTTGGCAATTGAATTTCACGCCAGAACAAAATATATAATTTGCAGGACACTATGGATCTTGGCCAGCCACAGCTGAAACCACTGATTTATGGTATTGCTATTTTGGCAATTGAATTTCACTCTAGAACAAAATATATGTTTTTGCGGACACTTATATAGTTTGCCAGCCAGTGCTGGGACACCAGATTTAGGGATTGCTATTTTGACAATTTAATTTCACCACAGAAAATAATCTATCCTTTGACAGACAGCAGACAGTATTTTACTGTCAGATCCCTGTCTGCACAGCTCAGCACCATGGATTCCAGGGCTGGCTTACCTTATAAGAGACGCAGGCGTCCACCAGCATATCGCCACATCCATCCTCACTACCAGGTGTCATCTGAGGCGCTATAGAGCATGCGCGTGCACCTCTCCCTGTCTTATAGGGGATAAGCAGCTGGTCCTGATTATCCTCCCCACCCATAGGTGGGGCTTTGAGTATTTAGGGCAGCTTCACTCTGGAGGAGGTGCCCAAGCGTGGTTGTTGTACCTCTTGACTCCCGCTGAAGCGTCCATCTGTGTCTGTTGGATTTTCTGGATTCTGACCCCTGCTTTGCTGGACCCTGACTCTGCCTACCATCTACTTGCTGGATTGCCTGGACTATGGACCCCTGCTCGGTTTGACTACGTATCTGCCTGCCATCTGTTTGTTGAATCACCTGGATTATTGAACACTGCATCTTCTGTCTACGCTTCTGTCCATCGTCTCCTGTAAGTCTGCCTGGATTCCTGACCCTGCACTGCCTGACAACGAGACAGCTTTAATCTACACACTGCATTACTCTGAACTTTGTTTTGCCTTTATCTCAAGTGACTTTTGTATAACTGTCTGCCAGTAAAGACCTTCTGTTCCTTTATTCCGCATTTGTTGGACTCTGTTCACATTGCTGCAGTTAGCTGCATTCTGGGTGACTGGTGCAAACACCAGTGTCCTGACTCTGTGAGTCAGCAGTCAGCAATATTGGGCAAATTCCTAGTCCTCTATCAGCTGACACAGAGGATCCACTTCCTCTGGTCGTAACAGTACGCTTGGGCCATGGATTCCGCTGGCTCTAACCCAGGAATGTCTGAACTTCTACAGGAACTCGAACAACAGCGTACCACCCAGAAACAAGTGATAAATTACTTGCAGCATGTAGCAGCTCGCCTGGACTCCCTTTCTCCAGCACCGTCTGCACAGGGCCCTACTGCCCCGGCTGTTCCTGTTGCGGCTGCAGCGCAGCCAAGCTTTTCCGGACCGCGATTATCTGCTCCGCCCCGTTACAGCGGCAACCCAAAAACCTGTCGTGGGTTTCTTAACCAGTGTACAATTCACTTTGAACTGCTTCCTCATCACTTTCAATCTGACCGGGCTAAAGTGGCGTTCATTATCTCTCATCTTGAGGGTGAGGCTCTGGCCTGGGCGAATCCAATATGGGAGAGATCTGGACCTATCACCCGTAATGTGGCATTATTTATGGACTCTTTTAAGAGGGTGTTTGAGGAGCCAGGTCGAGCTTCTTCTGCGGCTTCCTCGCTGCTGCACGTCCGTCAAGGAGGCCGGTCGGTGGGCCAATATGCGATTCAGTTCCGCACCTTAGCGTCAGAGGTTTCCTGGAATGAGGAGGCTCTGGTGGCGGCTTTTTGGGAGGGTTTATCTGGACATATTAAGGATGAACTCGCAGGTCGTGATGTGCCTACCTCCCTTGAATCACTGATCTCTCTGGCAATAAGAATCGACATACGGTTTTCGGAGCGAGCTCGGGAGATCAGCCAGGAAAAAGACTTCCGAAACTCCAGTTTAAGTCTAATTTGTCTCAGCCTTCATTACGCCCCTCTTTTTCGGATCCTGAACCCATGCAGGTGAACTCCACTCGGCTTTCGGATGAGGAACGTCGTCTCCGCATGTCTTCTGGACTCTGCCTCTACTGTGGTGGCCCGGGCCACCGTGTCCGTAATTGTCCTCAAAAGTCGGGAAACTCCAGCGCTTAGGGTCTCTGGGGAGGCGGCCCTAGGCGAAAATTATTCCACTCTCCAGATTCCTGTAACTCTGTTTCTTGGGGGCGTCAAAGTCTCCATACCTGCTTCCTTGGATTCCGGATCGGCGGGGAACTTTATACACCAGCATATAGTGAATCAATATCACATCCCTGTACGCCTGCTAAAGAATCCCCTACTGGTGACGGCTGTCAGCGGGCAAGTGCTGACGGATCCAGTCCGGTTTGTCACTGAGCCGTTGGAACTGCAGGTAGGGGTGTTACATGTAGAAAGGATTTCTCTGTATGTGCTCCCTGAACTGTCCCATTCTCTCTTGCTGGGGATACCCTGGCTTAGAATGCACAATCCCATAATCGAGTGGACTTCTGGAGAGGTTCTTCGATGGGGACCGCAGTGCCAAGACAGGTGCCTACGTTCTTGCCAACGAAGGGTTTCTACTCCTCCTCCTAAAGGCCTGGAGGCTTTGCCAGTTGTCTATCATTCCTTTGCTGACGTATTTGATAAAAAGGAGGCTGAGGTACTACCACCCCATCGCCCCTATGACTGTCCTATCGATCTGCTACCTGGTACATCTCCTCCTCGAGGTCGTGTGTACCCACTGTCTCCTGCTGAAATGCTAGCTACAGCAGATTATATCAAGGAGAATCTTGAAAGGGGTTTCATCAGGAGGTCTTCATCACCTGCAGGGGCAGGATTCTTTTCGTGAAAAGAAGGATGGGTCCCTTCGCCCCTGTATAGACTATCGTGGTCTAAATAAGATCACCATCAAGAATAAGTATCCGTTACCATTAATTTCCGAGCTATTTGATAGACTCCGTGGGGCTCGGATCTTCTCTAAATTGGACTTGCGGGGGCTTACAATTTAATACGTATTCGTAAGGGTGACGAATGGAAGACAGCCTTTAACACCAGGGATGGCCACTATGAATACCTCGTTATGCCATTTGGTCTCTGTAATGCCCCTGCTGTCTTTCAGGAGTTTGTAAATGACATTTTTCGTGATCTGCTCTATTCTTGTGTTGTAGTCTATTTGGATGATATTCTTATTTTTCCAGAGACATCAAAACTCATCGCAGGCATGTGCAGCTGGTCTTGCAACGCTTACGGGAAAATCGTCTATACGCTAAACTGGAGAAGTGTGTCTTTGAAAAATCATCCCTGCCCTTCCTGGGATATATCATCTCTGATCAGGGTCTCGAAATGGATCCTGGAAAGGTGGCTGCAGTACTCAACTGGCCCCGTCCTTCCGGCCTGAAAGGCAATACAGAGGTTCTTGGGCTTTGCTAATTATTATCGTCAGTTCATTCGTAATTTTTCTACCTTGACAGCTCCTATTTCCAGTCTCACCAGGAAGGGTGCCAATCCCAAACAGTGGTCCTCTGAAGCAGAGACGGCATTCTCCTCCCTCAAGCAGGCCTTTTCTTCAGCTCCAGTCCTTAGACGCCCGGAACTTCACAAACAGTTCTTCTTGGAGGTGGACGCATCCTCTGTAGGAGCCGGGCGGTCCTGTCACAGAAGAATGACTCGGGTCGTATGTATCCTTGTGGTTTCTTTTCTAAGTTATTTTCTGTTGCAGAAAAGAACTATTCTATTGGAGACAGGGAACTCCTAGCAATCAAGATGGCTCTAGAGGAATGGAGATACCTCCTGGAGGGTTCCTGTCTACCAGTCATAATTTACACCGATCACAAAAACCTGACGTACCTGCAGACAGCTCAGCGGCTCAATCCTCGTCAGGCTCGTTGGTCTCTCTTCTTTGCCCGATTTAATTTTCAACTTCACTTCCGGCCTGCTGATAAAAATACCAAAGCGGACGCGCTCTCTAGGTCTTTTGAAACCACTGATACTGAGGAGGAACCCCAGTTCATTATTGAACCGACTAAAGTAGTCCCAGTGGCTCCAGTCAACCTGTCCAAGGTTCCCCCAGGTAAGATCTTTGTTCCAGAATCCAAACGTAGGGAAATCCTACGGTGGGGACATGCGTCCAAGATTGCTGGCCATCCAGGTCAACGGGGGACCTTGAATCTCATTTCCAGACATTACTGGTGGCCTTCCATGACAGCGGATATTGGGGACTTCGTGGCATCCTGTACCTCGTGCGCCCAGAATAAATCTCCCAGGATGAAACCTGCAGGTTTATTATTGCCACTGCCAGTACCGGAGGTCCCCTGGCAGCATATTGGTATGGACTTTATAACCGATTTACCTGTCTCCGAGGGTTGTACAGTCATTTGGGTTGTCGTTGACCGTTTTTCCAAGATGTCACACTTTATCCCGCTTCCAGGTCTACCATCTGCTCCTCGGCTGGCTGAGCTATTCATCTTACATATTTTCCGTCTTCATGGATTTCCTCTCCACATCGTCTCAGATAGAGGAGTACAATTCACCTCCCGGTTCTGGAGATCTTTATGTAAGTCTCTGAATGTATCTCTGGATTTTTCTTCTGCTTACCATCCACAGTCTAATGGTCAGGTGGAACGCATGAATCAAATATTGGTCAACTTCCTGCGACATTTCTCTAATGCCCATCAGGACGACTGGGTGAAGCATCTTCCCTGGGCGGAGTTTGCCCATAATAACCAAGTCAGTCAAGCCACAGGTAACTCTCCATTTTTGTAATCTACGGCCGACATCCGAGTATTCCTCTCCCTGTACAACCTTCGTCAGGGGTTCCTGCAGCAGATTCTTGTGTGGAGCTGCTTTCTCGTGTCTGGTCTGACACAAAGGAATTTCTTCAGAGAACGGCTGACCGGATGAAAAGGTCCGCAGATAAGAGGCGTAGACCTTCTCCTCAGTTTGCCATTGGAGACAAGGTATGGCTTTCTTCTAAGAATATCCGTCTCAGACTGCCCTCCTACAAACTGGCTCCGCGATTCCTGGGACCTTTTCCTGTGATAAGAAAAATTAATCCTGTTGCTTACAAACTCAAATTACCAGCTACCTTGCGGATTCCCAATTCTTTTCATGTGTCGTTACTTAAACCAGCTGTCTTTAACAGGTTTTGCAAAGGTACCTCACTGAACCCTCCTCCTGTCACTACAAATGACGAATTTGAGGTCAAGGACATTCTAGATAGGAAGGTTATCCGAGGTAAGACCTTCTATTTGGTGGACTGGAAGGGCTATGGTCCTGAAGAGAGGTCATGGGAGGCCGCAGCCAATATCCACGCCCCCTGTTGTTGAAGAAATTTCACTCCAGGTCGACCGTGCGGAGGAGGGGGTGTAAGAGGGGGTACTGTCAGATCCCTGTCTGCACAGCTCAGCACCATGGATTCCAGGGCTGGCTTACCTTATAAGAGACGCAGGCGTCCACCAGCATATCGCCACATCCATCCTCACTACCAGGTGTCATCTGAGGCGCTATAGAGCATGCGCGTGCACCTCTCCCTGTCTTATAGGGGATAAGCAGCTGGTCCTGATTATCCTCCCCACCCATAGGTGGGGCTTTGAGTATTTAGGGCAGCTTCACTCTGGAGGAGGTGCCCAAGCGTGGTTGTTGTACCTCTTGACTCCCGCTGAAGCGTCCATCTGTGTCTGTTGGATTTTCTGGATTCTGACCCCTGCTTTGCTGGACCCTGACTCTGCCTACCATCTACTTGCTGGATTGCCTGGACTATGGACCCCTGCTCGGTTTGACTACGTATCTGCCTGCCATCTGTTTGTTGAATCACCTGGATTATTGAACACTGCATCTTCTGTCTACGCTTCTGTCCATCGTCTCCTGTAAGTCTGCCTGGATTCCTGACCCTGCACTGCCTGACAACGAGACAGCTTTAATCTACACACTGCATTACTCTGAACTTTGTTTTGCCTTTATCTCAAGTGACTTTTGTATAACTGTCTGCCAGTAAAGACCTTCTGTTCCTTTATTCCGCATTTGTTGGACTCTGTTCACATTGCTGCAGTTAGCTGCATTCTGGGTGACTGGTGCAAACACCAGTGTCCTGACTCTGTGAGTCAGCAGTCAGCAATATTGGGCAAATTCCTAGTCCTCTATCAGCTGACACAGAGGATCCACTTCCTCTGGTCGTAACATTTACTTGGCTAGCCAAAGCTGGAACACCAGATTTAGGGGATTGGTATTTTGGCAATTGTATTTAACCCTTAATAAAATATAGAAATTGCTATCCTGTGTTTCTAGGGGCGACAATTAGCACAGCCAAGCCCCTGATGTAGGATATAGCAAAAAAAACTAGTATTGATGGATTGAAGGACTTGGTGGCAGCTTGTTCTGGTTCCCCACAAGTCACAAAATGGCGCCCGATCACACCAGAAAATAAGTAACAGAAAAACGCTCTGTGCAGCCTAAAAACCAGTGAGCAAGTAACTAGCAGAAGTTGAGTGATTCACAGCTGTAGATCGATCACTTCATTAGGTGCTTTTGCTGACTTTTCCCTGCCTAATCTTGCCCTCACAGCAGCTGCGTCCTCTCCCTACACTAATCAGAGCAGTGTGACATGCGGCGCTACGGGACTCCAGCTTAAATTGAGGCTGGGTCACATGCTGTGCAGCCCTTCAGAAAGCAGGAAGAAATCGCCGAACAACGAACCCAAACTTTTTGAAAATGTTCGGGTTCGGGTCCGTGTCCCGAACACCCCAAAATTCGGTACAAACCCGAACTATGCTCGAACTGGTCGCTCAACACTAATAGCAAGACATCTTACCCTGATGATGTGATCAATGGAGATAAAGACTTTTCCATAAAGTGTTTTCTACTCTCATGGCCCCTCCTATCCCCATCTGAAGGTTATTACACATGTACAGTTACTTCATACTCAAGCAATGCAGCTAGGTATCAAAAATCTCTAACCATTTACATGACAAACAATTAAAAGGGAAGAACCAATTAAAATCCCTTCTTTACACTGTTCTTGTGTCCTGACATAATACTTCTCTGGAAAAGAAACATACAAGCCAGTCTCCTTTCAAAAACTGGCTGAAACCAGGAACCCAGCTCTTACTGAGTAACTACTCTGTAACAGAGCAGAGCAAAGAAAATTTGCTTGGCTGCCTAAGATGCCTTTGTTGGGGTAATATTTATCTTTATGGAGAGCACCAAGTACACATGAGCAGTATTGTAATATAATCAACACTTCTCTGGGGTACTTCAAACAATACTTTATTTACAAATTAGCCCATCTTAAACCTGGTGACGTGATATGAATGACAATAAATTTAAGTTGATTACAATCTGAATATTTTTAGGAAATTTGGAATGAATTCTGAATTGGTAGAATATGAACCCATTTTACCTTATGTCAGAGATGCTCTTTAGGACAGTGCAAACCAGAGAATCAAGGCAAACTGACATTTTCGTGGAACCAATACATTACTATGTGGCTCTTGTGGCTCGTGACTATGTGGCCATTATGGCATGGTTTATTGTCCTGCTCAAAGTGTATTTCTGCTACATTGTAAACAGGTGCCATGATAAACTTGATTGATGAAAAGGCGCTAATTCTTGCATGCACTGACGTGTGAAGCCACCAGATCATCACGCTGGGTGGGTGCGGTAATTTACATGACATTTCTGAGCCTGCCCAGTGTGACAGCGTCATCACATCAGTGCACACCCCAATTGTCACATTTTCTTCAATCAAGATGGCCCTCTGGATGAAATGGATGAGGTGAGTGTATATATTTTTGTTTTAACCCGATTAACACCCTGATAGACTAAATGAGACTCTCAGACACCGCAATCAGCATTGAAGGCAGCATCTGAGGAGTTAAGTGAAGGGCGGTGCGATCGCCGTTCTTCATCATTGCAGCAGCTCCATACAATGGAATGTGATTTGTCTCAAAGAAATGTGTAATGAATTTATTTTTGAAAACTTTGCTCATCTTTATTAATAATCATTCAGTAGAATCATTCAATAGATACAGTTGCAAGAAAAAGTATGTAAACCCTTTGGGATGATATGGATTTCTGCACAAATTGGTCATAAAATGCGATCTGATCTTCAGCTTAGTCACAACAATAGACAATCACAGTCTGCTTAAACTAATAACATACAAAGAATTAAATGTTACCGTATTTTTATTGAACACACCATGTAAACATTCACAGTGCAGGTGGAAAAAGTATATGAACCCTTGGATTTAATAACTGGTTGACCTTCCATTGGCAGCAATAACTTCAACCAAATGTTTCCTGTAGTTGCAGATCAGACGTGCACAACGGTCAGGAGTAATTCTAGACAATTCCTCTTTACAGAACTGTTTCAGTTCAGCAATATTCTCGGGATGTCTGGTGTAAATCCCTTTCTTGAGGTCATACCACAGCATCTCAATCGGGTTAAGGTCAGGACTCTGACTGGGCCACTCCAGAAGGCGTATTTTCTTCTGTTTAAGCCATTCTGTTGTTGATTTACTTCTATGCTTTGGGTCGTTGTCCTGTTGCAACATCCATCTTCTGTTGAGCTTAAGGCTGATGGACAGATGGCCTTAAGTTCTCCTGTAAAATGTATTGATAAACTTGGGAATTCATTTTTTATTCGATGATAGCGATGCGTCCAAGCCCTGACACAGCAAAGCAGCCCCAAACCATGATGCCCCTACCACCATACTTCACAGTTGGGATGAGGTTTTGATGTTGGTGTGCTGTGCATCTTTTTCTCCACACATAGTGTTGTGTGTTTCTTCCAAACAACTCAACTTTGGTTTCATCTCTCCACAGAATATTTTGCCAGTACTGCTATGGAACATCCAGGTGCTCTTGTGCAAACTGTAAACGTGCAGCAATGTTTTTTTTTGTTTTGTTTTTGGACAGCAGTGGCTTCCTCTGTAGTATCCTCCCATGAAATCCATTCTTGTTTAGTGTTTTAAGTATCTTAGATTCGCTAACATGGATGTTAGCATATGCCAGAGACTTTTGTAAGTCTTCAGCTGACACTCTAGTTTTCTTCTTTACCTCAGTGAGCAGTCTGCGATGTGCTCTTGCAGTCATCTTTACAGGACGACCACTCCTAGGGAGAGTAGCAGCAGTGCTGGACTTTCTCCATTTATAGACAATTTGTCTTACCGTGGACTGATGAACAGCAAGGCTATTGGAGATACTTTTATAACCCTTTCCAGCTTTATGCAAGTCAAAAATTCTTAATTGTAGGTCTTCTGAAAGCGCTTTTGTGCGAGGCATCATTCACATCAGGCAATGCTTCTTGGGAAAAGCAAATCCAGAACTGGTGTGTGTTTTTATAGGGCAGGGCAGCTGTAACCAACACCTCCAATCTCATCTCATTGATTGGACTCCAGTTGGCTGACACCTCACTCCAATTAGCTTTTGGAGATGTCATTAGTCTAGGGGTTCACATACTTTTTCGACCTGCACTGTGAATGTTTACATGGTGTGTTCAATAAAAACATGGTAACATTTAATTATTTGTGTGTTATTAGTTTAAGCAGACTGTGATTGTCTATTGTTGTGACTTAGATGAAGATCAGATCACATTTTATTACCAATTTGTGCAGAAATCCATATCTTTCCAAAGGGTTCAAATACTTTTTCTTGCAACTATAGATATATATATATAGATAGATAGATAGATAGATAGATAGATAGATAGAATTAGGTAATGTAGTTAGTTTCTAATTACTTATCAATATTAATATACACAAATGTTATGCAAAGATAACTGATGATGGAATACTTGTATCAGAGTATTTTAACAGTATACCAATTTTAAATCAAAATACTAGAGGAGCTTGTTTTGTATTGTTGTTTCTCTCAGCAATAATTCACTGTGTAGGATTGATATAGCAAAGCTTTGAGGTGTGAAGAAGTGTTCAGAAACTTTATCATAACTTCATTGCAGGTGTTTTTTTTTGTTTTTTTGTGTGGAAAATCAATATTCCTAAATAGCATACTATGGCAATGTACTCAACATTTTCTGCATGATTTCCCCAGCATCTGCTGGGGAAGTCAATTCAGTCCTTTGCAATGGGGATAAATTAGAATTGGTTTATTAGTGTTGTAAATAAATATTTTCTGATTACAAATAAAGAATCAAATCTCTATATACACTCCAACAAGTTTGCAAGGTTGGCAGATGAGGGGGATGACAGTTCAGGGAGAGCACTGCTGCAGTTGAACCCTTCCTCTGCCAGTCAAGGGAATGTCAGCTCAAGTAAGCAAGGGACCAGGAGAGCAGGGCAGGCCATACAGGTGCTGGTAGTGGGAGACTCAATTATTAGGGGTATAGATAGGGCAGTTCAGAAGGAGGGACTAGAACAGTTCAGAAGGAAAGGTGTAGGGTAAAAATATGCATAAACCTCTTAAATGTATTTATACTAATGCCAGAAGCCTAGCTAATTAAACTGGGGAACTGAAATTAGTGATGTGTGAGGAGGACTATGACATAGTGGGAATAACTGAGACATGGCTGGATGATAGCTATAACTGGGCAGTTAATGTACAGGGTTACAGTCTGTTTAGAAAGGATCGCCAAAACCAGAGAGGGGAGGGGTCTGCCTTTATGCAAAGTGCTGTCTAAAGCCCACAGTCCAAGAAGATATAAGTGAGGGACATGAACATGTGGATTCACTAAGGGGAGAAATACAAGGAGGCAAAAACAATAATAAATTACTAATAGGAGTTTATTATAAACCATCTAATATACCAGAGTCTACAGAAAATCTATTACTAAATGAGATAGATGAGGCGGCAAATCGTAATGAGGTCATTATTATGGGAAACTTCAACTACCCATATAGACTCGGAAACTGAAACCTGTACATCTCATAAAGGAAACAGGTTCTTGCCAATACCCAAAGACAATTACTTTTCCCTACTGGTTCAAGACCCGACTAGAGGGATGACCATACTGGACTTTGTATTACCAATAGACCTGACATAACAACAGATGTGCAGGTTGGGGGACACCTGGGAAATAGTGACCATAAAGTAATAATCTTCCACTTATCATTCAAAATTTAGCCAACTAAGAGAGGCCATAATCCTAACTAACTGGGAAAAAGTCCTCAAAAATAAAACCACAAAATGGGAAATTTTTAAAAGCATCCTAAAATCTAATTGTGAGAGGTACATACCTTATGGGAATAAAAGGTTAATGAGCAAGAATAAACCAATGTGGAGAAATAGAACTGTAAGGAAAGCAATTAGTATATAAAATGAGAATGCTCGGAATGGGAAAAAATGTCTGCATGTGGGTAAGTAACTGGCTCAGTAATAGAAAACAGAATGTGGTTATTAATGGTACACACTCAGATTGGGTCACTGTCACTAGTGGAGTACCTTAGGGTTCAGTGCTGGGCCCTATCCTCTTCAATATATGTATTAATGATCTTGTAGAAGGCTTACACAGTAAAATATAAATTTTTGAAGATGACACTAAATTTTGTAAAGTAATTGACACGGAACAGGACAGTATACTGCTACAGATGGATCTGGATAGATTGGAGACTTGGGCAGAGAAGTGTCAGATGAGGTTTAACACTGACAAATGTAACGTTATGCACATGGGAAGGAATAATGCAAGTTACCCGTACATACTAAATGGTAAAACACTGACATGGAAAAAGACCTAGGAATTTTAGTGAACAGCAAACTAAGCTGTGAAAACCAGTGTCAGGAAACTGCTTCCAAGGCCAATAAGATAATGGGGTTGAATCAAAAGGGCATAGATGCCTGTGATGAGAACATAGTCCTACCACTTTACAAATCATTGGTCAGACCATGCAGACCAACTGTAAGATATAAACTCCCTACAATGAAGTACAACCCCTTTAACTGGGTCAAAGACCTAACCTTATTTATAAGATGACTCAAATGGAAGAAATTCTTCCGAACCCACGATCGAGACCAATGGCGGATACTGGGGATAGAGGAGGAGGAGTTAAAAGATGTCCGACTCCCAGCAGGCCTGTTGGACAAGGGCCAGAGGCCTATCGGCACAGGTCCCTTTACCCAACTGAAGCCTCCATCCAGGAAAAATTCACCAACAAACGAATACTTTCCCTTGACATATTTCAAACAATGGTAACTGAGAAATTTCGGACGTGGAATATGCTGGGGCTTTACGCCCCAGCATATTCCACGTCCGAATTTCTCAGTTACCATTGTAGTAATCTAACTTGAACCGAGAGTGAGGCCCTAAGCTCCCTTACCGAGGATAAAAGTATTATCATTAAACCCTCGGATAAAGGGGGCAATTTGGTGGTTTTAGCGGTTGAGATATACAGGCCATGTGCCTACGCATCCTCAATGATGAAACATGCTATGAGAGGATAGGCAGGAATTCATGCCAGGATCGTAAGAGTAATCTAGCAAGAATTTTGAATAAAGCCAGAGATAAGAAGCTCATCAGCAAAAACGAATATGCATTCTTACTACCCGAATACCCGATAACACCGATATCCTATAGTCTGCCCAAGATACATAAAGGGGCTACACCACTTAAAGGCAGACCGATTGTATCTGGAGTTGGTAGCTTAACAGAGAAGATCAGCATCTATGTGGATGAGATCTCTCGTCCATTTGTTGTCAGCTGACCCTCCTATGTGAGGGATTCAATGGACGTTTTAAGACGCCTCAATGATATTTATTGCGATGAGGGTGTACTATCAGGTAGTCTTGATGTGGAGGCCTTCTACAGCTCCATCCCACATGGTAGGGGATAAGAGACTGTGGGGGCATTCCTGACAGAGGGACTCGCACCTTTAAGCGCATAATGGATTCATTATTGCACTTCTGCAATTCATCTTAAAGAATAACATCTTCTTGTTTGATCAGCAGATCTTCCACCAGCTCAGGGGAGTTGCAATGGGCAGTCCGTGTGCCCCTACCTTTGCAAATCTCTACCTGGGCTGGTGGGAGAAGGAGATGGTCTTTAGTGAGAGCATGAGTCGATGGACACCATCGATTTTAATTCTGGCTGAGATGCTCATAGGGTGGAGATAAGTTTGTATTATTCACCCAGCCATATTTGCATTATATATATTGATTTGGTAACCCTGGAAATACCCAGCAGCTGTGATAGGGTTAAAGGTTACTGGTATTAAAGACCACCCTTTGTGACTTCTGCATATATTTACCCTCTAGCAGCCAAGCGAGTAGGAGGCGGGATAGGGCGTGCCATATGTGACAATCCCCACAGCGATTGGATCCCGTGAAGATGGCACAGCCTAGAGGGGGCAGAGAGAATTCTTTTAAACAGGCGCATGGAGCGGCGCGCTATAGCCATCTTAGTGCTGGAAGCTATGTGTTTTGTAACGGCATGCAGTATGTTTAATTGTCTGTCTGTCTGGGCTGGTACCAAATGCTCCTGATGAAGAGGTAAAGTAATAGCCTCAGAAATGCGTCAAGCAAATTTAAAGAGTACAGAACATCAGCAGTGTAATGAGTATTAAAGACAGCACACACAGCCATATCAATACCATTGGGTGGTTGGTGTGTGAAGTAGTGGAGGGATAGAGAGGGTGAGAGAGACCAGACCTACGACTTAGTGATGAGATAGCTTGAGTCAGGTTAAAGGGTCCAGGTGCACCCACACAATGAAGGGATACCCCTTTCCTCTAGCACACCAACTTCATCCCATCTGGGAACAGCAGAGCCTGGAATCGGCAGGTGGTTCCTCTGACAAAAGCATTCCTGCAAAAACTAGTTGAATTGGTTAATTCTGTTTTAATAATATTGTTTCCCTTGTGTTTTGTTATTTTAGTGCATACCTAATGAAGGTTAGATTTTAGCGACATCTCCTTGCTGAGTGAACCATTTATGACACAGAGTCGACAAATTTTGTATATTAGCTTTGAAAGTTAACCCTTTCATTTCTTATGCTGGCTAGAGTTGAGGGAACACCTGGATGTTCGGGTTGGAGAAGTTCGGCTGAACTTAATGAAAATGTTCAGGTTCGGGATCCGAACTTGACCCGAACTTCACCCCGAACCCGAACCCCATTGAAGTCAATGGGGACCCAAACTTTTGGGCACTAAAAAGGCTGTAAAATAGTCCAGGAAAGGGCTAGAGGGCTGCAAAGGGCAGCAAAATGTAGGTAAATCCCCTGCAAACAAATGTAGATAGGGAAATTAATTAAATTAAATAAATAAAAATTAAGCAATATCAATTGGAGAGAGGTCTCATAGCAGAGAATAAGGCTTCAAGTCACCCACCAATGGAGAAGGTCACTTTTAGATAATTAGGCCCCTGGCACCCAGACGGATGAGAGAGGTCACATAGCAGCAAAAGAGGCATCATGTCACCCATCAACGGAGAAGGCCACTTTTAGTTATTTAGGCCACAACACCCAGACAGAGGAGAGGTTCATTCAACTTTTAGTTGCACAGCAATATAATGGTAAAATTAAAAAAAGAGGATTCAATAAAGAAGTGCCCCGGAGTACAAGAATATATGGTTGAGAGGTAGGCATTCATAAATGTCTATTCTGGACAAGGGATGGACAGGTCCTATGGGATCCATGCCTGGTTCATTTTTATGAACGTCAGCTTGTCCACGTTGGCTGTGGACAGTCGGCTGCGTTTGTCAGTAATGACGCCCCCTGCCATGCTGAATACACGTTCAGACAAAACGCTGGCCGACGGGCAGGCCAGAACCTCCAAGGCATAAAAGGCTAGCTCTGGCCACGTGGACAATTTGGAGACCCACAAGTTGAATGGGGCCAAACCATCAGTCAGTACGTAGAGGGGTGTGCACACATACTGATCATCCATTTTAGTGAAATGCTGCCTCTTGCTAGCACGTTCCGTATCAGGTGGTGGTGCAGTTAGCTGTGGCGTGGTGACAAAACTTTTCCACATTTCTGCCATGCTAACCCCTGCCCTCAGAGGAGCTGGCCGTGACACAGCTGTGTTGGTGACCTCGTGCTCCTCCTTTGCCTTCGTCTTGGGCTTCCACTTGTTCCCCTGTGACATTTGGGAATGCTCTCAGGAGCGTGTCTACCAGTGTGCGCTTGGACTCGCGCACCTTCCGATCATGCTCCAGTGCAGGAAGTAAGGTGGGCACATTGTCTTTGTAACAGGGATCCAGCAGGGTGGCAACCTAGTAGTCTGCTCACGTTAAAATGTGGTCAACTCTGCTTGCGCAGGCACTGCAGCATGTAGTCTCTCATGTGTGCCAGGCTACCCAGAGGTAAGGACAAGCTGTCCTCTGTGGGAGGCGTATCGTCATCATCCTCCATATCCCCCAGCCACGCACCAGTAATGGGCCTGAGCTGTGTTGGGTGCCACCCCGCTGTGAACCTGCTTCATCCTCATCCTCCTCCACCTCCTCATCCTCCTCATCCTCCAGTAGTGGGCCCTGGCTGGCCACATTTGTACCTGGCCTCTGCAGTTGCAAAAACCTCCCTCTGAGGAACTTCTAACAGACTGGCCTGAAAGTGCTAAAAATGACCCCTCATCCTCCTCCTCCTCCTGGGCCACCTCCTCATCCATCATCGCCCTAAGTGTTTTCTCAAGAAGACATAGAAGTGGTATTGTAATGCTGATAACAGTGTCATCGCCACTGGCCATGTTGGTGGAGTACTCGAAACAGCGCAACAGGGCACACAGGTCTCGCATGGAGGCACAGTCATTGGTGGTGAAGTGGTGATGTTCCGCAGTGCGACTGACGCGTGCGTTCTGCAGCTGAAACTCCACTATGGCCTGCTGCTGCTCGCACAGTCTTTCCAGCATGTGCAAGGTGGAGTTCCACCTGGTAGGCACGTCGCATATAAGGCAGTGAGCGGGAAAGCCGAGTTACGCTGTAGCGCAGACAGGCAAGCAGCGGCAGGATGTTAATGCACAGACAGAAAGCACTTTATGCAGCAGCTCTGACATGTAGGGTTAGTTGTAAATGAACTTCTGCACCACCAAATTCAGCACATGCGCCAGGCAAGGGATGTGCATCAAACCGGCTAGTCCCAGAGCTGTGACGAGATTTTGCCCATTATCGCACACCACCAGGCCGGACTTGAGGCCCACCGGCAGCAACCACTCGTTGGTCTGTTGTTCAATACCCCGCCACAACTCCTGCGCGGTGTGGGGCCTGTCCCCAATCATATGAGTTTCAGAACTGCCTGCTGACGTTTACCCGGGCTGTGCTGAAGTTGGGGGTGAAGGTGTGTGGCTGACTGGATGAGCTGGTGGAAGCAGAGGAGGAGGAAGCCGAGTAGGAGGAGGAGGCTACAGGAGGCAAAAATGATGCCCTGCGATCCTTGGCGGCAGAAGGATGTGCGCCAAAGAACTCTCCGCCTGGGGCCCAGCTGCCACTACATTTACCCAGTGTGCAGTTAGGGAGATATAGCGTCCCTGGCTGTGCTTACTGGTCAACGTATCTGTGGTTAGGTGGACCTTGCCACAGATGGCGTTGCGCAGTGAACACTTGATTTTATCGGATACTTGGTTGTGCAGGGAAGGCAAGGCTCTCTTGGAGAAGTAGTGGCGGCTGGGAACAACATATTGTTGGACTGGCCATCGCCATCAGCTGTTTGAAGCTGTCTGTGTCCACCAGCCTGAATTACATCATTTCAAAGGCCAGTAGCTTAGAAATGGTGGCATTCAGGCCAAGGGCTCGATGGTGGCTAGGTGGGAATTTACGCTTTCTCCCCAAGGTTTGTGTGATGGAGAGCTGAACGCTGCCGTGTGACATGGTGGAGATGCTTGGTGACGCAGGTGGTGTTGTCGGTGGCACATCCTCTGTTTGGTGGGCGGCAGGTGCCAAAATTCCTCCGGAGGTGGAGAAAGAGGCCGAGGCAGCAGCAGAAGAGGGAGCAGGGGAGCCTGAGTGAGTTCCTTGTTTTTAAGGTGTTTACTCCACTGAAGTTCATGCTTTGCATGTAGATGCCTGGTCATGCAGGTTGTGCTAAGGTTCAGAACGTTAATGCCTCGCTTCAGGCTCTGATGGCACAGCGTGCAAACCACTCGGGTCTCGTCGTCAGCACATTGTTTAAATAAGTGCCATACCAAGGGAACTCCTTGAAGCTGCCTTTGGGGTGCTTGGTCCCTGGTGGCGGTGGCCACTAGCAGGCGAACTCTCTTGGCGGCAGCTGTTCCTCTTTGCCCCCTGCTCCTCTCAGTCTCACCACTGCCTCTTCCTCTGAACTATGAAAGTCAGTGGCACGACCTTCATTCCAAGTGGGGTCTAGAACCTCATCGTCCCCTGCATCGTCTTCCACACAGTCTTCCTCCCTAACCTCCTGTATGGTCTGCACACTGCAGAAAGACGCAGCAGTTGGCACCTGTGTCTCATCATCATCAGAGACGTGCGGACTGCGATGAGGTGGTATTCCCATGTCCTCATCATCAGGAAACATAAGTGGTTGTGCATAAGTGCATTCTATGTCTTCCACCACTGGGGAAGGGTTAGGTGGCCAGCAGAGTCTTCAAACAGCATAAGAGACTGCTGCATAACTTGAGGCTCTGACAGTTTCCCTAATATGCATGGGGGTGATGTGACAGACTGATGGGCTTGGTTTTCAGGCGCCACCTGTGCGCTTTCTGCAGAAGACTGGGTGGGACATAATGTTGTGAACGTGCTGGATCCACTGTCGGCCACCCAATTGACTAGAGCCTGTACTTGCTCAGGTCTTACCATCCTTAGAACAGCATTGGGCCCCACCAAATATCGCTGTAAATTCTGGCGGGTACTGGAACCTTAGGTATTTTGTTCACTAGGACGTGTCGTTGTGGCTGAATGGCCACGTCCTCTCCCAGCACCAGAGGGTCCACTAACACCATCACGACTGCGTCCGCTTCCCTTACTAGATGTTTTCCTCATTGTTACAGTTCGCCAAGCACCACAATTACAAAAATTATATTTGGCCCAATGTATTGATTTCAAATTCAGGCCTTTTTCTACAGGCACCTAACATTATCTGCCTATTTATTTATGTACCGTATTACACTAATCCAGGCACAGCAGTAACCACTGATTTAGGGGAATATCAATTGTAGGTCTAGTATTTAGGCCCTGGATAAAAGGTATCCTTTTATGGACAGATTTACACTTGGAGATGCACAGTAGCGTGTGAAAAATATGTAGGATTATGACTTGAGCAATTGTATTATAACACTTTGTGTAATATAACCTTTATCGAACAGAAATACACTAGGAGATGCACCGTAACGTGTGAAGTTATTGAGGATGATCTTCTCAGAACTTGTATATACACCTTGAGTGTAATATACCCTTTACGGACAGAAATACACTATGAGATGCACAATAGTGTGTGCAGATTTACAGGATTATGCTTTCAGCAATTGTAATGTAACACTTTTTGTAATATCCCCTTTTACGGAAAAAAATATACTTGGAGATGCAAGCTGAGTGTAATATACCCTTTTATGTACAGATTATCATTTGGCCTGCAACAGCTGGAATACCAGATTCAGGGTATTGCTATATTGGCAATTGAATTTCACCCGAGAACAAAATCTATCCTTTGACGGATAATATTAAACTTGTCCAGTCACAGCTGGAACACCAGTTTTACTGAATTTCTATTTTAGCAACTGAATTTCTATTTTGGCAACTGAATTTCACCCCTGAAAATAAATCCTTTGTCGGACACTATTAAACTTGGCCAGCCACTGCTGGGACAACAGATTTACGGTATTGCTATTTTGGCAATTGAATTACACCCCAGAAAAACATATATCCTTTGCCGGACAATATTAAACTTGGCCAGCCACAGCTGAAACCACTGATTTATGGTATTGCTATTTTGGCAATTGAATTTCACCCCAGAAAAAAAAAAATATTGTTTACCGGACACTATTAAACTTGTCCAGTCACATCTGGAACACCAGATTTACTGTATTTCTATTTTTGCAACTGAATTTCACTGCTGAAAATAATACATCCTATGACGGACACTATGAAACTTGTCTAGTCACAGCTGGAACACCAGATTTACGTTATTGCTATTTTGGCAACTAAATTTCACCCCAGAAAATAATAAATCCTTTGCCGGACACTATTAAACTTGGCCAGCCAATGCTGGGACACCAGATTTACGGTATTGCTATTTTGGCAATTGAATTTCATCCCAGAACAAAATCTATCCTTTGCCGGACACTATTAAACTTGGCCAGCCACAGCTGAAACCACTGATTTGTGGTATTGCTATTTTGGCAATTGAATTTCACCCCAGAACAAAATATATCCTTTGCCGGACACTATTAAACTTTGCCAGCCACTGATGGGACACCAGATTTAGGAGATTGCTATTTTGGCAATTGAATTTCACCAGAGAAAAATTGATCCTTTGCCAGACAGCAGGCAGTTTTACACTTGGCTAGCCACAGCTGGAACACCAGATTTAGGGGATTGCTATTTTGGCAATTGAATTTAAAGCCTCAATAAAATTTAGAAATTTCTATCCTGAGTTTCTAGGGATGACAATAAGCACAGCCAAGCCCTTGATGTAGGATATAGCAAACAAAAACCCTGGTATTGATGGGTTGATGGCAGCTTGTGCTGGTGCACCACAAGACACAAAATGGCCACCGATCACCCCAGAAAAAAGTGACAGAAAAACTCTCTGTGCAGCCTAAAAACCAGTGAGCAATTAACCAGCAGAAGTTGAATGATTCACAGCTGTAGATCGATCTCTTCATTAGGTGTTTTTGCTGAGTTTTCCCTGCCTAATCTCGCCCTCACAGCAGCTGCATCCTATCCCTACACTAATCAGAGCAGAGTGACGTGCGGCGCTACGTGACTCTAGCTTAAATAGAGGCTGGGTCACATGCTGCACTTAACAGTAAGTAGAAAAGCGCTGTCGGCACTCCTGCACATCAAACCACTCTGAATGAGTCTGAATGTACTTGGCCAATCACAGCCATGCCATTAGTAGGCATGGCTGTGATGGCTTCTTAGGGCAAGAAGTAAAATGCTAGCTGATTGGCTGCTGTGCAGCCCTTCAGAAAGCGGGAAGAAATTGCCAAACAACAGACCCGAACCCGAACTTTTTTGAAAATGTTCGGGTCCGGGTCCGTGTCCCGAACACCACAAAATTCGGTGCGAACCCGAACTATCCAGTTCGGGTTCGCTCATCCCTAATGCTGGCTCACCAGTGAGGCTGAAAGTGTTAAGCGCAAGTACCTATACCCCATTTGGCCACACTGGGCATCAGTAGAAAGTGCTGATCTTTCGGGTTTTTGCGCATTTAAATGCCATGACCTCACTTGGTCACTGCATCTAAAGTTTTTAATTACTGTGATCGGCATTATTGCCGGTCACGCTAATTAGCCCCAGGTGTTTGCTGTTTGAAACAGCAGAAATCTGCCGGCCATTGCGCCCGCTGCATGTGCAAACGGACGCCATTTTTATACATCGCTTCAATAGCAAATGGGTTAACACACAACAGTGTATATGGTTACAGTTTTAGATTATTTAATGCCATTTCTACTATAAAACATAAGGTACATAACATGAAGCTTTTTTGTCATATACAGAGAAGGGGTAAGCAAATCAATTTGTAGCCTGGATGAGCCATTCAGTGAGGGAAGCAGGCAGGAAGGTACCATAATAGAACAACTAGAACACCATTATGTTTTTAGCCGCTGATGAGTGTGGATGGGTATAGTAGTGTCTGACAGAAAATGATCTTATGCAAAATACATTCACAATCAAACTTTAAGGGAAAGACAAGATTAAAGAATAATTGTGTAGAGTAGGAAATATGAGCAGGAAAACCTTTCAGGGAGTGGGAGTTGAGACTGGGTGTGGCTGGCATAGGCAGTGCCTTCTAGCTGCAGTTACTGCCTTATAACACAGCTATAGCTGTTTCTTTTTTTCTCATTTGAACAAAAAACTCCAGTTTTTCCCCAAAAATTAAAGTTTCCATATGCTTATTCCCAGTATAATTAGCATTATGCTGCAGTACTGACTGCTGAGCAACTAGTGTAATTATTATTATGTTTTCATCAAATTATATCCATTTGTGCTACATGCTACATGCATTGCATTATCAATGCATCATACC
This sequence comes from Bufotes viridis, assembly GCA_033119425.1. Classification (NCBI taxonomy): domain Eukaryota; kingdom Metazoa; phylum Chordata; class Amphibia; order Anura; family Bufonidae; genus Bufotes; species Bufotes viridis. The sequence goes on along the minus strand of CM065593.1, from coordinate 242,803,716 downwards.
TGTGTTCTTTTTAAAAGTTTTTCATTGTAGCAAAAGCAATAATGCCACTTTTCTACAAGTGAATTTACACCATACACAGAAATAAACCCACCTTCCAAGTGCTGGTATGTGAGGATGAGTAACTGCAATACAATATTCTTGAGTGGAAACACCTGAAATAGTAGTCCAAAATATTTTACAATTCATCTCCAGACAGTTCATGTGTTGGTGTGGGGTACAAAAATCACAATACAAAGATGCAACACATGTTTTACAATTCAGAGAGTAATGTTTTAAATCTTCAAGTGAAAACATCTGAAATAGTAGCCTAAATTCCTTTACAGGGCATCTACAGGCAGTTCAATTGTTGGTGTGGAAAAATCATGATACAAGGGTGCCACACATGTTTTACAATATAGAGTGAACTGTTTTAATTCTCTTAGTGAAAACACCGGAAATAGTTGGTCAAAATCAGTTACAGGCCATCTTAAGAGAGTCCAAGTGTTGATGTGAGGAAATAGTCTTATAGTAGGTTGACAACTTAATAAAGATGAGGTTCTGTGTTAAATCTGCATATTTGAAGGCACATAAGACATTGCACCCAAATCTGCTACTGAAGCCGATAATGCATTACTCCCAAAGTAAATTGTCAAACGTAGTGTCCTCAGTATGTTTCTAGAACTGGAAAGACATTTAATTGTGTCCATCTGTCTTTAAGTTCCAGAAAACACACTTGCAAACTGTTCCCTTTGTGTGACTGTACATTAGGCTAAATGTCTGAAATATAGAATGGATGAAAACAAAAGGACCAGGGCCAGGCCTTATCCTCCCATGGACAGAATGTGGGTAGTAGCAGTAGCAGCCATCCAGGCAATAGGCCACAGTGGGGAAAAAGAGGATGAAATGGTGGACTAGATGGCTTTCCTCTCAGTCACAGCAGTATGACATGGAGGTGACTTCTGAGTTTGACACCATGCCTTGGAGCCAGGGGTGATAGCATTTCTTGTGCTTCTCCTCCTTGTATCCCCAGAGAAGCCTGTCCGTGATGCCCTCTCTGTCTTCACTGCCCCCGCCTAGTGGGGCATCTTCTCTTTTCCTAAAAAGAGGAAACAAAACCACACCACACGCTCCCACAGATAGTCAAAAGAATGTCCCTGTTGATAACTTATGTTAGAATAGTTACCGTTTGGTCTGCCTTGAGGAGGAGGTTTTGGAGGAGGCAGTGGACCCCATCCCCTATGTTGGTGGTGGTAATAGTGGCATCCGTAACCACGGTATTGGTGAAGGGGGAAGTGGTAGCGACACTGGCAGTCGGTGCAAATACAGCTCCCAAATCTCTCCACCCTCTATCTATCAATCTATCTATCTATCTATCTATCTATCTATCTATCTATCTATCCATCTATCTAATATCTGTCTTTCCCATTCAGTTGAATTGAGCTTTTAGTTTTATACTACCCTTTCTGCAGACATAATGTTTCTATTGATTTATTAATTTGTATGCTCCTCATGCTTTAATACAGCAATCAAATCTGTTTTTTCTCTTTCATTATAGTCTCTTATTTTATTAATATCTCTTCTCCAAGTCAGAAAAAGAACATTATGCAATGCTGTTGAGAATTAATCTTTAGTAATCAAGCTCTTTGTATGGTGTACAAAATCAGAACCACTACAACACATACGGTAAACACCATGGTGCTGAATTGTAGATTTCCAATTTTTGTCAGTGTTTTAGAAAATATGCTCAATTTTTGCAATACGGGTCATTTGCCTGCAATGCCTACAATGCACAATTTCATACAGAACTCAATTGGAGACATGTTCTTAACTAATTTCCACACTGTACATCAAAAAATTCACATATCAAGATTTCCAACTGTCATAGACATAAGGCATATTCAGATAAGGGAATGTGTGTGTATCATAATGAAATGGAACATACAAATAGTGCATAAATGCACACATTTAAATATATCAATTAACTAAAAATGAAGACCAAATGGTAAACTGAGGACCAAATGGCAAAACTTGTCTGAAAATTAAGGAAACAGATAATGACTAAAACATTTAAAGATTAAGTAGTACATCAATTACTGCATGTTGTATATATTATACCAGATTTAAATCCCAAGATTCTTTATTGATATTTTTTCTTGATACCTGTATATGGCATTATATATGTTAATAAAACCATTAGAGATTATTAAGCATCTTGGTTTTATGAGATATACTTAATGCATGCCATATACAAGGAAGAATCTGTTCATTATGAGCACAGATAAACACATTTCTTGAAATTCATTTTGGGTCAGATTCCAACGAATTGGTGAGCAAATTTATTTCAGGTACAAATAAATTGACCTGAATCAACAATGCTCAGATTGCCCTGAAAAGTTTTTTTATGACACCCTGAGGTCTTCTAGGACTGTATTCAACCTCGTTCAAGCTCTTTAATGCCAAGACAGAATTAATGTCAAAGCGACAGTGACAAATATGGCTATGGGTAATAGGATGGTAGCTGGTGGTAAGAAACCTACTGTATGAAAAAACTGCATTGTCAGATTTTATTTTTGGATTATAACATAGTCCACAAATTATCCTTTTTGGTGGCAGATGACTTGTGCACTGTATTCTGTAAAATAGTGTCAGCCATTTTGAGAGATTCAATTTTTTTTGAAATTGGACATGGATTAGATTTTCTTAGAATCAATTCATTCATCTCTAATTATGAGCTCCACGTCAAAGATATATGTAGGAAGGACCCCAGATAAATACCTCTGACTCGAAGGTTGTGATGTATCCCATACAGTGGCCTGGGAAATTTTCCATGTGCATTGTATTAAATTACATGATTGTATATTGCCAGATGAGGGCCTTCAGCACAGTAGGGTCTGCACAACATTCTGCATCAAGCAGCTCAGCTCAAACCTCCCTCTCGCCAAAACTCCCAAACAATGTCATTGTACAATATTCAATTGATAACTGTGTGCATAATACCCAAGAGCCTATTGTTATATAGGTGACTGTCTCAGAAGCTTTTCCATCCCTTACTACCTGTGAGCCTTCTGTATAAAGTACGAGATATATAACCTATAATCTTTGATAAACAAGTACAGTAAATGTGTTGTGATTTAGGTAAGGTAAGCAAAATATATATTTCTAGATTTTTAATCTGTTCTTTTATTTGATATAGTAGAGTATGTTTTTAATAAAACAAAATTACAACTGTGCCGTAAGAATGGTTAAACTACTGCAGTACAAGATAGAAAATGTTATTGCTTACATCTAGTTAAGGTTTAGATTTTTTTGTGATTTATTCATCTCAAAGCTTCTGTAGTGCACATCTCTATACGTTATAATCACACTGTGGAAAAAAGAAGCAACACTTATTTCTTGGTTTTAGTTTATAATACATAAATGCTATAAAAATCCATTTCATTGACATATGGACAAACAGATGGATTTTTATATGCATTGGAAAGAAAGCCAACATGGTATTGAACATGAATGCCATACGTTCCAAAGAACAGTTTTCTCAGCTAAATACAGTCCTAGTAAATTTAGTGTATGACATTATCAATTTTGTGTAATTAATACAGTCTTCTTTTAGGAAATTAAAATAAAGAAAAATCATTGCAGATTAATTTTCCCTGGCAAATTATAAGCTTATGCATAATGATTTTGTTAAAAACATCCTTACATGCAATTTTGCATGTAACAATAAAACCACCTGCATAATATTGTATAGGTTGCCTTTACGCCACCAAAAGAGCTCTGACTAAACCATGCATACTCCTTAAGACCCCTAAAGGTGATTTGTGGTAATTGGCATCTAGACATTAGTAGCAGATCCTTTAAATCCTGCAATTTGCAAGGTGGAGCCTTTAGGTAAGTGTTACTTATGTAAGTCAAAATAGCACCCACATAAATGTCAGGTCCCAAGGATTCCCTGCAGAACATTACCCAGAGCATCAAACTGTCTCTGCCAGCCTTCCTTCTTCCCACAGTGCATCCTGGTTCTGTTTCATCCAGATAAGTGCAAAATAAAGGAGTCAGTCAGCATATCCCAATGTGCAGGTGCGCGCTGCCATGGCTAGAAACATAAAGAAAAAAATAGAATGCAACAGCAGTCTGCAAACACAAATAAAGTACAATAATGCCATAATTATAGAAAACATTCTGGTGCTAATGCTACGCTTATTTTGCAAATTTGAGATTCTTGGCAAATACATTTTGTACAAAATTATTTGGGGCAGTCTGCAAAACGTCAAGGTGATCTCTATAAGATGGAAACCTAACACTAAATACTACCTGTAATGTGCCAAAATGGCCACCATAAAATTCAGGGAGTGCAGGTTCCACATGTTTGCTGGGTCCACTCTGCTTTGTTGCATTGTCTTTTTTCCTGTATATTGCTAGCCATGGCAGCGTGCACCTGCACATTGGGATGTGCTGACTGACTCCCTTTTTTGCAGTTGTACTAGAGCTGGAAGTGTGGCTGACTCCAGTTGCACCACTGACTAGCCTGTCTGCCACATAGGCTGATTTTAATTAGAGTAAGTATAAAGTTGTAGCCTGCGCTCATTGTATTTATTGGAAGCCATAATTACTGGCACCAGGAGAAGTATAGAGTGAGCTCAGCATGGAGGCAATTTTGGCACCAAAAATGGTAAAACACAGAGTGGACCCAGCATGCATGTGGAACCTGCACTCTCTGAATCTTATGGTGGTCATTATGGCACATCATTTAGTGTTAGGATACCGTTTTATAGAGGTCTACCTTGACATTTGGCAGATGGGCAGATTTTTGCACAAAATGTATTTGCCAAGAATCTCAAACTTGCAAAATAAGCGTAGCATTGTACTTTATTTGTGTTTGCAGAGTGCTGTTGCATTGTCTTTCTTTTCATCCAGATAAGTGACATATACAGGCTCAGCCATCCACATGAAGTAAAAAAAAAATACATCATTTAGCAGACCAAGTCACCTTCTTCTGTTACTCCATGGTCCAGTTCTGATGCTCACTTGTCTATTTTAGGTGCTTATAGCAGTTGACAGTAGGGTTGATAGCAAATATTCTAATCGCAAATTTTTATCGTGAAAATTGGCACTTTGAAAATTTGCGAATATCTAGAATAAAGTGCTATATCTTCGTAATCACAAATATTCTAGATTTTTTTCATCAGTACCCATGATCCCTCACTGCTTCTTGCTTGTGGGCAAATGAGAAGGCGGCAATATCTTTGACTTTAGGAGTAGTGTTGATAGCAAATTTTTGTATCGTGAATTTTAGCGCAAGTTCTTCAATTGACAATTTTCGCAATCAAGAAAATAATGACTGGAGATCATTTATTCTCAAATTTGCTAATATATGATGAAAATTCGCCCAAATATTTGTGAAATATCGCATCACTGGTTGACAGGTGTGGGATTCAAAATGTTAAAGGGCTTGGCCAATGTGTTTGTAAAATGATTGTATGCCACTTACTAATATAGCCTTTGTTGATATTCTGTGCCATTTTGTATATTTATTAACCTGTAGGATACCAGCGGCGAACATGTACGGCGCAGAAATGCGGGACACGAGTACCAGCACACCAGCGAAATCGCTCAGTGAACGTGGTACGATGGCTGCTCTGCACGGCAGGCAGCCATCTTTCCTATGGGCCAGGGAGGTTTTTGCGCCCCCCCTGCAGCCCTGATCGCCGCGATTGCCCGGTTTCTGCAGACCAGCCAATGGCAGCTCTGGATTATTCATGGAGCTGCAGGGGGGTGGTACAGGGGTTGTACAGGAGTGACTGGTGCTGAACTAGACAGCACCTGTCTCCCCCGAGGTCAGGCAGGGGACACCAGTGTTTGGCATCCCCTGTCTGCACTGCAATTGGCTGGAACAACGCTCCAGCCAATTGCAGCACTATAGCTGCACAGAAAAGGGCTGAATTTCCCTGCATTCAGCAATTCTAGCTGGTAACTAAAAGCAGAGAGGTTCTGTACTTTTCTGTGCTGCTGTTGGCTTGCTGGGATTTATGGTACACCACCACAAGCATCTAACCCTTTCCTGCTGAAAGAAGAAGAAAAGGAGAACATCTGGAATTGCTGCTCTGATTTATTTATTTTTTCATTTACAGCTGTTAAAGATCCCTAAATCACCCTCCGTCCCTGCACAGACTCAGGGCTGAAGGCTTTACTGAGTAGCTGCAAGCAGTGAGGAGACAAATGCTGGGCACAGGAGCTAACAGAGGAGTTCTGCAGAGCATTGCATAGGAACACGTAGGGGGAAGATCCTGTGTGTATCAGCAGTGTCATTTTACAGCTGGGGCTTGTAGTCCTACAAATACAGCATGCTGCAGAATCTCCCAGCAGGCAGACATGTTACTCAGGGCAGCATTTGTATTCAATCGATTTGCAGTGCAGGGGGAGGGGCAGAGATTGTTGTTACTGCAGGTAAATAAAGGGCCAGAAGAGAACCAGGGAAATAAGGAAATATAGATTTTTTTTTTTTGCCTAAAACTTGCTTAGCTTATTTATATATTGCTGCCCATCAGATTTACAGTGCTATATCATTTTTTTCATAACTCGGACAACCCCTTTAAGTTTTTGCATTAAAACGATAATGCACAGTGCCCACCCAAGAATGACCCCGCATTTGACCGTCTGTTCAAAATCAGGCCTGCCCTTGACCACTTCAACGCAAAGTTTTCTGAAGTGTGTACACTCCAGAACAAAATGCATAGACAAATCCCTATTACTTTTCAAAGGGAGGGTAAGATTTCACCAGTACCTGCCTAGCAAGCAGGCAAGGTATGGCATAAAACTGTATAAAATCTGTGAGAGTATCTCTGGGTACACTCACAAGTTCCTGGTTTATGAAGGGAGGAATGAACCCCAGAATGCACCCCCGTCCTAGGAGTTGCTGGGAAAATAGTGTGGGACTTACTGCACCCACTGCTGGATTAGAAAAGCTAATTTCTTAAAAGTTTGATTCAGCTGATTCGCCATATTTCACAAAAGAATTAGCTTTGTGACAATTTTTTTTGTAAGTAGCGGGTGCAATGACAGGGAGCTGCGATAGCGCCGCCCCTGTCACAGTACCCCTCAGATATGAACGCGGCATCTGAGTGTAAAATTAACTCCATTTTTTTTTAAAATCTAACTTACTGCCTCTATTTGCTCGCGACAGGTTGGCCTCTAGCATCTTGCTTGAAGATCTCGTCCGAAATCCTGTGCGGCAAGAGATTACGTCCTCACGCCGGCTGGCGTGGTGACGTATGACGTCACCACGCTGGCCGGCGTGATGATTTAATCTCGCGCCGCATGGAATTTCGGCCGAGATCTTCAAGCAAGATGGAGGCTGGTGGCTGTCGTGAGCAAATGGAGGAGGTAAGCTTGAATTTTTGTTGTTTTTTATACTATTTCAAGTTAAATCGATTCGCTGACACGAAGAGCGAGGAAATTCGGCTTCTAGGCAAATCGGATTTATCCTGAAATTCGGATCGAATTCCACTTTGTGGGATTCAATTCGCTCATCTATAGTTACAATCTATATGTGGATAATTACTACACGAGTCTACCACTTACAGAGGTACTGTGACGTGCGGCCCAGTACGCAAAAATCAGAGAGGCCTCCCTAGTTCCCTGGTAGGGCAACCACTAAGAAAAGGAGACAGCCGTGCTCTCCTCAATGAGAACATGTTGGTGGTTATGTAAAAGTGCAATACCCCAGAGTGTCATTACCACCCTTTTTGGAGTCCCCACTATCTTTCATGGTGAATCCTGTGTTACACTGTGTCGTCCTGCAAAATGTGTATATCTATTTCTTTGCAAAAGTTATGTTTTCGTGTAATGTGCCTGGTTCACCAGCAGATGGCGGCAATCTGGCAGAGCTACTTAGCCTGGAGTGGAGACTTTTGTCCATTTCAGCCCTCGCTAGAGAGGGAGGAGTTCAGAGCTAGTGATAGTGAAGGTCCATCTAACCTACTCCATCTTGGGGAATGGTTGTGTGTGTAGCTTTCTCTTGCTAGGGAAGTAAGCAGGCTTTGTCCTCCCGGACAGGCCTTGTCTGCAAGTTCTACATGGATGCTTGTCCCCTCCTGGGTAGAGATGTCGCGAACATTAAATTTTTCGTTCGCAAACAGCGAATGCGAACTTCCGCGAATGTTAGCGAATGGGCGAACCGGGCAAACCGCCATAGACTTCAATAGGCAGGCGAATTTTAAAACCCACAGGGACTCTTTCTGGCCACAATAGTGATGAAAAAGTTGTTTCAAGGGGACTAACACCTGGATTGCGGCATGCCGGAGGGGGATCCATGGCAAAACTCCCATGGAAAATTACGTAGTTGACGCAGAGTCGGGTTTTAATCCATAAAGGGCATAAATCACCTAACATTCCTAAATTGTTTGGAATAATGTGCTTTAAAACATCCAGTGTGTGTATACGAGCAGGTATGATGTAGTATTGATCAGGTAGTGTCAGGGTCTGACAGACCAAACTCCCTGTTTAACGCACCGCAAACAACCTCAAACAGTCCATTTGCACAACCGCAAACTGCCCATTTGCACAAGGTTGGATACCAAGCTAGCCATGTCCCGTTCCTTGTCCTCACTGACGTCATTGAGGGTCTCTTCCTCCACACAGCCATGTACAACACCAAGGGTCCCCAAAGGCGACAATAAGCCCCTGGGACGCCTGTTGTGGTTTGTCTTCCACTTACTCAAAGCCGACTTCCTCCTTTAACTCCTCTTCTTCAGACTTCTCTCTCTGCGTTGCCGCAGGTCCAGCAATCAACGACGACAAGGCTGCTTCTGGTGGTGATGGTGACCACAACTCTTCCTCTTCATGCTCATCTACGACCTGATACAGCACTCTTCGCAGGGCACTCTCCAGAAAAAATGCACATGGGATGAGGTCGATGATGTTGCCTTGGGTTTGACTGACCAGGTTTGTCACCTCCGCAAAAGGACGCATGAGCCTACAGCCATTGTGCATGAGCATTCAGTAACGCGGCCAAAAATATCCAGCTCCGCAGAGGCTGTCCTCTTTTTTTTATTAAAAAAATCTGTTCTTACCAGTTTAATATCTGTTTTGTCCCCTATCAGGGGCCGGTGTATGGAATACATTTTAGGAACCGGGAGATGGAAAAAGGTGATTGGTTGGTCCTCTTACTTCCAATTTGGGGCACAGCACGTGCGCCGTGCAATGTACTGTGACACGCTATATGAGTGATTTGTTAAGTAGCACTATTCCTATCATTTTAATTCCTGTCACGTCACCTATCAGGGGACGTGAATAGATTTTAGGAACCAGGAGATGGAAAAAGATGATTGGTCGGTCCTCTTACTTCCAATTTGGGGCACTGCGCGTGCGCCGCACAATGTACTGTGACACCCTATATGAGTGGTGTGTTAAGAAGTACTATTCTTATCAGTTTAATCCCTGTTACATCCCCTATCAGGGGACGTGTATCAAATAGATTTTAGACAACCGCAAAGAGATGTCAATAGTTGACACACTCACTACATAAATTTTATTCCTCTATGCGTCAATCTTGGTGTAGTGATGATTGTGCTCGTGCGCACGTTTGGGAGATTGCAGGCGATGGTGCTTTTTCAAAGCCTATGGTCGTGCTGAGGTAGTTCAGTGACAGTTAAGTGACCCAGAAAACAGTGATTCTGCAGTGTGGGCCCATTGTTGGCCTAGTAGGCTTTAATGATCACCTTAGATGATCACAAAGAAAATTAATATTTTTTCTATGAAAAATTATCCAGCCGATCGCTTTTGGTCTGTTCACAATGAAGCAATGAACTTATCATCTTGGGTTTGCCAACATTGCCAACACACTCATAGAGGTGATCGCTTCATTGTGATACGCAAGCCCCTTCACCACAACAAGGTAATAATCACAAAGGGGAATTGACACATGTATGTGCCTTTTTTTTTTTTCTTTTGTTTTTGCAGCCACAGTGCAGCACCAGAGGTCAGACAAATTAGGCATGTACACATGCCTGAATAGTTAGGTATTGTTGCAGCAGCTACTGTAGCAGCGGCCGGAAAAATTTATGTTTTCCAGGCAGAAAGTGTACTAAAACTCTGCGGCTTGAACCCTTGTTGGTGGCGGAGAAGTCACACAAGTCATCCGGCATGCAGAGATCAAATACAGCAGCGCGGGGACCATTTTTAGCCCAAGGCATCTCATCAGGCCTTTTTTAGTTAAATATATCCCCCACTGTCAGTCTCTTCGGTATCCACGCCTCATTCATCTTAATAAAGGTGAGGTAATCTAGACTTTTTTGACCTAGACGACTTCTCTTGTCAGTGACAATACCTCTTGCTGCGTTGAAGTTCCTTTCTGACAGGACACTTGAAGCGGGGCAGGCTAGAAGTTCTATCGCAAATTGGGATAGCTCAGGCCACAGGTCAAGCTTGCACACCCAGTAGTCAAGGGGTTCATCGCTCCAGAGAGTGTCAATATCTGCAGTTAAGGCGAAGTAGTCTGCTACCTGTCGGTCGAGTCGCTATCTGAGGGTGGACCCCGAAGGGCTGTGGCGCAGCGTAGGACTGAAAAATCTCCCATGTCCTCCATCAACAACACGTTTGTAAAGCGTCCTGTCCTTGCGGGCGTGGTCGTGGTAGGAGGAGGATTACTTTCACCTCTTCCCCTGTTAGATTCCCGTTGTGCTCTGACATCACCCTTATACGCTGTGTAAAGAATAATTTTTAACTTGTTTTGGAACTGCTGCATCCTTTCTGACTTCCGGTAATTCGGTAACATTTCAGCCACTTTCTGTTTATACCGGGGGTCTAGTAGCGTGGCCACCCAGTACAGATTGTTCTCCTTCAGCCTTTTTATATGAGGGTCCTTCAACAGGCATGACAGCATGAAAGACCCTATTTGCACAAGGTTGGATGCCGAGCTACTCATCTCCCGTTCCTCGTCCTCACTGATCTCATTGAAGGTCTGTTCTACCGCCCAGCCATGTACAACACCACGGGTCCCAGATAGTTTACAACAATGAGCACCCTGGGATGCCTGCTGTGGTTGGTCTTCTTCCTCCTCAAAGCCACATTCCTCCTCTGACTCCTCTTCCTCAGACTCCTCTTCCAGCGTTGCCGCAGGTCCAACAAGAGATGATGATTAGGCTGTTTATGATGGTGATGGTGACCCCAACTCTTCCTCTTCCTGTTCACGCTCATCTACGGCCTGATCCAGCACTCTTTGCAAGGCACACTCCAGGAAGAAAACAAATGGGATGAGGTCGCTGATGGTGCCTTCGGTGCGACTGACTAGGTTTGTCACCTCCTCAAAAGGACGCATGAGCCTACAGGCATTGCTCATGAGCGTCCAGTAATGTGGCAAAAATATACCCAGCTCCGCAGAGGCTGTGTCAAGGATGGAGAGCAGTTAGCAGGAACTGATAAATAACGACAGACTGGCTTGATCCAAAACTAAGGAGCATATAGGTGAGCCCTTTAAAACCCTAAGAGCTCTCCCTGACTGCTACACATGCAAAGGCCTCAATGGTAGATGATTGCATGCCCACGTACCTAAGACTGTGTGACACCTGAAAACCCTATAGTAGTGAGGGGAGACGGCCACTGACTCCCTGCCCATAATATGGAGGGAGTCAGGGTCACCTAGAATCAAGCCAGGAAACAAAACACAAAGTAAACGGAATGCACTTATCTTAGAGCAAAACAACTGCAGCCTCCAGCAGCACACACTTCATCCAGGAAGTAATATAAACCGCAAGGAGGAGCAGTATGAGAGGGAATATTCCGGTGTGACTCTCTGCTTTCAGGCAAGTCAACCCCAAGACACTGTCATATCCGGGATGTGAAATAGCCCCTGGGGAGCTGGGGGGTGCAGTTGATGTGGAGCAAGACACAGCAGCAGAAGAGGACTCAGCTGAGGAGGTTAGCGAAGAGGATGGAGTAGGAGGAGTAGAGGAGGTGGCAGCAGGCCTGCCTGCAAGTCGTGGCGGTGTCACCAACTCCGCTGCAAAGCCACGCATTCCATGCTTGGCAGCCATCAGCAGGTTTACCCAATGCGCACTGTACGTGATAAACCTGCCCTGACCGTGCTTTGCAGACTAGGAATCAGTGGTCAGATGGACCCTTGCCCCAACACTGTGTGCCAGACACGCTATGACTTCCTTTTCCACAATAGAGTACAGGTTGGGCATTGCCTTTTGTGAAAAAAATAATTTGGCCGGGTACCTTCCACTGCAGTGTCCCAATAGCTACAAATTTTTTGAAGGCCTCAGACTCCACCAGCTTGTATGGTAAAGCTGTCGGGCTAAGAGTTCCGACAAGCCAGCTGTCAGACGCCGGGCAAGGGGTGACTCTGTCAAGGAAATGTTTGAGCGTAGAAGCCAATGTCACAGACACCTGACTGTGGGCAGATGACCAGGAACTGCTGAAGGTGATAGGCGGACTGGGGGTGGTTGAGGGGGGCAAGGAGGACAGCAGTGGTTGACGTGGCTGAAGATGCTGGACCAGGAGGAAAATGGTGGCTTTGAGTTTGTGTACTGCTTGTACTCATGTGTTGATCCCATAGGCATTTGTGATGTGAGATCATGTGCCTTTTCAAAGCAGTTGAACTTAGGTGGGTGTTGGACTTCCCACGACTCAGTTTCTTTTGGCACAGGTTGCAAATGGCATCGCTGTTATCAGAGGCAGACACACCAAAAAAATGCCAAACTGCTGAGCTTCGCAATGACGGCATTCTGGTGGTGGCAAGAGCATGCTTGATTGGCGTGCTGTCTGGCTGACCCCGGGTGCCGATACATGCTGTCTGACTGTGCCACTAGCTCCTTGCGACGACCTCCCCCTGCTTCCAACTTGTCTCCTCCTCCTCTCTGTCTCCGCATCTGAACTTTACCCCTGTTCTTCTTCTCTTCGAGCGGGCACCCAAGTGACATCCACAGACACATCGTCATCATCAACCGCTTCCCTTGTATCTGACAACTCAGCAAAGGAAGCAGCAGCTGTTACAAGATCATCATCATCACATCGTACGTCCATGTGTGTAATGCCGCCTGACTGAAACATATCTCTGTTATCTACATCCTCTGTCAATAATGGTTACGCATCACTCATTTCTTCCAACTGATGTGTCAAATAACTCCTCTAACTGATCAAGTGAAGCGGCTGTGGTGCTAGTGTTGGTGGTGGTGGCGGGCGGGCAAGTGGTAACTTGAGAGGTGCCCGAAGCTGAGCTTGAGGAGGATGGTGCGTCAAGGTTCTGAGCGGAAGCTATAGAAGATTGGGTGTCCTTTGTAAGCCAGTCAACTATATCCTCAGAATTTTTCGAGTTCAAGGTATGTGGACTCTAAACACTGGGCATTATTTTAGGGCCAAAGGAAATCACAGCACCACAACCACAATGGCCCATGTGGAGTGGCCTGCCTCTGCCTGTCATTTTTTTTTTTTATTAGTGGTGCTATGCGTGCAAGGTACTGTGCCACCCTATATGAGTAGTGTGCACACAGTACAGTCTGTGGGCCTGACACTCAGTCACTGGCAGGCAAATACAGTTATATAAAAGGGTAAAGATTAAATGACTTTTTTTTCTGCAAAGTACTGTGCCACCCTATATGAGTGGTGTGCACACAGTACAGTCTGTGGGCCTGACACTCACTGGCAGCCAAATACAATTATACTAAAGGGTAAAAATTTAATTAAATTACTTTTTTTTTCTGCAAGGTACTATGCCACCCTATATGAGTGGTGTGCACACAGTACAGTCTGTGGGCCTGACACTCACTGGCAGGCAAATGCAATTATATTAAAGGGTAAAAATTAAATGACTTTTTAATCTTCAAGGTACTGTGCCACCCGATATGAGTCGTGGGCACTGGCAGTGGGCACAGTACAGTCTGTGTGGGCCTGACACACACTGGCAGGCAACTGAAATTATATTAAAGGGTAAAAATTAAATGACTTTTTTTATCTGCAAGGTACTGTGCCACCCTATATGAGTGGTGTGCACACAGTACAGTCTGTGGGCCTGCGGCCTCTCACACACGGGCAGGCAACTGCAATAAAATATATATATAAAAAATAAAAAAAAAGCAGACTGATGTACCAGCCCTAAAAAAGGCTTTTTGGGGTGCTGTAAGGACGCTGTCCTTATAGCAGATGAGTCTTTGAGGACTGGAGTGGACACAGAACACTAGTAGGTAACGCTTTCCCTAGAATCCCTATACTAATTCAGCAGCAGCAGCACTCTCCCTGCTCTAACTAACACTGCAGCCTCAAAATAAATCTAAGATGGATGCTGTCCTTGCTTTTTGATAGGAGGTAGGAGGGTCTGGGAGGGAGGTTATGCTGATTGGCTGGAATGTGTCTGCTGACTGTGAGGTACAGGGTCAAAGTTTGCTCAATGAGGATGTATAGGGGGCGGACCGAACATCGCATATGTTCGATCGCCGCGGCGAACGCAAACAAGCGATGTTCGCCGGGAACTGTTAGCCGGCGAATAGTTCAGGACATCTCTACTCCTGGGCTTGCATTGTCTCCAAAGCTAAGAGAGCTTGATGCCAGGAAGAAGTTCTTAGGATTAAAGATAAAGTTAGAGACAGACTACAGACAGCTATATTCAAGCAAAAGAGGAAAAGGTCCTCTTTGCTCAGCCTACATAGAAGAGCTGAGAGAGCTGCCGCATAGCAGAGCTGAGATTTTTACAGAAATGTTTGCCTGCCAGAATAAGCCAATACCTCCTGATGTCCAAGATATTGTTTGGAAACGGCTGCGCCATTTATAGGTTAGAGTAGTTTCCCACTTGTAGAGGCTTCCTTGTCGCGGTAAGTGGGCCTATGCTCTTTGATCAAACTGTATACTAATGCCTTTTTAGCACAGCATAGAATGTATTACAAATTGACGGATATGCCACGTAATATGCTGAGACAGTCGTTATATCAAAGACACTATGTACCATTGCGAAAACTGCCCTGAAAACCTAGCCTGTACATCAAAGATTGTTTCAGAATCTACCACTCATCCATGGAGTATTAATTTAATTTCATCCATGATGTACGCTGTAGTTTTAGCACCTTTGATCTCTGATTTAGTCCGCATAGTTTACAGATCCACTTTTCACTAACAAAAGTGCCCTTTCCACCCCTTAAAATGTTTGTACAGAGGTGCTCTTTCCAAAATGGGGTCACTTCTTGGGGTTTTTTATTTCTGGGGACCTCAGGAATTTTTAAAATGTGACATGGCAGCTAAAATCCATGTCTGTTTATTCAAGCCTGCAAAAACCATATTTTGCACTTTGCCTCTAGAGCCCTGCTGTGCGCCAATACAGCAGGCTACAAGCACATATGGGTGTTTCCTGAATGGGGAGAAAATAGGGAACACATACCGGGGTGCATTTTCTCCTTTAACCCCTTGTGAAAGTGAAAAATTGGGGTCTGCTATTAATTTTTCATTTTTACGGGGGTGCTCTTTTCAAAATAGGGTCACTTCTTGAGGTTTTCAATTTCTAGGGACCTCAGGAATCTTTTAAATGCAACATGGCACCTAAAATCAATGTCTGCCAATTCAGGTCAGCAAAATCCTAATTTTATAGTTTGACTCTAGAGCTCTGCTGTGCCCCTTACATCCCTTTTTTTAGCATATATGGGGTGTTGCCATATTTGGGGAAATGGGTTACAAAATGTGTGTTACATTTTGTCCTGTTACCTCTTGTGAAAGTGTAAAATGTGGGTGTAAAGCAACTTTTTCTGGAAAAATTTACATTTTTATTTTCACAGCCAAGCGCTTCCTAATTCTGTGAAATGCCTGATGGGTCAAAGTGCTCACTACACACCTTGAAATATTCCTTGAGGGTTGTAGTTTCCGGGGTCACATTTTGGGGGTTTCTACTGTAGGGCCACCTCAGGGTGTCTTCATATGCGAAATAACTCCCAATTACCATTCCAGCCAAATCCTCTCTCCAAAAGCCATATGGGGCTCCTTCCACTCTGAATCCTGCTGTGCGTCCATACATCATTTTTTGAGCACATATGGGGTGTTGCCGTATTCAGGGTGAAATGGGTAGCAAAATGTGGGGTGCATTTTGTCCTGTTACCCCTTGTAAAAGTGAAAAATGTGGGTGTAAAGCAACTTTTTCTGGAAAAAAAAATTGTCATTTTTTTTTTCCACAGCCAAGCGTTTTCTAATTCTGTGAAACGCCTGATTGGTCAAAGTGCTCACTACACACCTTGAAATATTCCTTGAGGGGTGTAGTTTCCGGGGTCACTTTTTGGGGTTTCTACTATAGAGCCACCTCAGGGTGTCTTCATATGCAACATAGCTCTAAAATTACCATTCCAGCTAAATCCGCTCTCCATAAGCCATACGGGCTCCTACCACTCTAAAGCCTGCTTTGTGCCCATACATCATTTTTTGAGCACATATGCGGTGTTACCATATTCGGGAGAAAATGGGTAACAAAATGTGGGTTGCATGTTGTCCTGTTACCCCTTGTGAAGGTGAAAAATGTGGGTGTAAAGCAACTTTTTCTGGAAAAAAATAATTTTTCATTTTCATAGCCAAGTGTTTCCTAATTTTGTGTAATGCCCAATGGGTCAAAATGCTCACTTCACACCTTGAAATATTGCTTGAGGGGTGTTGTTTCCAGAATAGGGTCACTTTTTGGGGTTTCCACTCTATGGGTACCTCAGGGTGTGTTCAATTGCAAGATGTTGCCTGTCAATTATTCAGGTGACATTTGCCTACCAGCAATTTGGTGCTCCTTTCCTTCTAACCCCATATAGCATTATACAAGCACATATGGGGCATTGCTGTAATCATGGGCAATACATTAATGGGGGAGGGCAAGTTCTCCAGTTCACCCTTGGGAAAGTGAAAATTTGGGCCTAAAGTTCATTTTTCTGGAAAATAAAATATTTTTCATTTTCACAGCCAATTCCATGGATCACCTTTGAGGACAACATTCTCACTACAAATCTTGAAATATTCCTTGAGGGGTGTAGGTTATAGAATGTGGTCACTTTTGGGGGTTTCCACTGTAGGGCCACCTTAGTATGTCTTCATATGTGACATAGCTCCCAATTACCATTCCAGCAAAATATGCTTTGCTCAAGCTATATGGTGCTCTTTCCACTCTGAAGCCTGCTGTGCGCCCATACATCATTTTCTGAGCACCTATGGGGTGTTGCCATATTCAGGTGAAGATGGGGTGTTTCTGTAAACTCCAGATTCAGCGTAATAGATTTTGAGTTTTGTTTGGCTCTTAACCCTTGATTAAAATTTTAAAACTGCTAAAAAAAAAGGAAAATTTTGAAATTAGACATATGAGAAGTAGACATATGGGGATTTAAAGTAATAACTATTTTTGGAGGTATTACTATCTGTTATAAAAGTATAGAAATTAAAATATTTTGACTCAATTTTACCACTGTCATGAAGTACAATATGTGAAGAGAAAACAATCTCAGAATGGCTTAGATAAGTAAAAGTATTACAAAGTCATTACAACATAAAGTGACACATCTCAGATTTGCAAAAATCAGCCTGGGATTTAAGGTGAAAAGTGGCTCGGTAGTGAAGGGGTTAATGTATGCCCCTTGTTTTCCAAGTCTTTTGTGCTATCCACACAGAGGTCCTGTCCATAAAATGGCTGATGATGGAGTGTCACATGACCAAGCAAGTCACCTCCATGTGATGTCTGCTCCTTTCAAATACACTGCACCTACTTCTATTGTTAGTTACATGCAGGTGCAGTGTGTTTGAAGGAGGCTGAGTCATTTGCTTGGTCACATGTCCCTCCAACAGTACCTCCCTGTGGACAGCACAGAGTGCATACTTTATGAAATGTAGAAAAAGGCACAGCATTTTCCAGACCTCAGACTGGACCAACAAAACAACACAAGCAGCCAAGACAACACAAGAGGGACATAGAGACAACTCTGTAAATATACTCGAGTGGTTAAGCCAGAGCCCTGACTTTAACCCAATTTAGCATCTCTGGAGAGACCTTAAAATGGCTGTCCACCAACGGTCCCCATGCAGCCTGACAGAACTTCAGAGGATCTGCTAAGAAAAATGGCAGCAAATCCCTAAATCCAGATGTGCAAATCTTGTGGTATCATACCCAAGAAGATTGGAGGCTGTAATTGCTGCTTCAATGCAACACTGTAAAATGTAAAGGTCCGAATATGTACGTCAATTAAATATTTTAGTTTTTCCTTTTCAATAAATTAGCAAAGATCTCTAACATTCTGTATTTAGTACAGAGTGATGGGAAAAAAAAAAACTTTCTTTTTACATTTTAGCTGTTCAGATGGGAAGTTACATTGTACTACAGCCATTTACGGGGTGTATTAATAGGAAAGATATACATGCCCCATTAGCCATTCTGCGTTGATTTTGCATTGTTTTATTTATTTTTTTGGAGTGTATTAATAGGAATAAATGGGGAAAATATAAGTCATAAGTGCCGTTCGGCTGTGAAGTTATATTGTCAAATTAGCTGCGGTGAATTGTGATTGTTATATATTTTTTTGTGGGGGTGTAGAAATAGGAAAAATAATATGTCTTAATTGGCCTTCTGCGGGGAAGTTACATTGTACTACAGCCATTTACGTAGTGTGATGAAGGTAAATAAACCTACTTCTTATTTTCTGTCTTGTGGTGAATTGTGATTGTTATTTTATGTCTTAATTGCTGTTCAGCATTGAAACTACATTGTACTATAGCCATTAACGTGGTGTGTTTAAAGGAAATATACATACAGTTGTGTTCAAAATTATTCAACCCCCACTGAAATTGAGTGTTTTGGCCAGTTTGACATTGATTTTGATCATTTCAGTCATCTTGTTTACAATTAAATCAAAGAGGCACTTGTAAGTCAGACAAATATAACATAACATTTATAATGAAATAACCACAAATGTCTTTTCTGTGCTCACATCATTATCAGTTTTATTCAACCCCTAAGTGACATTCAATCTTAGTACTTAGTACAACATCCTTTTCCAGTTATAACAGCTTTTAAACATGAAGCATAGCTTGACACAAGTGTCTTGCAGCGATCTATGGGTATCTTCACCCATTCTTCATGGGCAAAGCCTCCAGTTCAGTCACATTCTTAGGCTTGCGTGCTGCAACTGCTTTCTTTAAGTCCCACCAGAGGTTCTCAATCGGATTTAAGTCTGGTGACTGCGATGGCCACTTCAAAATGTTCCAGCCTTTAATCTGCAACCATGCTCTAGTGGACTTGGAGGTATTCTTGGGATCATTGTCCTGTTGAAAGGTCCAACGTCTCCCAAGCCTCAGGTTTGTGACGGACTGCATCACATTTTCATCCAATATCTCCTGGTACTGAAGAGAATTCATGGCACCTTGCACACGCTGAAGCTTCCCTGTACCTGTAGAAGCAAAACAGCCCCAAAGCATGATTGACCCCCGCCATGCTTCACCATAGGCAAGGTGTTCTTTTCTTCATAGGCCTCCTCCAAACATAGCGTTGATACAGGGGCCCAGACAGTTCTAATTTTGTTTCATCATTCCACAGATCACTATCCCAAAACTTTTGTGGTTTGTCCACATGACTTTTGGCATACTGCAGTCGACTCTTCTTATTATTTGGAGACAGCAAGGGGGTGTGCCTGGGAGTTCTGGCATGGAGGCCTTCATTACGCAGTGTGCGCCTTATTGTCTGAGCTGAAACTTCAGTACGCGCATCTGACAAATCTTTTTTCAGTTCCTCAGCAGTCACACGGGACTTTTCTCCACTTTGCGCTTCAGGTAGCACACAGCAGTCGAAGTCAGCATCTTCTTTCTGCCACGACCAGGTAACGTTTCAACAGTGCCCTTTGCCTTGAATTTGCGAATGATGCTTCCTATGATGTCTCTTGGTATGTTTAACATCTTTGCAATCTTCTTATGGCCATTGCCCTTCCTGTGAAGAGAAATCACCTCTTCTCTTGTCTTCCTGGACCATTCTCTTGACTTCACCATGTTTGTAAACACACCAGTAAATGTCTAGAAGGAGCTGAGTATCACAGTCATTTTACATCTGCCTAATTGGTGCTTATTATGCTTGATTGCTGCTCCTTGACATCCACAGGTGTTTTCAATTCCTGATCGAAAACACTTGAATGAACCTCTGTTCTTAAGAGTGGTATTCTTTAAGGGGTTGAAAATTTGTGTCAATGAAGAAATCACAAAAAAAACATTTAATACTGTATTACAAAAACAATTGATGTAATTTTAGTTGCATTTGGTTCTTTTAAAAGTCCTTGTAAGATTTCATTCTGAACACAATTACAAATGTACGCTAAATTCCCTAAAACCCTTTACAGCATTAGGGTTGAAAAATTTTAACCACACCTGTACGTCCCATTAGCCATTCTGCGGTGAGTTATGATTGTTATATTTCTTTTTTGGGGGTGTAGTAATAGGAAAAAGAATACGTCTTAATTTATTTAGCCGATCACACCTAGGAGGCGGGTGAAGAAGGGGCTTCATCATCATCAGGAGAAGAGGGTGGCAGCTTGCGCGTGAGGCAGTGGCTTAGCCAGCAGGGTTTCAGCAGTGTGAGGTCGGGAGCCAAGCATGCCCAGGGTAAACCGCCCGCTTCACCAGAGACTAACTGCCTAGGAAGTAGCAGTGCAGGGGTTCACGGAGGCAGTGGTAGCAGGCAGTCAGTACAGAGTGTTGGGGGAAAATGCCGTACTCAGTGGTGTGGCAATTTTTTCTTAGGCCGCCAGAGAAGGTAAACTTGGCCATTTGCTGAACTTGTGCAGAAAGTGAAGCGTGGACAGGGTGCCAATTTTGGCACCACCGCCCTTGTCAACACTTGCAGCGTCACCATAAAGTGACCTGGGAGAACCGTGGCTCTGATGTGGTGGTCCAGCCTGCTGCAGCAACCGCTGCATCGCCCAGTGGCTCGCCCTCGATTTCAGGCAGTCAATGCTCCACCACCCTAGCCAAAGGAAGCTGTCTGTCCTTCCCATCATCTGCTGGTCCTGATGCTCCTGCTCTTCCTCCTCCTAGTAAGTCATTCCGTCAGCAATTGATCACCAAAGCTGTTGCCAAGAGACAACAGCATGCGTGCACTCATCCAATTGCGCAGCTGAACATGCTTCTAGCCAATTTGCTGGTGCTGCAGTCTCTCCCTTTCCAAGTGGTGGACTCTGCACCTTTCAGAGAAAGTAGAGAGTCCCAAGCAGTCTTCTTTGCCCAAAAGGCAGTACCAGCCCTGCACACATATGTAGAACAGAAGGTGGGCCAGTCCTTGAGCCTGTCAGTGTCTGCCAAAGCGCACGGCAGCGCCGATGCATGGGGCTGTAACTATGGTCAAGGACAATATATGTCCTTTACGGCCCACTGGGTGAATGTGGTTCCTGCCCAGCCACACCCGCAACTTGGCCAGGTGAGGCCACTTCCGCCTCCATGTTCTCCATGGTCCTGCGACAATGTCTTCCTCTGCTTCCTCATCCTCCACTGTGTCCTCAGCCTCCACTGCAGGGACAATTCACAGTGCCCCTCCAGCATACCACATCTCTACCTGCATACCTACTAAGACAAGGCTGTCCAGATAAACTGACAGTCTAGGCAAAGAGAGCATTAAATAGAGAAGAAGCCAAGAGGCCCATGGTAACTCTGGAGGAGCTGCAGATATCTGTCCACAGGACAACTATTAGTAATCTATTCCACAAATCTGGCCTTTATGGAAGAGATGGTAAGATAAAAGCCTTTTTTGAATGCAAGCCATAATAAGTTACATTTGCAGTTTGCCTCAAGCTGTGTAGGGGACACAGCAAACATATGGAAGAAGGTACTCTGGTTAGATGAGACCAAAGTTGCAGTTTTTGGCCTAAATGCAAAACGCTATGTGTAGCAGAAAACTAACACTGCACATCAGCCTGAACACACCAACCCCAGCATGAAACATAGTGGTGGCAGCATCGTGCTGTGAGGAAGCTTTTCTCCTTCAGGGACAGGGAAGATGGTCAGAGTTGATAGAAAGATGGACAGAGCTAATTACCAGGCAATCCTGGAGAAAAACCTATTAGAGGCTGCAAAAGAATTGAGACTGGAGGTTAACCTTCCAGTAAGACAACAACCCTAAATATTCAGCCAAAGCTATAATGGAATGGTTTAGGCTACTTTCAAAATTAGAGTTTTTTGCGGATCCGTCATGGATCTGCAAAAACACTTCCGTTACAATAATACAAGCGCATATATCCGTCGTGAACGGATCCGGTTGTATTATGTCTTCTATAGCCATGATGAATCCGTCATGAACACCATTGAAAGTCAATGGGGGATGGATCAGTTTCCTATTGTGTCAGAGAAAACGTCCCCATTGACTTACATTGTGTGTCAGTATGGATCCGTTTGACTGTGCTTCGTCAGGCGGACAGCAAAACGCTGCAGGCAGTGTTTTGGTGTCCGCCTCTAGAGTGGAATGGTGACTGTACGGAGGCAAAGATATGCATTCTGAGCGGATCCTTTTCCATTCAGAATGCATTAGGGCAAAACTGATCCGTTTTGGACCGCTTCTGAGAGCCCATGACGGGTCTCAGAAACAGAAAGCCAAAACGCTAGTGTCGCGACGGGGAGTGGGGAAACCCCCCGCCGCGCACTATCCACGGCCGCCGGGCCTAAAAGCAGGGACAAAGGAGCAGATGACCTCCTGGCATGTCCCTAAAACTTGCCCTGGTCTCCTGGCTGTATGAGCGGACCCTGAAGGTGGGACGGCTCATACCCACGTACCTATGGCCCTGAACGCCCTGTCTCGCCCTCACATGACAACAGGGCAGAGACCACCTGCTCACCCAAGACCGCGGATGAGCAGGAGTCTCCAGAGGCCCCCACAGCAGCCGGGACCCGAACAGTGTGTGCCCGCACGGCAGGCAAGTAACATAGGAAACATGTACAAGAAACCCACACTTACCTGCCGTGCTGAAGGTAGAGAAGCAGCGCCAGGACCTCCCGGACCTCCAAGCGGACATTAGATGCCTGGGGGGAGACCTGGCCGGGCAGCACACCATCCGGAATATGCTATACCCCTCTGGGTAAGCAAGCCCCTTCCGGAGCACACAAATCAACATACTGCAACATACAAACCCACAACAAATACATAACCAAGTGAGTGTAAGGGTAAGCAGAAGCACACAGGAGGGGAATACAATCAAACAGTGTAAACCAGGCATTCTCAACCTGTGGCCCTCCAGCTGTTGTAAAACTACAACTCCCACAATGCCCTGCTGTATTCTGATAGCTGTAGGCTGTTTGGGCATGCTGGGATTTGTAGTTTTGCAACAGCTGGAGGGCCGCAGGTTGAGCATGCCTGGTGTAAACGATATAACAAATAAGGGTGACTCACACAGACATAACATGGGTGCAAGCAACCACCTCCAGCACATGCTCACACCAAGGCTGGAGACAAACAAACTGAACTCAGGCTCCAAACACAGACACTTAAGGAGGCCAGAGGACACACCCAGCACACAGACATTAACCCTGTGTAAACCACACCCAAGGAACGTGCTCACAAATATGGTGAGCACACACATGCTAGACGACATGTTGCCACCGGCAACAGCATGTGTGGCTTTGTGTCACCACACCAACTCAGAGCTGCCGTGGCCCTGCCCCCACATGAACTACGCAACACAATGTTGCCCACGACAAGCGCATGTGAGGCAGCAGGTCAAAAGCCACGACCGCAAAGAGGGTGACACGTTGCCAACGGCAACCGCACGTGAGGCAACGGAATAGCAGCCCCCACATGCAGAGAACACGTTGCCGCTGGCAACAACACAGTCGCGACCTTAACCAAGGTCGTGACACTCCCATCCCTCAAAGCCCCCCCCAACCAAAAAGGGGAAGTTGGTGGGGCGAACCACAAGGGGAGGGGGGGAGGGGCAGTTGCCTGATAACACCCAGTGTCTCCCTCCAGAACTGCCGCCAACAAGGCCCGACCGTCAACTAGGTCCCAGGCTGCCAGCCACCACAACAGTCTGGAGGAACAACACTGGAGGCAATGCCAAATAGGTGCCGATATCTCCCTCCAGAACTGCCGCCAACACACCTGGACCGTCACCTAGGTCCCAGGCTGCCAGCCACCAACTCGATCTGGAGGAAACAACTGGACACCGCGTCCAACTCAGGGAAGAAACACCTGCTCCAGGTCGCTGCCTGGAACCATTCCTCACACCCGCACACAACAGGGACTCAACCAGAAAGGCCCAGACCTGGCAACCGGAACGAGGAACCCTGAGAAGGACGAGGGGGGACACCAGCACGGACACAATTAGAGAGGTGGCGGGGGAAATGCCACCAACCGTGCCGTTAACGGTGTTAACCCCCATAACGTTCTCCCTCCGGAGAACGCGCATGCGTGCCCAAAACCGCAGGCGACGCATGCTGCACCCTATTCTGAAGGCAAGGCTGTGGAGTCGTTATTTGTTATAATGTCGCGACGGGGAGTGGGGAAACCCCCCGCCGCGCACTATCCACGGCCGCCGGGCCTAAAAGCAGGGACAAAGGAGCAGATGACCTCCTGGCATGTCCCTAAAACTTGCCCTGGTCTCCTGGCTGTATGAGCGGACCCTGAAGGTGGGACGGCTCATACCCACGTACCTATGGCCCTGAACGCCCTGTCTCGCCCTCACATGACAACAGGGCAGAGACCACCTGCTCACCCAAGACCGCGGATGAGCAGGAGTCTTCAGAGGCCCCCACAGCAGCCGGGACCCGAACAGTGTGTGCCAGCACGGCGGGCAAGTAACATAGGAAACATGTACAAGAAACCCACACTTACCTGCCGTGCTGAAGGTAGAGAAGCAGCGCCAGGACCTCCCGGACCCCCAAGCGGACATCAGATGCCTGTGGGAGACCTGGCCGGGCAGCACACCATCCGGAATATGCTATACCCCTCTGGGTAAGCAAGCCCCTTCCGGAGCACACAAACCAACATACTGCAACATACAAACCCACAACAAATACATAACCAAGTGAGGGTAAGGGTAAGCAGAAGCACACAGGAGGGGAATACAATCAAACAGTGTAAACGATATAACAAATAAGGGTGACTCACACAGACATAACATGGGTGCAAGCAACCACCTCCAGCACATGCTCACACCAAGGCTGGAGACAAACAAACTGAACTCAGGCTCCAAACACAGACACTTAAGGAGGCCAGAGGACACACCCAGCACACAGACATTAACCCTGTGTAAACCACACCCAAGGAACGTGCTGACAAATAAGATGAGCACACACATGCTAGACGACATGTTGGCTTTGTGTCACCACACCAACTCAGAGCTGCCGTGGCCCTGCCCCCACATGAACTACGCAACACAACATTGCCCACGACAAGCGCATGTGAGGCAGCAGGTCAAAAGCCACGACCGCAAAGAGGGTGACACGTTGCCAACGGCAACCGCACGTGAGGCAACGGAATAGCAGCCCCCACGTGCAGACGACACGTTGCCGCTGGCAACAACACAGTCGCGACCTTAACCAAGGTCGTGACAGCTAGTGTGAAAGTAGCCTTAGATGAAAGCAATTCATGTGTTAGAATGGCCCGGTCAAAGTCCAGACCTAAATTCCATTGAGATTCTGTGGCGATACTTGAAAATTGCTGTTTACAGACACTCTCTATCTAATCTGACTGAGCTTGAGCTTTTTTTGAAAAGATGAATGTGCAAAGCTTTCAGCCTCTGCAAATCTGGTAGAGACACACCCCAGAATACTACAAAGTATTGACTCAGGGGGACTGAATAGAAATGTTCGCTACACTTTCTAGATTTAAAAACCATGTATCATTTTCTTTTAACTTCTCACATACTTGCTACATTGTGTTGGTCTATCACATAAAATCCCAATAAAAAAAAATTTAAGTTTGTGGGTATAATGCAAAACAAAATGTGGAAAAGTTCATGCCGTATGAATACTTTTCCAAGGCAATGTATAATGTACCCTATAGTTTCCCCAGTAAGCATAATTCCTCTTATAGTGACACAGTAGATATAAATCTTTAACAGTGGTCCAATAGTTATAATGCCCCTTACAGTGGTCCCAGAATACATTTTGCCCTCCCAAAATCTTCTAATAATGATAATGCCCCCATACTGACCCCTATAGTGGGTCAGTACCTTTAATACCCATAACAGTGCTCTTAATAAGTGTCCTATAGTGCCCACAGTATTTATAATGTCCCCTATAGAGGCTCAGTACTTATAACCCCACCCCATAGTGCTCCTAATAGTTATAGTACCCTTCTGAAGTGATAAAAAAGATCAAATACTCATCTGACTGCCGCTCAATTCAGCCACAAGTCACTTTTGGCCTTCACCTCAGTTGCATACAGTCCCTGTTCAGGCGCCACTTGATTACATCATGTCATCTGCATCCTAGCACAAGTGTTGGAAAATATGTCAATGCGCTATTGGAGACCTTGCGACCTGACACGGGCGGTCTCAATGACGTCATGGCTTTGTGACTGCAAACCGAGGAAGAAAGTTAATTCCAACCTCTAGTGCCCATGTATTGCAAATGCGTGAATAGGCCCTTAGTCATAGTTAATAATGAAATGCAGGGCCAGCTCCATAACATCTCAGTGGGCCCCTTGGCATTTTGCGTGGCGCTTACAACAATGAAATGTGAAACAATGAAAATGAGTGGTGTCCTGCGCTGCCCTGCAAACTGGGACATGAAGCTAGGTATCGTGGATGAGGGTGTTTCTTGTGCTCTGTCAGCAGGCACAGTTTCACTATGCCCAGGGCCATGTCCTCTAGGTGGACCATCATCAGCATGGCCAATACCCCATCCTTACTGCTCGCCTTGCACATATTAAATGGTATATATGCTGGCTAATAAAAATCACACTGAATGAATGTCACTGATATTTAGGATGCACAAACGTTATAAAGGAGGCATAGCGTAAGTAATATCGCTGTCATCACCGGCTAATAAAAAAATTACACTGAATGAATGTCACTGATATTTAGGATGCACAAACATTATACCGCAGTTATAGCGCAAGTAATATCGCTGTCACCACCAGCTAATAAAAAATTACACTGAATGAATGTTACTGATATTTAGGATGCACAAATGTTATACAGGAGGTATAGCGCAAGTAATGTCTCTGTCACCACCGGCTGATAAAAATTACACTGAATAATTGTCACTGATATTTAGGATGCACAAACGTTAAACAAGAGATGTTGCGCTGGTAATGTTGCTGTCACCAGCGACCAAACTATTGCGCCAAATGTCCCAGATATTTAGGCTGCGCAAATGTAAAATAAAAGATGTAGCAGAGGTTGTGTCACTATCAGAAGCGGCACTAACAATTGCATGCAATTTATCGCAGGTTGCGCTAATAATATATATTGCAGCCAGATACAAATATAGTCCTTTCTTAGGTACCTCCTGGTCCGCCTGGACCAGCTGCCTCGTGTGCCTATCCTCCTCAATAGGTAGCGACCTGGTGTTCCCCTTGGGAAAGTCTATAACCACCATCAGGGGTACTCTGCAGATCGAGGGGGTCACTTAGACAACACCCTTAGAGGAGGTAGGACATGTGGCACAGTGGGTTCACACCTGCTGTTAGTGACAAAGTACAAGTCACACAGTTAGAAAAACAGTTAACCCTTTGTGACAGAACAGCTCAATATTTTTTTACTAAAGGCCAACTGAAAATATGATTTTAGCCAAAATTGAGTAAAATGTAATCATAAGCAAATGCCTTGGAAGGTGAACATAGTATTTAACCCTAATCATTTTAAAGGTTAAATACCATTAGGTTCATAGTAGGGAGGTATCCCAGACCTTATGGAGGGATCCACATGGGATTATGGTCATCCCTGTTATGAATCCATCAATTTTATTGCTTTGAGGAAGCAATGCTGTGTATCATCTCTGGTAACATCACACAGGAGGAGAGTGGATGCTGTGTACACATTCAAACTCCCCAAATTTCCGCCGGCGTAAGTACAACCGGATGACCATGGCATCTGAAGGGTTAAAAGTCTGCGACCGACATTACTGCCAGTCACTGATATTAGCGCTTTACTGTGAGCGGTCAGAAAAGGGTTCACTTCCAAACCTTCACACTGAGATTGGGCCAAGTGGGAAGAATATGATTTGGGCAGAGTGGCCTGGGTATGCCTGAATTATAGTGATTTGTGACAACTTTATTCAGAACAAATCTAATTTCTTGGTGAACTTTGGCGGATTGTTCAAAAAAGTTTTCTAAACTTTGCTCATCTGTACCTGACACCACTCCTGACATGCCTGTTTAATGAAAAAACGGTTGAATTCCTCATGATATTACAATTCTGGAGCATCTTTACTTATATTTCAGTGTTGTGCCATTCCTCTGTTATTCTGTGTAAATGTTTATGACTAAATTGACAACTGTTATCATTCCCCTTATCATAGGGTCATGCCAATTTGTTTATACATTACCAAGTGAAATAAATAAGGAACAACACTATTCAAAGCCTTGAGAAATAACGCCCTAAATCTGTTATTGAGGAATACAATTATTTACTAAAATAATATAAATGCATTTGGATTGCTTACCGGAATATAACACTGCCCAGCTGAAACCACTCAGCTGTAATTATAAAATATTACACAAATGGCCGGTTCTACCTTTTTTTTTTTAATATCAATTTATTTAAAAACCAATACAATCAACACTCGTATAATATAATAAAAACAAATTCATACAATAAAACAAGTTCATAGAGTTTGTGCGCACTTATTATATTTGCGTGTGTATTCATACACTGCGGTAATCGTAATCACAGTCCCCCTTTTCCTTTTGCGGAGCTCACGCAAAATAGGACCGCCATACTATTCCTATTTTGCGTGAGCTCCACAACAGGAAAAGAGGGACTGTGATTACCATTACCACAGTTTTATGAATACACGCAAATGTGCGCACAAACTCTATGAGCTTGTTTTATTTCATGAATTTGTTTTTATTATATTATACCAGTGTTGAATGTATTGGTTTTAAAATATATATATATTTTTTTTAAAAGGTAGAATCGGCCATTTGTTTAATATTTACTAAAATAGACATGCCAGGAGAGCTGAGAAGTCATCTTCAGGACACTAATGGGCAATTTACTAACACTGCTATTTCCTACATCAATCTTAAGCCCCTTTCACACGGACGAGTATTCCACGCGGGTGCAATGCGTGAAGTGAATTCTGTCCCATTCATTTCAATGGGGCTGTGTACATGAGCGTTGTTTTTCATGCAGCACTTTGCGTTGCATGAAAAACGCAGAAGGTTCTATATTCTGAGTTTTTCATGCAATGCAGGCCCCATAGAAATGAATGGGGCTGCGTGAAAATTGCATAGCATCCGCAAGCAAGTGCGGATGCGGTGCGATTTACACGCATGGTTGCTAGGAAATGATAGGGATGAGCAACCCCGGACCCCATTAAAGTCAATTCACTGTATTATTTTCCCTTATAACATGGTTATAAGGGAAAATAATAGCATTGTTAATGCAGAATGCAAACTGAAATGTCCAATGAGGGGTTAAAAAATAAAAATAAAATAAACTCACCTCCCCACTTGATCGTACAGCCATTATCATCTTCTTTCTTCTTCTTGCAGGACCTGCAAAAGGATCTTCGATGATGTAATCATAGAGGATCCTTATATCTTCATTCAGCAGGACCTGCGCTGACGTCACCGCGCTCACCACGTGATGAGTACCAGGTCTCACCACGACCTGCAAGAAGAAGAAAGAAGATGATACCAGCTGGGCGATCAATTGGATGAGGTGAGTTTATTTTGAAACACTCATTGGACATTTCAGTTAGCATTCTGTATTAAGAATTCTATTATTTTCCCTTATAACCATGTTATAAGGAAAATAATAAAATCTACAGAACATCGAACCCAGACAGTATCAGTGTCGCCCATGTGAAAGAGGCCTTAGTCTAAGACCTGCTAGAGTAAAATGTGCAGATTTTATCAAAAGGCTTCCACCTATTAAAAGTTTTGCCCATTTTCTGACAATCTATGCTCCAGGAAGTAAAAAAAAAAAGGTCTGTGTATGTAATTTAATACAAGCTAATGTAGAGAATGTAGGAAATTAAATTTTGTGTAGTAATTTATACAACTAGAGAGATTCTTATATGAATATATTTATCTTTCTAACCCATAGTAACAAGCTATTTTGGAATGAAAGGGGTTTTCTGCTTTATTCATAGTCTGACTACCGCAGATCTGAGGATAGGTCATCAATAGGGATGAGCGAACCCGGACCACACTGTTCGGGTTTGTACCAAACATTACGGTGTCCGGATACCCGAACACTTACATTTGTGCGAAAGTCTGTATTTGTTGTTTGGGGTTTAAATAAAGCTTGTTGAACGGGTGCAGTGCACAGACGGATCCGTTTGTATCTGTTCAGAACGAATCCGTTTGCATTAGTTTTAAAGAAAAATGACAAAGTCCATAACGGATCTGTTTTGAATTACATTGAAAGTCAATGGGGAACGGATCCGTTTTCAAATGCACCATATTGTGTCATTGAAAACGGATCCGTCCCCATTGACATTGTAATTCAAAAAGGATACGTTAGGCTCCGCATCTTCAGACGGACACCAAAATACAGCAAGCTGCATTTTGGTGTCCGCCTCCAAAACAGAATAGAAGCGGAACGGAGACTAACTGATGCATTCTGAACGGATCCTTATCCATTCAGAATGCACTGGGGCTTAACTGATCCGTTTTAGACCACTGAAACGGATCCCTGAAACGGATCTCACTAATGGAATCCAGAACACTAGTGTGAAAGTACCCTAAGCTGTGGGCACTTAGAAGCCATCACAAGTAGAGATGAGCGAACACCTGGATGTTCGGGTTCGAGAGGTTCGGCCGAACTTCCGGAAAATGTCCGGGTTCGTGATCCGAACTCAACCCGAACTTCATTCCGAACCCGAACCCCATAGAAGTCAATGGGGACCCGAACTTTTGGGCACTAAAAAGCCTGTAAAAGACTCCCGGAAAGGGCTAGAGGGCTGCAAAATGCAGCAAAATGTAGGTAAATCCCCTGCAAACAAATGTAGATAGGGAAATGAATTAAAGTAAAATAAAATAAATAAAAATTAACCAATATCAATTGGAGAGAGGTACCACAGCAAGGAATCATGCGTCATATCAACCACCACTGGAGAAGGCCACTCTCATTTATTTGGGACCAGCACCCAGACAGAGGATACAGGTCCCACAGCAAGGAATCATGCTTCATATCAACCACCACCGGAGAAGGCCACTCTCATGTATTATGGACCAGCACCCAGACAGAGGAGAGAGTTTTCACAGCAGAGAATCATGCATTTAGATCACCCACCACAGGAGTAGGCCACCATTTAATGGGACCCCGGCAGACCATGTCAGATGGCACAAACATCAGCTTCACATCACCCAGCACAAGAGAAGGCCACTTTGAGAGACTTTGACCCTGCACCCAGACGGAGGAGAGAGGTTTTCACAGCAGAGAATCATGCATTTAGATCACCCACCACAGGAGTAGGCCACCATTTAATGGGACCCCGGCAACCATGTCAGATGGCACAAACATCAGCTTCACATCACCCAGCACAAGAGAAGGCCACTTTGAGAGACTTTGACCCCTGCACCCAGACGGAGGAGAGAGGTCCCACAGCAGAGATTCAGGTATTTATATAAGCCAGCACAGGAGAAGGCCGCTTTCAGTGACTTAGGCCTTAGCACCGACACAGAGGAGACAGGTCAGATAGCACAAGCATCAGTTTTACATCAACCACCACAGGAGAAGGGCACTTTTAGAGACTTTGACCCCTGCACCCAGGCGGAGGAGAGGGGTTTTCACAGCAGAGAATCAGGCATTTAGATCACCCACCACAGGAGTAGGCCACCATTTAATGGGACCCCGGCAACCATGTCAGATGGCACAAACATCAGCTTCACATCACCCAGCAAAAGAGAAGGCCACTTTGAGAGACTTTGACCCCTGCACCCAGACGGAGGAGAGAGGTCCCACAGCAGAGATTCAGGCATTTATATCAGCCAGCACAGGAGAAGGCCGCTTTCAGTGACTTAGGCCTTAGCACCGACACAGAGGAGACAGGTCACATAGCACAAGCATCAGTTTCACATCAACCACCACAGGAGAAAGGCACTTTTAGAGACTTTGACCCCTGCACCCAGAAAGAGGAGAGAGGTCCCACAGCAGAGAATCAGGCATCATGTCAACCACCACAGGAGTAGGCCGCTTTTTGTTTCTTTGACCCCTGCACCCAGAAAGAGGAGAGAGGTCCCACAGTAGAGATTCAGGCATTTATATCAGCCAGCACAGGAGAAGGCCGCTTTCAGTGACTTAGGCCTTAGCACCGACACAGAGGAGACAGGTCAGATAGCACAAGCATCAGTTTCACATCAACCACCACAGGAGAAGGGCACTTTTAGAGACTTTGACCCCTGCACCCAGAAAGAGGAGAGAGGTCCCACAGCAGAGATTCAGGCATTTATATCAGCCACCACAGGAGAAGGCCGCTTTCAGTGACTTTGGCCCCCTGCACCCACACAAAGGAGACATGTCAGACAGCACAAGTATAACATTCATATCACCCAGCACAGGAGAAGGACACTTTCATGTACTTTGGCCCCGGCACCCAGACAGAGGGAAGGTTCATTCAACTCTGGGTTGCACCTCAAGATCCTACTTAATTTCAAAAATAGATTTTTCAATGAAGAAGTGGCCAGGAGTACAAGACAACATGGTTTAAGGCAGTTATTAAGGACTACTCTGCACAAGGGAGGGTCAGGTCTTGTGGGATCCATGCCTGGTTCATTTTTATAAACGTCAGCTTGTCCACGTTGGCTGCGGACAGGCGGCTGCGTTTGTCAGTAATGGCGCCCCTGCCGTGCTGAATACACGTTCAGATAAAGCGCTGGCCGCCCGGGCAGGCCAGCACCTCAAGGCATAACATGCTAATTCTGGCCACGTGGACAATTTGGAAACCCAGAAGTTGAATGGGGCCGAACCATCCGTCAGTACGTGGAGTTGTGTGCAGATGTACTGTTCAACCATGTTAGTGAAATGTTGCCTCCTGCTAACACGTTCCGTATCAGGTGGTGGGGCAGTTAGCTGTGGCGTGGAGACAAAACTTTTCCACATTTCTGCCATGCTAACCCTGCCCTCAGAGGAGCTGGCCGTGACACTGCTGCGTGGGCGACCTCTAGCTCCCCCTCTGCCTTGGCCTTCCACCTGTTCCCCTGTGACATTTGGGAATGCTCTCAGGAGCGCGTCTACCAGTGTGCGCTTGTACTCGTGCATCTTCCTATCATGCTCCAGTGCAGGAAGTAAGGTGGGCACATTGTCTTTGTACCGGGGATCCAGCAGGGTGGCAACCCAGTAGTCAGCACACGTTAAAATGTGGGCAACTCTGCTGTCGTTGCGCAGGCACTGCAGCATGTAATCGCTCATGTGTGCCAGGCTCCCCAGAGGTAAGGACAAGCTGTCCTCTGTGGGAGGCGTATCGTCATCATCCTCTGTATCACCCCAGCCACGCACCAGGGATGTGCCTGCGCTGTGCTGGGTTCCACCCCGCTGTGAACCTGCTTCATCCTCATCCTCCTCCACCTCCTCCTCATCCTCCTCATCCTCCAGTAGTGGTCCCTGGCTGGCCACATTTGTACCTGCCCTCTGCTGTTGCAAAAAACCTCCCTCTGAGCCACTTCTAACAGACTGGCCTGAAAGTGCTAAAAACGACCCGTCATCATCCTCCTCCTCCCTCTGGCCCTGGCCCACCTTCACTTCCATCATCGCCCTAAGCGTTTTCTCTAGGAGACATAGAATTGGTATCGTCACGCTGATAACTGTGGCATCGCCACTGGCCATGTTGGTGGCGTACTCTAAACAGCGCAACAGGGCACACAGGTCTCGCATGGAGGCCCAATCACTGGTGGTGAAGTGGTGCTGTTCCGCAGTGCGACTGACCCGTGCGTGCTGCAGCTGAAACTCCACTATGGCCTGCTGCTGCTCGCACAGTCTCTCCAGCATGTGCAAGGTGGAGTTCCACCTGGTGGGCACGTCGCATATTAGGCGGTGAGCGGGAAGGCCGAAGTTCCGCTGTAGCGCTGACAGGCGAGCAGCGGCAGGATGTGAACGCGGAAGCGCGCACAGACGGCCCGCACTTTATGCAGCAGCTCTGACATGTCTGGGTAGTTGTGAATTAACTTTTGCACCACCAAATTCAGCACATGCGCCAGGCAAGGGATGTGCGTCAAACTGGCTAGTCCCAGAGCTGCCACGAGATTTCGCCCATTATCGCACACCACCAGGCCGGGCTTGAGGCGCACCGGCAGCAACCACTGGTCGGTCTGTTGTTTAATACCCCGCCACAACTCCTGCGCGGTGTGGGGCCTGTCCCCCAAACATATGAGTTTCAGAATGGCCTGCTGACGTTTACCCCGGCTGTGCTGAAGTTGGTGGTGAAGGTGTGTGGCTGACTGGATGAGCTGGTGGAAGCAGAGGAGGAGGAGGAGGAAGCCGATGTAGGAGGAGGAGGCTACAGGAGGCAAAGAATGATGCCCTGTGATCCTTGGCGGCGGAAGGACGTGCACCAAGGAACTCTCCGCCTGGGGCCCAGCCGCCACTACATTTACCCAGTGTGCAGTTAGGGAGATATAGCGTCCCTGGTCGTGCTTACTGGTCCACATATCTGTGGTTAGGTGGACCTTGCCACAAATGGCGTTGCGCAGTGCACACTTGATTTTATCGGACACTTGCATGTGCAGGGAAGGCACGGCTGTCTTGGAGAAGTAGTGGCGGCTGGGAACCACATACTGGGGGACAGCCATGGCCATCAGCTGTTTGAAGCTGTCTGTGTCTACCAGCCGGAATGACAGCATTTCAAAGGCCAGTAGTTTAGAAATGCTGGCATTCAGGCCAAGGGCTCGAGGGTGACTAGGTGGGAATTTGCGCTTCCTCTCAAAGGTTTGAGAGATGGAGAGCTGAATGCTGCTGTGTGAAATAGTGGAGACGCTAGGTGACGGTGGCGATGGTGGTGGTGGTGTCGGTGGCACATCCTCTGTTTGCTGCTCGGCAGGTGGCAACATTCCTCTTGAGGCGGAAGCCGAGGCAGCAGCGCTAGAGGGAGCAGGGGGAGCCTGAGCGGGTTCCTTGTTTTTAAGGTGTGTACTCCACTGCAGTTCATGCTTTGCATGTAGATGCCTGATCATGCAGGTGGTGCTCAGGTTAAGAACATTAATGCCTCGCCTCAGGGTCTGATGGCACAGCGTGCAAACCACTCTGGTCTTGTCCTCAGCACATTGTTTGAAGAAGTGCCATGCCAGGGAACTCCTTGAAGATGCCTTTGTGGTGCTGGGTCCCTGTTGGCGCTGGCCAATAGCAGACAAACTCTCTGGACGGCGGCTTTTCTGCTTTTGCCCCCTGCTCCCTCTTTGGCTTCGCTGTTGTCTCGGTCTCACCACTGCCTCTTCCTCTGAACTATTTAAGTCAGCGGCACGACCTTCAGTCCATGTGGGGTCTAAGACCTCATCGTCCTCTGCATCGTCTTCCACCCAGTCTTCCTCCCTGACCTCCTCCTGTTCAGTCTGCACACTGCAATAAGACGCGGCAGTGGGCACCTGTGTTTCGTCATCATCAGACACTCGGTCACTCTGCTGTGGTGGTATTCCCATGTCC
The DNA here is from genome assembly GCA_033119425.1 of Bufotes viridis. Classification (NCBI taxonomy): domain Eukaryota; kingdom Metazoa; phylum Chordata; class Amphibia; order Anura; family Bufonidae; genus Bufotes; species Bufotes viridis. Next base: position 242,768,032 of record CM065593.1, on the reverse strand, counting down.
TCATCATCTGGATACATAAGTGGTTGTGCGTCCACCGCTGGGGAAGGGATAGGTGGACGCCCCTGGAAAACCGTGGGAGCAGAGTCTTCAAACAGAAGAAGAGACTGCTGCATAACTTGAGGCTCAGCCAGTTTCCCTGATATGCATGGGGGTGATGTGACAGACTGATGGGCTTGGTTTTCAGGTGCCATCTGTGCGCTTTCCGCAGAAGACTGGGCGGAAGACAATGTGGTGAACGTGCTGGAAGCACTGTCGGCCACCCAATCGACTAATGCCTGTACCTGCTCAGGCCTTACCATCCTCATAACGGCATTGGGCCCCACCAAATATCGCTGTAAATTCTGCCGGCTACTTGAGGGAGTTGTTTCACTACTTTGTGCGCCTGAGGCCGAACGGCCACGTCCTCTGCCAGCAACAGAGGCTCCACGGACACCACTACGACCGTGTCCTCGTCCCTTAATAGAATGTTTCCTCATTGTTGTGATACAACTCGCACCACAATAAAATATATTATTTTTTAGCCCCAAAATTCCCACACTGGAAGATATAATTCCTTTTTCCGGTATTAATTACAAGAACACTGCTGCTAATTGGACACCAGATTTTTTATAATGCTAGTTTTGGTACATAGATTCCACACGAGGAGAAATAATTCCTTTTTACAGGAGTAAAAACATGAGGCCTAGTTTTTCTGGTCTACCAAACACCAGATTGATTAAATTGGCCTTTTTTTCACCAAAATTACAACACTGGACAATAATGCCTTTTGGCGGTATTAATTACAAGAACACTGCTGCTAATTGGACACCAGATTTTTTATAATGCTAGTTTTGGTACATAGATTCCACACGGGAGATATAATTCCTTTTACAGGAGTAAAAACGTGAGGCCTAGTTTTTCTGGTCTACCAAACACCAGATTGATTAAATTGGCCTTTTTTTACCAAAATTACAACACTGGACAATAATGCCTTTTGGCGGTATTAATTACAAGAACACTGCTGCTAATTGGACACCAGATTTTTATAATGCTAGTTTTGGTACATAGATTCCACACGGGAGATATAATTCCTTTTACAGGAGTAAAAACGTGAGGCCTAGTTTTTCTGGTCTAACAAACACCAGATTGATTAAATTGGCCTTTTTTCACCAAAATTACAACACTGGACGATATAATGCCTTTTGGCGGTATTAATTACAAGAACACTGCTGCTAATTGGACACCAGATTTTTATAATGCTAGTTTTGGTACATAGATTCCACACGGGGAGATATAATTCCTTTTACAGGAGTAAAACGTGAGGCCTAGTTTTCTGGTCTACCAAACACCAGATTGATTAAATTGGCCTTTTTTCACCAAAATTACAACACTGGACAATGATGCCTTTTGGCGGTATTAATTACAAGAACACTGCTGCTAATTGGACACCAAATTTTTTATAATGCTAGTTTTGGTACATAGATTCCACACGGGGAGATATAATTCTTTTTTACAGGAGTAAAAACGTGAGGCCTAGTTTTTCTGGTCTACCAAACACCAGATTGATTAAATTGGCCTTTTTTTCACCAAAATTACAACACTGGACAATAATGCCTTTTGGCGGTATTAATTACAAGAACACTGCTGCTAATTGGACACCAGATTTTTTATAATGCTAGTTTTGGTACATAGATTCCACATGGGGAGATATAATTCCTTTTTACAGGAGTAAAAACGTAAGGCCTAGTTTTTCTGGTCTACAAAACACCAGATTGATTAAATTGGCCTTTTTTTCACCAAAATTACAACACTGGACAATAATGCCTTTTGGCGGTATTAATTACAAGAACACTGCTGCTAATTGGACACCAGATTTTTTATAATGCTAGTTCTGGTACATAGATTCCCACACGGGGAAATATAATTCCTTTTTAGAGGAGTGAAAACGTGAGGCCTAGTTTTTCTGGTCTAACAAACACCAGATTGATTAAATTGGCCTTTTTTCACCAAAATTACAACACTGGACGATATAATGCCTTTTGGCGGTATTAATTACAAGAACACTGCTGCTAATTGGACACCAGATTTTTTATAATGCTAGTTTTGGTACATAGATTCCACACGGGGAGATATAATTCTTTTTTACAGGAGTAAAAACGTGAGGCCTAGTTTTTCTGGTCTACCAAACACCAGATTGATTAAATTGGCCTTTTTTTCACCAAAATTACAACACTGGACAATAATGCCTTTTGGCGGTATTAATTACAAGAACACTGCTGCTAATTGGACACCAGATTTTTTATAATGCCAGTTTTGATACATAGATTCCACACGGGGAGATATAATTCCTTTTTACAGGAGTAAAAACGTGAGGCCTAGTTTTTCTGGTCTAACAAACACCAGATTGATTAAATTGGCCTTTTTTTCACCAAAATTACAACACTGGACAATAATGCCTTTTGGCGGTATTAATTACAAGAACACTGCTGCTAATTGGACACCAGATTTTTTATAATGCTAGTTTTGATACATAGATTCCACACGGGAGATATAATTCCTTTTACAGGAGTAAAAACGTGAGGCCTAGTTTTTCTGGTCTAACAAACACCAGATTGATTAAATTGGCCTTTTTTCACCAAAATTACAACACTGGACAACAATGCCTTTTGGCGGTATTAATTACAAGAACACTGCTGCTAATTGGACACCAGATTTTTATAATGCTAGTTTTGGTACATAGATTCCCACACGGGAAATATAATTCCTTTTAGAGGAGTGAAAACGTGAGGCCTAGTTTTTCTGGTCTAACAAACACCAGATTGATTAAATTGGCCTTTTTTTCACCAAAATTACAACACTGGACGATATAATGCCTTTTGGCGGTATTAATTACCAGAGGACTGCTGGTATTTCAGAACACCGGAATTGTTAAAATGCTAGTTTTGCTAGATAAATTTCCCACACTGGGAGAAATATTGCCTAAGCCTTTTTACAGTATTAATTACAACAGGAGTGCTTCTTCTGGTCTAACACCAGAATAATTTTATTATTACGGTGAAAGCTTTTTCTAATTTATATTTTTGGCACATAAAAAAAAATATATATTTCTGGCTGATAGTATTGGACAAAGTAGTGGCACTGGCTAGCCTAGCTGGAACAGCACATTCATGGGATTTGCTATCCAAGTGGGTTACTTTCAGTTTCACCACTGATATATTAAATATCTTTGCAGTTAGTATGGGTGACACAAGCACAGCCAAACCCCTGATGTAGTATATCTATAAAAAAATCGACTATTACATTAGATTAATGGACGTTGTGGCAGCTTTTGCTGTAGCACCACAAGTCCCAAAATGGCCGCCACCTATCAGCCCTGTAACATGTGCCAGAAAACAGTCTGCCCAGCCAGAAAAAAAATTGACTTTGACTGAGCAGCTGAATCGCTGTTGTTCTGATTCATAGGTGTAGATTTTTAACTTCTTTGGAGCTTTGGTTTACACTCTGTGGCAGCAAATGCTGGCGCACCACAAGTCCCAAAATGGCCACCGCCGGTCAGCCCAGTTACATGTGCCAGTAAAAATCGCTCTGGCCAGTCTCAACAAAATAGTGACTTTCAGTGAACAGCTCAGCTGAGTTGTTCTGATGCACAGGTGTAGAAAGGTAGATCATTCAATCACTTCTTTATCCCTGCCTATCTCGCCCTCACAGAAGCTGCATCCTCTCCCTACACTAGTCAGAGCAGTGTGACGTGCGGCGCTACGTGACTCCAGCTTAAATAGAGGCTGGGTCACATGCTGCACTTGGCCAATCACAGCCATGCCATTAGTAGGCATGGCTGTGATGGGCTCTTAGGGCAAGAAGTAAAACGCTAGCTGATTGGCTGCTGTGCAGCCCTTCAGAAAGCGGGAAGTAATCGACGAACACCGGACCCGAACTTTTTGAAAATGTCCGGGTTCGGGTCCGTGTCACGGACACCCCAAAATTCGGTACGGACCCGAACGATTTTCGAACTGTTCGCTCAACACTAATCACAAGTCATGCCTAGTACTGGAATGGCTATGACTGGCCAGCACACCATGCGATCCTGCATACATAAATGCCGAATCGCGTGATACACCACCATTCTGCTCTGACTAGGGACAGGACGCTGATACTACTCCTTTGCACCAGTGACACAGAAATAGAATACTTAATTGGGCTGTTAATTCTGTGGTTGACCAGTCATTATTGGGGTTCAATAATCTGCATTGTTATCCGCCTTACTGTTATAAGACAGTTAACCAGTCTGTTAATTGTGTCAGTGACATAAAGCAATTTTTTGGTTTAATTACACCACATCTGTATAACTGTAATAGGAGATTTAATCAGTCTGTTAATTGTGTCAGTAACATAAAGCAATAGTTTGGGGTTCATCACACCACATTTTCATCCATCTAACTGTAATAGGAGATTTAATCAGTCTGTCAATTGTGTCGGTGACACAAAGCAATTTTTGAGGGTTCATAAAACCTTCACATTCGTCTTACTGTAATAGAAGAGAAAATCAGTATGTTAATTGTGTCACTGGCATAAATCAATTTTTGGGGCTCATAACACTGCCTTTACATCAGTCTTAATGTAATAGCAGAGTAAATCAGTCTGTTAATTTTGTTGGTGACATAACGTCAATTTTTGAGTGTTACGGTATAACCTGGTATAGTGAGGATTAATACCGTTCGGGCGATTCCCTTGGCGAAGTGCACAGCAACCCACAACCACTGGAATCCACTGAACTGGAACCATACGAAGTCCTCCTTTCCTGGAACAGGCAAGAGAACGTTCTGAAGTAGCAATTCCCCCCCAAGTACGAGACGAGGCTCCGTATTGATGGTTAAACAGGAATTCTCTTTTATTGAGGGCTACCTGCCCGGTATTTATGCAGGTCTCCCACCTGGTGGACACTCCCCTAGGGGACCAGAAGGAAGAGTGAGACACAGGGGATACAGCAGCCAATCACATACAATGGGACAATAGAAACACCCCCAGCATATTCCTCCCCTCTGCCTGTGATACAATTACCCTACCCGGGTTAATGTAATCATCACAGGCAGGAGAATACACAATGTCTTCTGTCCTGGAGACAACCGAGGAGTCATTCAATTATCTCTCAGGACAAAGGGAAATCGCCAATACACACGAGGGGACAATAGGACAGACATCACTATTTGAATACACAATGTCCCACTCTTTACAGTACATATATACATTTAACATATCCTAAAATGGCACGAATTAGACCAGGGGTTTAAACGTTTAGCATGGGCTGATGAGAGGGCCCATAATCCTGGGGCAAGAGGCTGGCAATCTGTCCCCTCCAAAACCCAGTGGCGAGGTTGGTTTCGCCACATTGGGGTTCACCACTTCATCTTTGCATCCGTCTAACCATTGTAGGAGGTTTAATCAGTCTAATAATTGTGTCGGTGACACAAAGCATTTTTTTTTAATAACACCACATTTTCATCTATCTAACTGTAATAGGAGATTTAATTAGTCTGTTAATTGTGTCATTGACATAAATCAATTCTTTGCGGTTCATAGCACAGCCTTTTCATCTGTCTTACTGTAATAGCAGAGTAAATCAGTCTGTTTTTGTGGTGCAAAACACTTTATTTGCACTTTTGACACAGAAATGCAATTGTTTGTCAGCCAATTTGGCTGGTGACCATAAAAAATGAGAGGAGCATAAACTAGGGGACATGGCCATGGTTGTGATGCTGCTGGTGTTGGTGGTGGTAGAGCTCCTGCTTTAGGGAGAGGACGTTGTCGATCTGTGAAAGCAGGCCCAGCAGGCCATCATAAGGTATCAGCAAAAGCATGAGCTGCAGTGGAGTAAACAACTGAAAAACGACTAATGACCTGAGGCTCCTCCTGCTTCCTCATTTGCTGCGGTCTCGGCCTCTTCCTTCCCCTCTGGAGCGACAGGGCCACCTGGCACCCCTCAATGTGAGGATATGACAGCATCACCACCACCAGTGTCACCGAGTATCTCCACACTGTCCCATGGAAGCATTCAGCTGTCCATCCCCCGAACACTGGAGAGAAAGAGGAAGTACTCCCCTACCCACCCGCGATCCCTGGCCCTGAATGTCAGCATTTCCAAAATCCTGGCCATTTAGTGATGGCAGCCCACGGGGCATTGTTCCCAGCTGGCACTACTTTTCCAGGCAGGCCGTCATTGCCCTGCAAGAACAAGTGGCAGAAAAAAATCAGGGGTGCGCTGCACATCGCCATCAGTGGCCAGTTCCACATAATTTTTGTTTAACTAACAAATAAAGGGACCTAACCTGGGTAGGGGTGATTATATAACACTTATTTACAACGCCTAAAAGGCTTAACCCTATCTTGACCCAGGTATAATGTGGTGATTTAAACTTGACTTTAAATAATAGCTAATAGTAACATGGCTGTGAGCCAAGACAAACAGTCAAAAACTATGCTGTCACCGAAAAGCACTGAAGTGATTGATATTCTGGAAAATAGAGATGTGCATAATCTCTAAATCACTACTAGCTGTCTGTGCTAGCGTAAGTATGAGGCCAATGGAGATTCATTATATAGCTAGCAGCTGCTCGACTGACATGACTCTGAGACACGGTGCATGGATGAGCTAGGGGAGCAAGCCACCTGCGGTTTGATCCTAGATGGTGACAATCCTGTGAATGTTGCTGTGCTGAGAAAAAATGCACTCAATGACCTGCACACTTGTCCGACAACTCAGCTGGCCTCATCTAACACTGCAGTACTCAAGAAGGTGTCCTACCACAGAGCTACCTAAAAATTGCTTTAGGGTCACCAACAATTGCTAAAAACTGCAAATGCCCCCCAACATGTTTCTCCAGATCTCTGGCTTCATCGGGGGTTTAGGGCAGAGTTTGGAATGGTACATGGCTCCCAGCTGGCACTACTTTTCCAGGCAGGCTGTCCCTGCCCTGCAAGAACAAGTGGAAGAGAAAAATCAGGGGTGCGCTGCACTTCGCCATCAGTGGCCGGTTCCACATAACCAGTAATACCTGGACCAGTAAGCAGGGGCGGGGACGTTATATCTCCCTAATTGCACACTTGATAAATGTAGTGGCTGCTGGGTTTGAAGCAGAAAGCAGTTTGGCGCATGTCCTACTGCCACCGAGGATTGCTGGACGTTTCTCGTGCATACTGTTGCCTCCTCCTCCTACTCCTCTACCTCCTCCTGTTCTTCCTCTACTGGTTCCTCATCATTTCAGCGCAACACCTGTACCATCAACTTCAGCACAGTAAGGGTGAAATGACAGCAGGCTGTTCTGAAACGCAAATGTTTGGGGAAAAAAACTCACACCGCGCAGGAGCTGTGGGCGGCATGAAAGACAGAATGATGAGTGGTTGGTGGCAGGCGAAATCTCGTAGCAGCTCTGGGCCTACCCGATTTGACACAAATCGCTTGCCTGGCTCATGTGCTGAGCTTTGTGGTGTAGAGGTTCCTGAAAAATTACCCCGATATGTCAGAGCTGCTGAAGAAATTGTGTTTTTTCTGTGTGCAGTTTCGACGATCTCACCCAGCTGCTGCTCGCCTGTCTGCGCTGCAGCATAAATTCTGCATTCCCCTTCAACCCCTCATATGTGATGTACCACCTTGCACATGCTGGAGGGACTGTGCGAGCAGCAGCAGGCAATAGTGGAGTTTTAGCTGCAGCCTGCACGGGTGAGTCTCTCTGCAGAACAGCACCACTTTACCACCAGCAAGTGGGCCTCCATGTGTGATGTGTCTGCCATGTTGTGCTGTTTAACCACATCAGCCCCCCTAGCTTAAACACCCTTAAAGACCAGGCCACTTTTTTCAATTCTGCACTACGCTACTTTCACCGTTTATTGTTCCGTCATACAACTTACCACCCAAATGAATTTTACCTCCTTTTCTTCTCACTAATAGAGCTTTCATTTGGTGCTATTTCTTTCTTGCTGACATTTTTACTTTTTTTGATATTTTACTTTTTTTGATGAAATTTTTGCAAAAAAATGATATTTTTCACTTTATGTTGGAAAATTTGTCAAATAAAACTACATTTCTCTAAACAATTTTCTCTAAATTTATTGTTCTACATGTCTTTTATAAAAAAATGCAATAAGTGTAAATTTATTGGTTTGGGTAAAAGTTATAGCGTTTACAAACTATGGTGCAAAAAAGTGAATTTCCGCACTTTGACTTTCTGAGCACCTGTCCTGTTTCCTGACGTACTACAATGCCCAGACAGTAGAAATACCCCATAAATGACCCCATTTCCGAAAGTAGACACCCTAAGGTATTCACTGAGGGGCATAGTGAGTTCATGGAAGTTTTTATTTTTTGTCACAAGTTAGCGGAAATGGATTTTTTTTTTTACAAAGTCTCATATTCTACTAACTTGTGCCAAAAATACAATTTTACATGAACTCACCATACCCCTCACAGAATACCTTGGGGTGTCTTCTTTCCGAAATGGGGTCACTTGTGGGTATTTATACTGCCCTGGCATTTTAGGGGCCCCTAAAGCGTGAGAATCCAAATGCGTAAAAATGCCCTGTAAAATCCTAAAGGTACTCATTGGATTTAGGGCCCATTGCGCATCTTGGATGCAAAAAGTGGCACACATGGGGTATCGCCGTACTCAGGAGAAGTAGGGCAATGTGTTTTGGGGTGTATTTTACATATACCCTTACTGGGTGTGAAAAATATCTCTGTAAATGACAACTTTGTATAAATTTTTTTAAAAAGTTGTCATTTACAGAGATATTTCTCACACCCTGCATGGGTATATGTGAAAAATACACCCCAAAACACATTGCCCGACTTCTCCTGAGTACGGCGATACCCCATGTGTGCCACTTTTTTGCATCCAAGATGCGCAATTCGGCCCTAAATCCAATGAGTACCTTTTAGGACGGTATTTTTACGCATTTTTCTTCTCACGCTTCAGGGCCCCTAAAATGCCAGGGCAGTATAAATGCTCCACATGTGACCCCATTTTAGAAAGAATACACCCCAAGGTATTCTGTGAGGGGCATGGCGAGTTCATAGAAGATTTTTTTTTTTGCACAAGTTAGCGGAATTTGATTTTTTTATGTTTTTTTCCACAAAGTCTCCCTTTCCGCTAACTTGTGACAAAAAGTTCAATCTTTCATGGACTCAATATGCCCCTCAGCGAATACCTTGGGGTGTCTTCTTTCCGAAATGGGGTCACTTGTGGGGTATTTATACTGCCCTGGCATTTGAGGGTCTCCGCAATCATTACCTGTATGGCCAGCATTAGGAGTTTCTGCTATTCTCCTTATATGGAGCATACAGGTAATGAGATTTTTTTTTTTCTTTTCAGCCTCTGGGCTGAAAGAAAAAATGAACGGCACAGATTTCCTCATTCGCATCGATCGATGTGGATGAAAAAATCTCTGCCAAAAAATATGCAAGAAAAAAAAAGAGGGGCCTGGCGATTGCCAGGACATAGGGGCTCCGCCCAAACATCCATACCCACTCAGCTCCTATGTCCTGGCAAACGTGATTTCTCCATTCACATCGATCAATCGATCGGTGTGGAGGAAGACTATCTTTGCCAGATTTTTGATACAAAGTGTTTGCCAAAGCATATGAACTCCAACACCTCTCCTCAGCTCACATGCCAGGGCAAACGTACCTGTCCTGCAGAGGAGAAATCTCGTCTTGCAGCGCCGCATACACTGACTTCACGTGTCTTCTGATAGCAGCGCAATGCTTCTCTCAGAATTCACATCAGTGCTGCGGCGTTTTCGTCGGTTGGTCCGTTGGTCTGTTGGTATACCTGGAAAAAAAGGGTGGTTATGGGGAAAAAAAAAAAGAAGAAAAAACAGTCAGCAGGCACATGACTTGAACGTTGCAAACTTTATAAAACCAGAACATTTTAAAACTTTTATAAAACATGAACATAAAAACATGAACTAACTCAAGATTTTTTTTTTCTTGCTACCTGTTAAATTTTTTTTTTTTTCCATGTCACTCTTTATTTTCCTAGCAGAAACCTCTCCTTTCCCATGGGACTATGTGTAAAGTGTAAATCACACAGAGATGGTGCGAAGTACATTATACGCGTTATCCCAAGTGAAAGGAGACGTTTCTACCGTTTCACACTTCTGCTGTAGCACACCAGCACCATCCCTATGTGTTAGGGTCTCTCAAATCCTAGTGTCCTGAGAGACCCTAGAGCCTGAGTGGAAAAAAAACTACCTGTGTAGTGCTGTCCCTAGGTCCCTAAGTGTACCTGAGTGTGGTACTTCCGGAAACACTCTCCAAGGCATAGGGCAGGGTGGTCAGGACAGTCAGGACAGAAATAGCGGGTGTCACGCCTTATTCCACTCCTGCTACAGACACAACATCTTTTTCGGGGTGGCGGTTGGGTTGAGGTACCAGGCACAACACTGGGGAAGTGCCGCTCGTGTAGACGGCTAACTACACTGGTGGTTGGGGCCACGGAACCTCCTGGGTACAGGAGGTTCTCGACGATCTCTTCCTGGAATTTGAGGAAGGATCCTGTTCTCCCAGCCTTACTGTAGAGAACGTAACTGTTATATAGAGCCAATTGAATCAAATATACAGACACCTTCTTATACCAGCGTCTGGTCCTTCGGGAAACCAAATAAGGGGCCAACATCTGGTCGTTGAAGTCCACCCCTCCCATGTGGAGGTTATAGTCGTGGACCGAGAGGGGCTTTTCAACGACACTGGTTGCCCGTTCAATTTGGACTGTCGTGTCTGCATGAATGGAGGAGAGCATGTAAACGTCACGCTTGTCTCTCCATTTCACTGCGAGCAGTTCTTCGTTACACAATGCAGCCCTCTGCCCCCTTGTAAGTCTGGTGGTAATAAGCCATGTTGTACGGCAGTGCTGGTAGAAGGTCCAGGACGGGCTGCGCTGCTGGTGTATGCCTCACCACGTAATCCGGCAGCGCCAGCCCCACTCTGCTGCCCTTGAAGTGGATCCTGCGCAACCTGCGGTCTAGCAACACGAGGCCGGGTACGCCTGGTTCTATCAGGGACCTCAACCTCCTCGTCCGAACTTTGGGTCAGACTGCCACTGCTCTCTACAGGTTCGTATTCTGACCCGCTAGATTCGTCAGATGAGGGTTCCCATTCCTCATCCGACTGGGTCAGAATCCTGTAGGCCTCTTCAGAGGAATACCCCTTGTTTGACATTTGGGCGTCTAAATTTAGGGGTATTCCCTGAGACTACCCAAGAAAAAAAGCAAGCCTGTCTTACAATTGAGAGGGTAGCGAAGTACAGAAGCAGCTGCGATTGATAAAAAAGATCAAAACTGATTTTTTTATCGCCGCAGCGCTTGTGAAGGATTGTGCAGTGATTACAAAAAAATTTTTTTGTCACTGCGGCGGGGCGGCGTGGGTGAACACAGGTGTGGGCGACCGATCAGGTCTGATCGGGCAAACACTGCGTTTGGGGTGGAGGGCGAACTAAAGTGACACTAGTACTATTATATATCTGACCGTGATCAGTTCTGATCACTTACAGATACTATAAAAGTACAAACGCTGATTAGCGCTACGCTAATCAGCGAACCAGTGACTGAGGTGCGGTGGGCTGGGCGCTAACGCTAACTACCTACCAAAGGGGCCTAAAGTAATCTAAACCTAAAAGTCAATCCTAGTGAAAAAAAAAAAGTGACAGTTTACACTGATCACTTTTTTCCCTTTCACTAGATGATTGACAGGTGATGAAAGGGGTGATCAAGGGGTTAATTTGGGTGATGGGGGGCTGATCAGGGGCTAGTGTGTGGTGCTTGGGTGTACTCACAGTAAGGTGTGCTCTCTCCTGGGTCCAACCGACGAAAAGGACCCAGGAGAGAGCACAGAAGCCATTTAATCCATCATATTTACAAATATGATGGGTTAAATGGCTTCTCATTCGTTTTTTTAAAAGTCATCAGCCCGCCAGCGCTGCCGATTGGCTGGCAGGCTGATGACCAACTCTCCCTGCGCCTTTTGCCGTGCGCGATCTGCGCATGCGCGGGCGCATCTATGCGAAATATCGCGTCTCGCGAGAGCACGCGTAGATGCGTCCGATCAGAAGAGCCCGGCCGCCCGCAGAACGCGATCCTGCGTGCGGCGGTCCGGGAGCGGTTAAAGTTCTCCACCAACATGCCCAGCGCCGATTTCGCAATCCTCAGCATTACTATCCCACTTCTATGTCTCCTTGAAAAAACGCTTTGGGCGATGATGGATGAGGATGCCGCATACAAGGAAGAGTAGGAGGAACAGGGATCATTCCCATGGTTATCAGACCAGTCTTCCACAGGTGGCTTGGAGCGTGGGTTCTTACACTAATAGCGGCCAGATACACAACTGTCCAGCCAGGGTACAGTTTTGGAGGATAAGGAGGATGATGAGGAGGAGTATCCACATTCACAGCAGGGAGGCACCCAAATCGGCTCACGGGCATCACTCGATCATGGCTGGGGCTATACAGAGGACACAGACAATACACCTCCCCCCGAGGAAAGTGTCATTGCCACTGGGCAGCTTGGCACACATGAACGATTACATGTTGAAGTGCCTGCACAACGATCGGTGAGTTCCCTCATTCTTACCAGTGCTAATGATTATTGGGTGGCCACCCCGCCGGATCCCCACTACAAGGACAATGTGTGAATGGAAGATGCGTGCTGGTAGACACGTTATTGATAGCGGGCTCAGTGGAAGCACAAGGCAGATGAGGAGGAAAAAGTTGTCAACAAGCTGGGGCATCTCCACCACCTTAGAAGGCAGGGTTAGCATGGCCAAAATGTAGAAAAGCTTTGTAGGCAAGCCACAACATCTAGAACCACCATATGTTACGGACCATCTTAGCAGTTGGCAGCATTCCAGCAACATGGTGGAACAGTACATGTCCACATATCTGCATGTACTGACTGATGGGTCTCCCCCATTTAACTTTTGGGTCTCCAAATGGGGCACATGGCCTGAACTTACCCTTTACACCTTGGAGTGTATTAAAATGAACCAGGCATGGATCCCACAGGACTTGTCCTCACCTTGTGCAGACTAGAGTGAGATACTGGCCGCACCAAGCCATTGTTATACTCCAGTGCACTTTGTGTGTTCTCTTTGCTATTTCCCAATGTTTTGGGGCCTCCAGAAGCAAACAAAAAATAAAAGTATTATAAAAAAAAAAAAAAAAATTGTTATCTCCTCTGCCTCTTCTGCCTGCACCACTACTTCTCCTCCACTCTGACCTCTACCTCCTGGTTTAAGAAAATGATGTCTTATATTGGTAGTACAGCAGAACACTGGCTAAATGCATCTATTGTTATACTCAAGTGCAGTTTGTGCATTCTCTTTGCTATTTCCCAATGTTTTTGGGCCTCCACAAACCAAAAAACAAATGTAAGAAAAAATGAATAAAATTACTATTTCCTCCGCCTCTTCCGCCTACACCGCTACGACAAACTCCTCCTCCTCTACTCGGACCTACAACTCGTTTCTCAGGTAGAGAAGTATACTGGCCGCACCCCAAAAAATGTTTATAGGTCACACACAGAATTAACAGAAAAATAAAATAAAAAATTCAAGAAAAAAACCCCCCACAAAAACAGTGTTGCCCTCATCCTCAGCCTCCTCAGCCTTTTCCACCTACACCACCATTTGCAAAGCCTCCTCAACTTGCTACTTCACTTGGACCTCCGCCTCCTGGTTTAAGATTATTATTTTTATTTTTTATTTTTATATATTTTATGTTAGATCATTTCCCTATCCACTTTGTTTGCAGGGCAATTGTATTGCTTTTATCCCTATTTTGGATACCTTTGCAGGCCTCTTGCCCTTTCTATGACTTTTTTACAGTCATTTTTCAGCCACAACGTTTCCCTATTGACTTCAATGTATTTTGGTGTTCGGAATCAAGTTCAGAACCTAAATTGAACTTTGAAACAAAGTTCGGCTGGACCTGTCGAATCCGAACATCCACCAGTCTGCTCATCTCTAGTCATCAATATAAATAAAGCAGACAACCCTTTGAATCTAACATGACGGAGAACACAGGCCACTCCTTGAGATCCTCACTGGGGCAGGGACAGGGACAGTATGTTTTTCACGGCCCACTGGGTCAATGTTTTTGCGGCAGCAGCTAGCCAGCACCGCAGGTCCATTTGACCCGCCCCTCCTCTCGTTTGTTTCGGCCTTGCTCTTTCACCAGACACTTATCTGCCTCCTTTACCTACTCTGCCATGGACTCTCAGCCTTCCCCAACAGCAGCAGGGCACAGCGTGACCCCATTACCCTCTTCCTGTCATATGTTTCAAGTCAGGCATTGACACGCGTGTTCGATCTGATCAGCCCGTGCAAGAGTAGCCACAAAGGCGAACAGTTGCTAAAGTACATCAGGTAACAAACATACCACTGGCTGTCACCCAGCTGACTCCAACTAGGCAAAGTGATCAGTGACAATGGCCGCAACATCGTGACTGCCCTGGGCCTGGGCAATATAACACATGCTCCTTGCATGGTGCACTCTAGTGTTGAGTGAATCAAAGTGCACAAAGTAGACTTCGATGCAAATTTAGGGAAAATTCGATAAAACAAAGCCAAATTTCCTCATGCTTTGTGGTAGCAAATACCCTTTCTCAGATGAATACCCTGTTCCCCGACCCCATGGACTTCCGGGCTGGCAGAGTGGAACATTGGCCCAATCTGGCACAGTAGGCTCTCTGTCTTCTTTCTTTCCCAGCCTCCAGTGTCATCTCAGAGAGGGTTTTTACCACCGTAGGGGGCATGATGACACTCAAATAGACCAAGTTGTCCTCCCCCAGTGTCCAAAACGTTACTTTTGTCAAAATGAACCAAACCTGGCTTTGGGAGGATTTTTATGCTCCTCAAGCTGAGGTCGATGAATACATCTGACTTTGCTGATGGTTTCCCATCTTGCCACTGTTGACTTACTGCCTACGATCATGTTCTGTACATCTGTTACCTCCATTATTCCACAGCCCTCATCATACCACTACGGTCCACATCTTTTGTGGCCCCACTGAAATGAATGTTTTGTGAAACATATGCAGACTCATTCATACGGTAGTCTGAATGAGCCCTTATTTATTTGTTTTTACAGTGTTCATGGGGTAGATCATGTGATATATTTTCATACAGCCATTCGTTACAAATACGACAACTTCTAATATGTCTATTTTATTTCTATGTTTTACAATATTAAATGGCTTGAAGGGGGGAAATGTGCATTTTACACTTGAAACTATTATTATTTGGAAAACATTGTTTCCGCTTTTTATTTTTATCTCACTTGGAGACTTCAACTTCTGATGGTCTGTGTTGTAATGCATTGTAATTAACAGTTTCACACTGATACTAACCCTGGGTTCACACCTGAGCTTTTCTGAGACGCGCGTTTTACGCGCGTCTTTGCAAATAGGAAACGCGCGTCATACGCGCGTTCGTGACTCTGGAGACCAATTGAAAAAGGCATATCTACACTTTACCGCGTGTTAAACGCGCATTTTACGCGCGTTTTACGCGCGTTCCCATTGAAGTCTATGGGTGCAAACGTGCGACAAAATGCCCCAAAGAAGCTCAAGAACTTCTTTGAGCGTAGGGCGTTTTACAGCGCGTTCAAACTCGCTGTAAAACGCTCAGGTGAGAATCATGCCCATAGGGAAACATGAGTTTTCTCCTGTTGAGCGTTTCACAGCGCGTTTGAACGCTCTGTAAAATGCGCAAGTGTGAACTGAGGGTTAGGGTGCCTGCACACCAGCGTTTCTTGTGCGGATTTCTATGCATTTCCACACCAAATCTGCTCAAAAATATTTACATTTTTCATGTGGTTTTTGTTGCAGATTTGATGCAAGTTTGCCACAGATCTCATCCTTGTATTGAAAAGTTTGAAATATGCAAACAAAAATCGCATGAACTATTTGCATGCTGCAGATTTCTATATCCGCATGTCAGGTCAATCTCCTCACAGAAAAAAAGAAGCAAAGTGTACATGAGATTTGTCTAATCTCATACACTTTGCTGGTACTATATTAAGATGCAGAAAAAATAATGCATAATTCTCACTTTGTGCAGCCGATGGTTGCAATTACAACCATTGGCACCCCTTGATCACAAAGTGGGAAGCCAAGAAGGTTACAGAGGGAGCTCCCTCCCATTGCAAACCACTTAGATGCTGCAGTCACCATTGACTGCTACATCAAAGGGGTTAAACTGCTGATACCAGCAGTTACAGCATGGGTTTGACTGTCAGCAACAGCCTGGTCCCTGTGCTGATTAAGCTGCTCCAGCTTCTGTGCCCACCCATATATGGCGGAATGCAGGAACTCCTTGTCCACAATGCCGCACATACACGGCGCATGTCAGGAATGTTCAGTTCTCTTAACTAAAGAACCAGTTAAAATGTGTGAACCTAGCATAAGGATGGAATAAGTATTTTTGGATATGAGAACTTCAAGTCTACCAAGAAAAAAAAGTTGCAGTTATCAAGATTTTTTAATATACCCTGATTGGTTAGTTTTTATGGTATGTATTGTAAGTTACTGTACTGTAAATATTTAAAGCATGACTATATTAGATATCTGGTAGTTTTAAGTATTTTCTTTACCACTTTTAAATCCTTTAGAATTTAATAAATGTAATAAACCCATTTAGTTTATAAATAAGCTGCAATAGCATTGTACATTGCAATTCAGACTGAGTCTAAATAATGATGCCTGAAGTACTTAGAAAAGGGGTCGTTTTAGTGTGAGTTTTCCTTCCACTTCAAGTCTAATTTGCTGTTACATAGAGCAACTACTTAACTTTTTTTTTTTTTTCTGGAAGATTATTAATTTTTTTTTAACCAATACAACTATGGTCATTATGCGAACATCCCTGAAAACGTTAAAGATATCTAAGTGGCTACAATCTGTGAGGTTAATGCAACTAGATTTTTAGCCGTTGCCTTTTTGATACTGATAGTACTACAAAAAAAAAATATAGACTGACAATCTTAAAAAAAAAAAATCTTAGCTTTTGATGCAAAAAGTGCAGAAACCTGTCAAGTGATTACATACCTATATTAAAGTGGTGATAGATATAAGTGATGGAAAAAGGAACTATATATTGATTAGACAATTCTGAATGCAGCAATCACAGTTGAAGTAAGGAACCAGACCTAAAATGCTTTCTACACACAAGCATCTAAAAAAAGAAATATCAATCATATCACAGACCTTGCCTTTGAGCAGGAAAAAATAGACTACAGTAAAAATATATACACTATATATAAATATAGATAGACAGATAGATAGATAGATAGATAGATAGATAGATAGATAGATAGATAGATAGATAGATTTAACACACAGGGGGGGATTTAGCAATGCTGTATGCCTGTATGCAAATTTTCTGATGTATGAAAGCAGCAAATTTCTTAGTTAGCCACATTGTGCACTTTTTCCCTTGACTCAGTACGTTCCAAAAAAAAAAAAAAAGGATGGACTTTGGAGAAGTGGAGAGGATTCTTCAAACCACCAAATGTATCAACTTATACAGGTATGTAAGAAAAATTAGATGTGTACATTATAGCTGATTTCTATGCCAGTCCATAACTGGTATTATTTCAATGTGTAGCACACAACAGTCCACTACATACTCAGATGTGCAATGTTTAATAAAGTTGGCTCCCACTAGCTCCAACAAACTCTTGCTAATCCCAGTAAATCTGCCCCATAGTTTCCAACCTATTCATACTGCAGTAGACATTTGTCTACTAAACCAAGTATATACCAGACCTGATTTGTCAATATACAGCCTATAAAGTAAAATATACTGTAGGAGTATTTATCTATTTTCTTGTGTTTTATTTAAGAAACTTTTTTTTTTCTTCTGTGCCTCTAGTATATTATATGCACATGTACGGGATATACACAGAACACACACATACAGACACAACACTAATTCAGCCTACAATTTTGATGTTACCAAGAGTACCTCTTTACCATATTAAAAGATTCCAAATATTGTCCCTTATTGAGGACATTTTATTCCTTAGTGGGGGCAGATGCCTGCACAAGAAACAGTGGCTTGTTATGAACAAGGCATGAAAAATCCTCCCTTACTTTTGGGAGCAGCAGCAGTACATAGTGGATATGGAAAGGGTAAGGAAAAGTCTAAGGTATGTAGAAGTATTTGTAGCATGTGGCAGCAATAGTAGCAGCACAGCATAGAACAGACAAGGCAGTGAATGTGTATGCAGCTATGTAAGGTTATTTTAGTAATAGTACTAGTGGTGGCTGAGTCAGGCAAATGTTAGTTGCAATGGAAAGAGTAGCAGCTTGAGATGAGCAAATTGAAGCTGACGAAGTGGAATTCGAACCAAATTTCAGGAAAATTTTTATTCACAACGAATCACATTTTTTCCTAAAATGGCTGCTACACGTGTAAGGACATGGGGCAAGGAACTCTAGGAAGGCGGGATCACCCATACTGACATGCATGCAGCCAATCAGCTGCCAGCCAGCCCTGTGATGTCACAGACCTTTACATACGACGGCCATCTTAGATTCTGCCATTCACCAGTGTGCTTAGTGCAGGGAGAGACATGTCTGCAGGCGCTAGGGACAGTGATAGGAAAGACTTGATTGTGGTGAAAAAAAAATGATTTACAAGTGCAGGGAAAGACTACTCGAGATGTAGGGAAAGGATAGGGAGGAATCATTTCACCAGCATTTGTGTTGAACAGGGTTCAGTCAGGGAGGTGACAGCCTGGGTAATAGGAACAATCCGATTACTCATTGCTGCACTAATTGGGGATCCGAATCGCCATTATACAGCTCTGTAATTCCAGTAAACCGTTCTTATTAAGGTACAAGTGCTGTTTGATAAAGGCATTAACAGGGTTTGTTACAAGGAAATATTTCTACATTTAATTTGCCCTTGTGCGGTGCAGTTATATGTTCTAAAGCATTTTTGGCTTGTATTAATGAGAAAAAAGGGGTTATTAGCCGTTGTGTGGTGAAGGGCGAAAATTACAGCCCTTTATGTCATGTTTTAGTGGCAAAATTAAAATATATTTGCCGCTGAGCTGTGCAGTTATATGTTTTAAAGCCCTTTTTTGCATTTATTAGTGGAAAAAGAAAGAAAATATTTGCCGATCAGTAGTGCAGTTATGTGTTCAAACGCCCTTTTTTCCATGTATTAGTGAAAAAATAAAAAAATATCTTTGCCACTCAGCAGTGCAGTGATATATTCAGAAGCCCTTTATGCCGTGTATTAGTGGTGAAATAAAAATATATTTGCTGTCCAGCATTTCACATGTCTGTTGTAAAGCCTGTTGTGTAAAAGTAGAAAAAAATTTGGGCCTAATTGACGTTCTGCGGTGCAGTGATATATTCTGAAGCCCAGTTTACAGTGTATTAGTGGCGAAATAAAAATATATTTGCCTTCCTGCGTTGCTTTTATCTGTTGAAAAGCCTGTTGTGTAAAAGTTTAAAAAAATTTGGGCCTAATTGATGTTCTGCGATGCAGTGATATATTGGGAAGCCCAGTTTGCCGTGTATTAGTGGCAAAATAAAAATACAGTATATTCGCCATCCAGCATTGCATATATCTTTTGAAAAGCCTGTTGTGTAAAAGTAGAAAAAATGTCTGGTCTAATTGACGTTCTGCTTTGCAGTGATATATTGGGAAGCCCAGTTTGCCATGTATTAGTGGAGAAATAAAAATATATTCGCCGTCCAGCGTTGCATATATCTGTTGAAAAGCCTGTTGTGTTAAAGTTGGAAAAAAATTGGGCCTAATTGACGTTCTGCGGTGCAATGATATATTCGGAAACCCAGTTTGTATTAGTGGAAAAAAATAATATATATTCACCATTTAATCTTGCATTTATCTGTTGATAAGCCCTGTGTAGTGTAAAAGTTTTAAAAAATAAAGACCTATTTGATGTTCCGCTGATGCAGTTATATGTGGTAAAGGCCTTTTTGCGGTGACATTTTTTCTGTGAAGCTGGCTTTTTGGGGAAATTTCATGGGTGCTTGTACATCTCCTTTTGCTATATGGACAGAATTACATAGTGGTGAAATTTTTTCTGTGAAACAGGCTTTTTTGGGTAGGAAAATTCATGGGTGACTGTACATCTGCTTTTGCTGTGTGGACATAATTACGTAGTAAATTAAAATTTAGTATATGAAACGGGCTATTTTTTTCATCACATTTATGGGTGATTGAACACTTCTAGGGTTGAGCGAACCCGAACTGTAAAGTTCGGATTCGTACCGAACTTTAGGGTTTTTTGTGCCCGGACCCTAACCCGAACATTTCCGTGAAAGTTCAGGTTCGGTGTTCTGCGATTTCTTGGAGCTTTTTGAAATACTGCAGGGCAGCCAATCAACAAGCGTCTCATTGTCTGCCCTTAGAAGCCATCACAGCCATGCCTACTAATGGCATGGCTGGGATTGGCCAAGTGCAGCATATGACCCAGCCTATATTGGGCTGGAGTCAAGTAGCGCCACAGGTCACTCTGCTTTTCTCAGTGTAGGGAGAGGATGCTGCTGCTGTGAGGAAGAGATTAGGGATGAATTCTGGTGTACTTGGTGTTGTTCAATCTTCAAATTACAGTGATTATTGAGGGTGCTATGCTACAATTTTGTACCCATCCCTGAGCCCAGTGACACTGAAAAATAAATTGCTAGTTCGGTGTGTGTTGGCGGCCATTTTTGCAAGTGCAGTGCACTTGCAACTGCATGTGAACTGCATGTGTGCCAGGGACATTGCTTTATATCTGTTCTGGTAGCTCAGTGGAGGAAAAATTCCCTTTTTTGGCCGGTCAAGTACCCCTGCAGCCTGCAATGCATACTTGGCAGTGAAAATTATTCAATTACATTAGTATGTCACATATTTTTGTGACCTAAAGCGATTTTTTATCTGTCACAGGCAGGCACTGCATATCTGACAGTCCAATAAAAACGTTAAATACTGCAGTAACATTGCTGCTATAAAAAAGCAAACTTTTTAGCAAGATAGTAAATTTACGGGCTATGCTGCATTTCTGACAGTCCATTGAAACCGTTACACACTGCATATTGCTATAAAAAAACACAGTTCTTATGCTAGATGGCACATTAGTGGCTTACGCTGCGTTTCTGATATTTCTATAAAACCGTAAAATACTGCATTTACATAGTTGTTTGCAAAAAACACAGTTTTTGGCCTAGATAGAACATTTAGCAGCCTATGCTGCATTTCTGATATTCCAATAAAACCACAACATACTGCATTTACATAGTTGTTTGCAAGAAACACAGTTTTTGTGCTAGATAGCACATTAGAATCCTACGCTGCATTTCTAATATTCCAATAAAACCATAACATACTGCATTTTATTGTTGTTTGCAAAAAATGTGCTAGATAGCATATTAGTGGCCTAGGCTGCATTTCTGATATTCCAATAAAACCGTAACATACTGCATTTACATAGTTGTTTGCAAAAAACAGAATCCTACACTGCATATATGATATTGCAATAAAACTGCCAAAATAGCAATACCGTAAATCTGGTGTTCCAGCGGTGACTGGACAAGTTTCATAGTGTCCGTCCTAGGATATATTATTTTCTGCGGTGAAATTCAGTTGCAAAAATAGAAATTCCCGTAAATCTGGTGTTCCAGCTGTGACTGGACAAGTTTACTAGTGTCCGGCAAAGGATATATTTTTTTCTGGGGTGAAATTCAGTTGCAAAAATAGAAATACCGTAAATCTGGTGTCCCAGCAGTGGCTGGACAAGTTTAATAGTGTCCGGCAAAGGATTTATTATTTTCTGGGGTGAAATTCAGTTGCCAAAATAGCAATACCATAAATCAGTGGTTTCAGCTGTGGCTGGCCAAGTTTAATAGTGTACTGCAAAGGATATATTTTTTTCTTTGGTGAAATTCAATTGCCAAAATAGCACTACCATAAATCTGGGGTCCCAGCAGTGGCTGGCCAAGTTTCATAGTGTCCGTCAAAGGATTTATTATTTTCTGGGGTGAAATTCAGTTGCCAAATTAGAAATACAGTAAATCTGGTGTTCCAGCTATGACTGGACAAGTTTAATAGTGTCTGGCAAAGGATAAATTATTTTCTGGGGTGAAATTCAATTGCCAAAATAGCAATACCCTAAATCAGTGGTTTCAGCTGTGGCTGGCCAAGTTTAAGGCCTCTTTCACACGGGCGAGTTTTCCGCGCGGGTGCAATGCGTGAGGAGGACGCATTGCACCCGCACTGAATCCGGACCCATTCATTTCTATGGGGCTGTGCACATGAGCGGTGATTTTCACGCATCACTTCTGCGTTGCGTGAAAATCGCAGCATGTTCTATATTCTGCTTTTTTCACGTGACGCAGGCCCCATAGAAGTGAATGGGGATGCGTGAAAAACGCAATGCATCCGGATGCACTCCGTTGCGTTGCGTTTTTCACGCAAGTTTATAAGCAACAATACAGGGCTCTCAGACAGGAAAAAGGAAGTAGGAGTTTCCTCGGTGTCTGCTTGGAGGCTGCACACAAGGCAGAAGTTTGTTTGAGAACATTTCAGCCCTAGCGGATCCAAGATGCCCAAAACCCCAAGGCCTATGGATGTTGAGAAGATGATAGTCCTTGTTCAGGACATGCCCTGCCTATGGGATCTGCGCTGTCCTGAGTACCAGGACAAATATAAAAAGGATGCGGCCTGGATAGAGGTGACCCAGCAGGTATTTGCCTCCATATGGGAAACCAGTCAAGGGCAAATGCGGAAGACTTTGAGTAAGTAGTGTGGTAAGGTGCAAGGTGTCATATGCGATGGCAGGTACGTGTCACCGAGGTTTGCTGGCCTCGGTGAGGTGAGAGCCGGGTTTTTGTCTGCAGCAGCTAGTGCTGTTTGACTCTTTTAAATAGCATGGCTGCAAAGCCGATCCGGGCCGGCTCTTACTAGGAGCAGCTAAAGAGTAGGGTGGGTGGCTGCTCCCCACGGTCCAGTCCGAGTTTTGGGCTGGGTATAAAACACAGCCATCAGCTGTGTCTGGGGTGATTATCCTGGAGCCTGCAAACAGGGCTGAGGAGTTCTCTGTGCTGGAGGACGGAGCTCAGCAAGGTGGTGTTTCCCTGCAACCTGAAGGAGGAATCGCCTGCGGCTGAACCGACTGCTAGGTGTGAACCCGCACTTAAACCACCCAAGGTGACTGGACCCTGTGTTGGCCTGTTTTTGGTTTTGCCACATGATTTCTGTTGTGTGTGAACTGTCACCAAGAGACTGTTTTCATTTCTGGTGTGCAAGTGTGAATAAAACACTGTTTGATGCACAATCTGGACTCCTTGTTTTGCCTCTAAACTGCACCCGCACCGCTGTCTACCAGAGCGACTCCCCACAGTAGCTAAAGTAAATATGTTTGATCCTTGCTGTCCCTCCTGTTCTTCCTACTATCCGGTCCATGTTATACGTTATCCTGCCTACTATCCGGTCCATGTTATACGTTATCCTGCCTACTATCCGGTCCATGTTATACGTTATCCTGCCTACTATCCGGTCCATGTTATACGTTATCCTGCCTACTATCCGGTCCATGTTATACGTTATCCTGCCTACTATCCGGTCCATGTTATACGTTATCCTGCCTACTATCCGGTCCATGTTATACGTTATCCTGCCTACTATCCGGTCCATGTTATACGTTATCCTGCCTACTATCCGGTCCATGTTATACGTTATCCTGCCTACTATCCGGTCCATGTTATACGTTTTCAAACGTAGACTAGTAAATGTGGCTTAAATTTCTTTATTATTTTTTAAAAAGTTGAAGATGTGAAAAACCGGTGGCGGAGCTGTCGCGACCAGTTCCGCAAGAAATTAAAGCACCATGGGCGCAGTGGATCAGGGCCACCAAAGAAACGGCCGTATATCTTCAAAGAGCAGCTCATGTTCCTCAGTGATGTCATGGATCTTCGGGCGTAAGTACAATTACCACACTCACTACTGACTACATCTAGGTTCAGTGTAGTCCAGTGATGGCTAATTTTGGCACTCCATCTGGAGCGAGACTGCAACTCCCAGCATGATCCATTAATTTTTCTCTAATTCTGTAAGCAGCCAAGAAAGAGAGGCAAATTTGGAGTCATATTTGGACCACAGCTTGAGTGCCCAGGTTAGCCAGCACCGGAATAGGCCTTCTATGGCAAAATGGTAATACTGCACCCAATCAGGCCTGCACATATGGAAATGAATATATTGAATACAGTCACATTGCAATT
This sequence comes from Bufotes viridis, assembly GCA_033119425.1. Taxonomy (NCBI): domain Eukaryota; kingdom Metazoa; phylum Chordata; class Amphibia; order Anura; family Bufonidae; genus Bufotes; species Bufotes viridis. The sequence goes on along the minus strand of CM065593.1, from coordinate 242,743,777 downwards.
TTAGGGGTTATCCCATCTTACACAATGGGTGCATATCCTAGTGTTAGGCCCCCATTCTCTAAAATGGTATCAAGCCTTTAACACTGCAGGTAGACTATGTTAGTAATGTGTGAACAATTATCATTTGGAAAATTTACAAATTGTCTAATGTCAAAGTTGGTGAGTCCAATCCTTCACATAAGTTATTATTAGTCACCTCAGCCAATTATGTCATTTACCAAATGTGGCTCAATGACCGCATATGTGCTATGTACTTTAGGTCTGGGATACCAAACCTCTGGCCCTCCATATTTGTGGAAAACCCAAATCCAATAGTGCTTTGCTGTCGGCTAGGTGTAAGCTTTGCTACCATGATTTCAGTTTGATTTGTCTGAAAGCTAGAGGGCCCATTGTTGGCCAACCCTGGTTTAGGTGATGTAGTACTGTGTGATAAATGTCAGTGGTGTAACTATAGGCGGTGCAGAGGTGGCAGTTGCTACCGGGCCCAGGAGCATGATGGGGCCCAAAGACCTTTGGGTTGCCAAAGAATATACTATTTTAATAGCAAAAGGACATACTGGTCAAGTTCCTCTTCTGTCTGTAAGAAGGGGGTTAGGTCAATACTTACACGCCAAGGCTATGTTCTCCCCTGCCCCGGGCGCTAAAGCACTGAAGGAAGGGAGTCCCAAGCTGAATTCTTGCACCAGAGCCCATGATCCTTTAGCTCCGCACATGATAAATTTGGTATGCTAATGACAAGAATATGTGCAATGAATAATGACAAGCATAACTCATGTTTATATGTAATGTTTTGAAATCTTTGTAGCACGGAGGACAACCTAGGGGAGGAAGGTGAAGAATCAGCACCACAGCTATCAAGTGCCTGTGAAGAAGAGCTGCCATCTGAGTCGACACAGACTGCAAGTGTAGCTGGACCCTCCACTGCAGCAGCCCCACCCACCGCATCGGGAGCGGATTCACCTCCCCAACCCCGTTTGGCTCTACCTAGCCGCCCAAGACGCCAGACCATGCCTCCTGCCGAGTCTAATATAAATGTTCAAGTGCTCGATTATTTATCAAGAGCCCGGCAGGAGGATCATCATGATCTATTTGCGCGGAGTCTGGCTCATTTTTTCCAGCAGCTTCCTACAGAGCACTTGATCCGAACCCGCAATGCTGTGCAAATAGTTCTGCAGGCAGCCACTCCCCCCCATGACCCTACTGAGGTTTTTACGTGCCTGGAAAATTGGAACCTCCATGGGCATATGTTTGGCCCCTCTCCAACGGCCATTAATCCACCGCCTACTCAGGGTCCACAACATTTCTCAACTCATAGGGATTATTATGGGCCACAAAATCCCCCATATGGGCCACATTACCAGGGGGAAACTACTTATGGCCATCATGTGCCCCCCTCGAGCCAACCTGGCCCGTCTTCATACGCAGGGCCCAGTGGCCAAACTGGATACCCTGCCCCTCCCCATCAAGGGGAAACTACTTATGGCCATCATGTGCCCCCCTCGAGCCAACCTGGCCCGTATACATACTCAGGGCCCAGTGGCCAAACTGGATACCCTGCCCCTCCCCATCAGGGGAAACTACTTATGGCCATCATGTGCCCCCCTCGAGCCAACCTGGCCCGTATACATACTCAGGGCCCAGTGGCCAAACTGGATACCCTGGCCCTCAACCTCCACCCTCGCCAGCTGGGCGTTATCACAATTTGTAATTGATGTGTGATTTACCTTCTGTTACCCATTTCTTCTAATATCTAGTCAAGTTGACTATACTGTTTGATTAAACAGTTTTTCTGTTGATAATTTTGATGTTGGTTTACTTTGTCAATAAACTGCATGTAAGGGACAATGACAGGCCAAATATGCATTTTAAACTGTAAATAGGCAGGCATAGGTCTTGTAATCAGTAATCTAAACATATAAGTATATCCCCTTTCCACCTTATAATCGCAGTTTAATCAAGTTTTATTACCTTGTTGAATGTGTAGTCTTTGTGCCCAAGGGCGAATTGAAAGAAACCACGCCTCTTGGGCACAAAGAATAGACATTACACAAGGTAATATAACTTGAATTACAAGCAAATATAAGGTGAAAAGGGCCTATACTTATATGGTTAGATTAATGATTCCAACACCTATGCCTGCCTATTGATAGTTGGGTATATGTATACATAATGTATATGTATATTTGGCCTGTCAGTATCCCTTTAACATATATTTCAGGGACAGAAAGACATCACACCCCATTATCATGTGACACTTTTATTAAACCGGCATTCACATTTCCGAACGCGTAATTTGTACGAAAGATCACATAACAAACGTGCAGTCATAGTATGGCAGTAATGTTTAAAAACATTCCAGTTTTAATAAAAAATGTTTATTATCCATAAACATAACATGTGTGGAATAATATAAAATACTAGGGGCAAACAATAGGACAAACATTACGGATGGAGTTTTAACACCATGACACATGTATGTCGAATTCTACATACATGATATTTGGCACACTCCTACTTTATATAGTAATGAAGGGAACATACGCATAAATGATTATCATTTTAAAAAAAATCTGATCAATGAGGTATTAGTCCATATTTCACATACCGTGTTCTAATCAATAGATTGGTATGCAAAATATGTTAGCCCGCAACCCACGTCAAGGGTCCTCATTATCTTGCGAGTCCCTAACTAACACAAAAAACATAAACTAACTTAAAAATTACCATCCAGGTTAACAAGAACAAATGGCAAAACACAAAGTCCCAGGAGTGTAGGGCTAATGTGGCAAAGGAAATGAACCTTCAGGGGATGAAAAATAATCCGAAAATAACTCCCTCACTCTCAGGCCAACAGATCCAGATCGTCCAAGTGGCAAAGTTTCTGTTTGTGATGGTGGAATGTAGACATCTGCCTCTTCCTCAGGTGTCGTATCATAAGTGCGTATGTAGTTATGCAGCACTACACATGCCTGGATCACCACATTCACATTTTGAGGTGCCAGCTGGATCGCCGAAAGGAAAACACGCCATTTGTTTGAAAAATACCAAAGGCACACTCCACATACCTTCTGGCTCGACTTAAACGATAATTAAAATGTCGCCTCTTGGCATCCAAACCTCGCCTCGGAAAGGGACGCATGAGGTGGGGAGAAAGGGCAAATCCCTCGTCCCCTACTACCACATAAGGCGCAGGTGGGCCAGAGGAGCCAGGAAGGTTTGCTGGCTCTGGTACGTCCAGTTGATTGGACTGAAGCCAGCGACCCATCCTGGAAGCCCTGAAGATGCGAGCATCTGCAGTCCTTCCATAGGACCCAATATCTACAATTATAAACCGATAGTTTGTGTCAGCCAAGGCCAACAAAACTACCGAGAAAAACTGCTTATAATTATAATATTGGGACCCAGAGTTAGGTGGCTTCTTAACCCGTATGTGCTTCCCGTCAAGGGCACCAATACAATTCGGAAATTGTGCCCTCTCCAGGAAGCCCTGGGCTATGTCAAGCCACTGCTGCCTTGTTGGAGGTGGCAGCACTGAAGCCTTCAGTCGCCACCAAATGGCGGAACAAGTAGCCCGTACCACGCCAGCAATTGTGGAGGTGCCCATGCGAAAATCAAAATGTAATGAGGAAAAAGAATTGCCCGTCGCAAGATACCTGTAACGAAAATAAAAAAAATAGAAATCACAAATGTATTCATCAACGACAATATTGCACATTATTTTATGACAATGGGTCTAGAAAAGGAACATTTGAAGAGGCACTAGTATAAGATTAGTCCGCTACAGTTTAAATTCACAATGACTTTTATGCCAAGATAAACATTTTGCAAACACAGCTTCAACATCATGATGAGCTACAAACAGGTGAATGATCCTGATTAGTCCAGGCATGATTAGATTAATTAACCCCTGCGGAACTGAAATCGGGTGTGACTAAACAAATACTTGTTTGTACTAAATGGGACTTTCGTCGATTGCCCATGCAAAAAACACACACACTGTATGCCTACAACCCGACCGTATACAATGCATGTTTCCTAAAACTAAGTACTTAAACATACAACAGGTACTGTTCTTAAGAAAACATCCATAGCCCAAACACACACACATATATATATATATATATATATATAGAGAGAGAGAGAGAGAGAGATCTATATAGACACAAACACACCCAAACAGTGGCTAATTCATGGCCAAGTCAGATAATATAGTCTTACCTTAAAGTAATAATGAGACGTTCTTCCGGTGACACACTCCGCCGCATGTTGGTGTCCTGGAAAGTCAAGGCCGCACGCAACTCCCCCAAAAGCCGATCAAATGTAGCCACAGACATGCGGCAATAATTGAAAAACTTCTGAGGGTGCATACGGAGGTCAGAGTACAAAACAGCAAATTGCCCTTTGATGGCACGCTGTGAAATTATGGGATGCACCCACATGCGCTTCCTCTGCGGCTCCTCATCAATCATATCTGGCTGCTCTCCAAAACAGCGGAAGACCAGCCAGTGCAAGAACACATGGTCAGTTGTGGACAGGGTGAAAGTGGACATCCTGCAAAGGAAACTCCAATAACACACACACACACACCAACCAGACGACAAAACATCCACCCAAAAATGGAGCTGTCCAACAAAACAATGCATGCTGGGCTTATTTATATGTGTTGGCAGTCACAGGTGGATGTAGTGGATGGATCAGTGAAAAACGCATGCCATCCGCATGTCACCCGCGCGTGAAAAACGCATGAACGCAACGCAATCGCATACAAAACTGACAGCACTCGCGAGCAAAAATGCACCTTTTTCCCTGAACGCACCCTGAACGCATCCGCATCAAATCTGTGACGCCCGTGTGCAAGAGGCCTAATGGTGTCCGGCAAAGGGTAGATTTTGTTCTGGGGTGAAATTATATTGCCAAAATAGCAATCCCCTATATTTGGTGTCCCAGCAGTGGCTGGCCAAGTTTAATAGTGTCTGGCAAGGGTTAGATTTAGTTCTGGCGTGAAATTCAACTGCCAAAATAGCAATACCGTAAATCAGTGGTTCCAGCTGTGGCTGGCCAAGTTTAGTACTGGCCGGCAAAGGATAGATTTTAAATTGTTGGGTGAAATATTACCATTTTTGCCAGGTACAAACCCCTGCACTGCATAACTGACAGGGAACTTACAATTGGCGGTTACATTCTTGCATGAAATAAAGCCTTTTTGGGCTGTGAAGCCAAAGGTAGTCGCAAATAACTGTTTTTTTATTTTAATTTTTTAAAATAAATTTGTGTAAAATCTTTGACCCCAAAACATTGGGAAAATATAAAAAATAAAACAAAGTGTAAGTGCACAGTAGTATAACAGTGTTTGGGAGAGGCCGGTATACTTGTCTATTCTGCATATGGTACAAAAAAGTCCTGTGGGATCCATGCCTGGATCTTTGCAATAAACAAAAGCTTGCCCACATTGTCTGCGGACAGGCAGCTGAGCTTGTATTTGATAATTCCACCAGCCATGCTAAACACACATTCAGACAATACAGTGGCTGCAGGGTAGGCCAGCACCACCAAGGCGTAAAGGGCAACCACAGGACATGTGCCCAATTTGATGACCCAGAAGTTGAATGGGGCAGACCCAGTGGCGTAGCTAGAAATGATTGGTCACCACAGCAAATTTTTGAATGGCGTCCCCCTCCCCCAGTAATTTTTGTGCAAACCCCTTCCTTTCATGCCGCCATGCCTGTGGCTACTAATGATCGCTCTCTCAGACCAGGCCCAGCAGCTATTCCATTTGCTTTCTACACTGTCTATACTGCCACTGTATATAATTTCATTGTATAATAATGTTAGTCCTCCTCCTCCTTCTGGATGGGCCCTTTTTAGGTCACGGCCCCAAAGCAGTTGCTTCCCCTGCTTCCCCTTTAGCTATTCCCCTAGGCAGACCCATCAGTCAGTACGTGTACTGTTCCACCATGTTGCTGAAATGCTTCCTCCTGCTAAGATGTTCCAAATCTGCTGGTGGTGCAGGTTGTTGTGGCGTGATGACAAAGCTTTTCCACATTTTGCCCATGCTAACCCTGCCTTCTGAGTTGTTGCTGGTGACCCAGCTGCATTGGCAAATTCTTTCTCCTTCTCCTCTGCCTTCATCTTGTGCTTCCACTGAATCCCCGGTGTCAGGTGTGAATGCCATCAGCACCGTGTCTACTAGCCGGTTCATCTTCCTATTACACTCCATTTAGGAATTAAGGACGGCACATTGTACTTGTAACTGTAATCAGCAAAATTATTGACTTCAATGGGGTTCGGGTTCGGGGTCAAGTTCGGGTCCCGAACTCAATCTTTTTTCCGAAGTTCGGCCGAACCCATCAAACCCGAACATCAAGGTGTCCGCTCAACTCTAATTGTGATAACTGGGGATGTTGTTCATTAGCCCACTGGTCCGTAGAACAAAAGGGGTCCGTGGATGTGATAACTCCTGGTTATTTGAATATATGATTGTGTGTGGATTAATTGTGTTTTTCAATATTTAGTATCCAGGGCTGTAGAGATCTTATTGTGCTTCTTTTCATTTTTTCTTTTATATGTATACTTATATATTCCTTTGTATATGTTTTTTCGTATGGTTAGTTGGTCACTATTGCACATTTTTCAATCTGCTAGAAGTTTCCTGAGACTGGAGAAAATGGTTGGCACGGCATAACATTACAATAGCTTTATATGTAGATAAAGTGCTCCAATATATTTGTGATTGCACAAATCGGCACTAATGATGCAAATATTTTGGCGCAATACGTGAAACTTCACATTTTAGCAGGTCTGACTACATATTACTAATTGGTGCACTAATTATTGTCGTTACTTCGCAACACTATGTCTGTAGCATGTATGTATGAACAGCAGAACCTATCACACTACTTAACACCCTGCACTGGGACCTATCAGCTACACGATATCATGATTTAATCTACACTATCTCCCACCAACTATAGATATACACTAACTAACTATCTAATGTAATTACACAGGAAAGCAGAAAACACAGCGATAACACTGCTGTCTCTCTCAGAACTGCTAAAAACTGCACAAAATGGATGCTGTGAAGGCTCTTATATACTAAAGGGGTAGGCAACTTTCCTATTGGTATCTAGGGATGTTGCTAAGCTCAGACAAAGACATTGCAGCCTTCTCATTGGCCCACAAGCAAGAAGCAGCGAGGGATCATGGGTTCAGATGAAAAAAAATCTAGAATATTCCAAAATACGAATATATATCTCTGTATTCTAAATATTCACCAATTCTCGAAGTGGCAATATTCACAATAAAAATTTGTGATTCAAATATTTTTGCCCAACACTAATAACCACGCATTACACTGTTTAATTGGCCCCTGGACTCTGCCTATAGTATAGAGAGAGTCTCCCTATTGTATCCCTACACTAGTGCTGTCTCTGAACTGTTCAAAAGTAATATTTTGCAAATAAAGTCTTTCCTACTAACTGTCCCTAGCACCTGTCACTTCTATTCCTGCACTAAGTACACAATAAAATGGAGGAGACCAGGCAGGATTAGGCTTTTTATAGGGCTGTGACATCCCAGGGGCTGGCTGCACGGCATTATGGGTAATCCCTCTTTCACAGGCTTCTTACTTTCACTTTGTAACATGTGCAGCAGCCAATTTAGAAAAAGAAAAAAACATTCGTTACCATGAATTTCCAGAAAAATATAGATTTGTGACAAATATAATTTTTCTTGAATATTAGATCGAATTCTACTCCATCAACTTCAATTCACTCAATACGAAATACAATTATTTGGAGTGTGCATGCATTTTTCTGCACTTTTTTCAATTTTTTAGGCGATCAAGAGACGAAAAATTAGCAAATTGGACATTCTTTTTCCATTAGGCCTCTTGCACACAAACTTTTTTTTTTCCGTTTCCATTCCATTTTTGTGGATTCCGTTTGTGGCCTGTATGCAGAACCATTTATTTTAATGGTTCTGCAAAAATAAAAACAGAATGTACTCTGTTTCGTTGAAAGACAGAATTTGTCCTATTATTGCCCGCAAATAATGATCTGTGGCTCCATTCAAGTCAATGAGTCCTCAAAAAATACGGAATGCATACGGAACACATCTGTATGTCTACCGTTTTTTGCGGATCCATGCCCACTTTGCCCATGTGTTTACTGTTAAAATACATTACTATACATTACATTAATGATTGAAAAATTTAAGTTGCTGTTTGCGATCCGATTTTTTGAGGAATTACAGAACGGAAACGGAAACACAACAGAAACAAAAAAAGAAACAACAGATCCGTTAAAAACGGACCGCAAAATACTGACAAAGCCATACGGTGGTGTGCAAGAGGCCTTAGTCTACTTTCACACGGGCGTCATGTTTGACGCCCGGATAAGAGGCGGGTGCGTTGTGGGGAAAATGCTAAATTTTTCCGTGTGTGTGCAAACTGTTGTGATGCGTTTTGTATGTTTGGTACCCAGACCCGAAGCCGCACTTCATCACTGAAGTCTGGTTTCAGGTTGACTATTCTGAATATTTTCTCTTATAACATAGTTATACAGGAAAATAATAGCATTTTAAATACAGAATGCTAAGTAAAAAGGGCAATAGAGGGTTAAAAATAAATAAAAATAAAAATATTAACTCACCTCCTCCAATTGATCGCATAGATCACTGGATGTAGTTGATTGGACCAAGTGACCCCCCCCCCCCCCAGATGAAGACAAAACAGGAGACCTGCAGCTTTGCGATCAATTGGAGGAGGTGAGTTTTTCTTTTTAACCCTCTATTGCACTTTTTACCTAGCATTCTGTATTTAGAATGCTATTATTTTCCTTTATAACCATGTTATAAGGGAAAATAATAAAGATCGGGTCTCCATCCCGATCGTCTCCTAGCAACCATGCGGGAAAATCGCACCACTTCCGCACACACTTGCTGATGCTTTTGATTTTATTGCAGCCCCATTCACTTCTATGGGGCCTGCTTTGCGTGAAAAACTCAGAAAGTAGAGCATGCTGCAATTTTCACGCAACGCTAGTGATGCATGAAAATGATTGCTCATGTACACAGCCCCATAGAAATAAATGATTCTGGATTAACTGCGGGTGCAATGCGTTCACATCACGGAAATCACGCCTGTGTGAAAGGGGCATTACTGTGTTCCCAGTATGGAATAAATATGTTTATATTTCAATAGTTTGGGAATTTTGAGACATACAGATGTAGCAGGGTTAGCACTCCTGCTGTTAACTCAAATTTCTTAACTAATTTCATTATCCTGAGAAAAAAAAAGCCATTGAAAAGCAATTGAAGGTGTTTGCTTAGATTAGATAACCAAATCTCAGAAAAAAGGAGTGCTAACCATGCTACATCTGTAGTACAAATTATGTTTATTTTTTATAGTTTTTAATTTTTATTATGGGGAAATAGGGTGATCTCAAATATATATACAGTACAGACCAAAAGTTTGGACACACCTTCTCATTCAAAGAGTTTTCTTTGTTTTCATGACTATGAAAATTGTAGATTCACACTAAAGGCATCAAAACTATGAATTAACACATGTGGAATTATATACATAACAAAAAAGTGTGAAACAACTGAAAATATGTCATATTCTGGGTTCTTCAAAGTAGCCACCTTTTGCTTTGATTACTGCTCTGCACACTCTTGGCATTCTCTTGATGAGCTTCAAGAGGTAGTCACCTGAAATGGTTTTCACTTCACAGGTGTGCCCTGTCAGGTTTAATAAGTGGGATTTCTTGCCTTATAAATGGGGTTCGGACCATCAGTTGAGTTGTGGAGAAGTCAGGTGGATACACAGCTGATAGTCCTACTGAAAAGACTGTTAGAATTTGTATTATGGCAAGTAAAAAGCAGCTAGGTAAAGAAAAACGAGTGGCCATCATTACTTTAAGAAATAAAGGTCAGTCAGTCCGAAAAATTGGGAAAACTTTGAAAGTGTCCCCAAGTGCAGTCACAAAAACCATCAAGCGCTACAAAGAAACTGGCTCACATGTGGACCGCCCCAGGAAAGGAAGACCAAGAGTCACCTCTGCTGCGGAGGATAAGTTCATCCGAGTCACCAGCCTCAGAAATCGCAGGTTAACAGCAGCTCAGATTGGAAACCAGGTCAATGCCACACAGAGTTCTAGCAGCAGATACATCTCTAGAACAACTGTTAAGAGGAGACTGTGTAAATCAGGCCTTCATGGTAGAATATCTGCTAGGAAACCACTGCTAAGGACAGGTAACAAGCAGAAGAGACTTGTTTGGGCTTAAGAACACAAGGAATGGACATTAGACCAGTGGAAACATGTGCTTTGGTCTGATGAGTCCAAATTTGAGATCTTTGGTTTCAACCACCGTGTCTTTGTGCGACGCAGAAAAGGTGAACGGATGGACTCTACATGCCTGGTTCCCACCGTGAAGCATGGAGGAGGAGGTGTGATGGTGTGGGGGTGCTTTGCTGGTGACACTGTTGGGGATTTATTCAAAATTGAAGGCATACTGAACCAGCATGGCTACCACAGCATCTTGCAGTGGCATCCCATTCCATCCGGGTTGCGTTTAGTTGGACCATCATTTATTTTTCAACAGGACAATGACCCCAAACACACCTCCAGGCTGCGTAAGAGCTATTTGACAATGAAGGAGAGTGATGGGGTGCTGCGCCAGATGACCTGGCCTCCACAGTCACCAGACCTGAACCCAATTGAGATGGTTTGGGGTGAGCTGGACCACAGAGTAAAGGCAAAAGGGCCAACAAGTGCTAAGCATTTCTGGGAACTCCTTCAAGACTGTTGGAAGACCATTTCAGGTGACTACCTTTTGAAGCTCATCAAGAGAATGCCAAGAGTGTGCAAAGCAGTAATCAAAGCAAAAGGTGGCTACTTTAAAGAACCTAGAATATGACATATTTTCAGCAGTTTCACACTTTTTTGTTATGTATATAATTCCACATGTGTTAATTCATAGTTTTGATGCCTTCAGTGTGAATTTACAATTTTCATAGTCATGAAAATAAAGAAAACTCTTTGAATGAGGTGTGTCCAAACTTTTGGTCTGTACTGTATATATTAGAGATGAGCACATTTTTGAAAAATTCGATTTGCTGGTTGTTGAGGGAAGTGCCCCCTGTAACATATGTGGGCCGCTGGCCTGGGTATACTGCATGTGTATATATATATATATATATATATATATATATTGTGGTAAGGTGCAGGGTGCCGTCCTAGATGGCAGGTACGTGTCACCGAGGTTCATAGCCTCGGTGAGGTAAGAGCCGTTTGTTGATGTCAGTAGCAGGTAGTGCTACTGACACATTTGCTAAATAGCATGGCTGCAAAGCCGATCCGGGCCGGCTCTTACCGGGAGCAGCTAAAGTGTAGGGTGGGTGGCTGCTCCCCACGACCCAGTCCTGGTTTTGGGCTGGGTTTAAAAACTGAGCCAGCACCAGCAGCTGGGAGAGTGATTGTCCTGGAGCTGCTTCTAGTGCTGTGGAGCTCTCTGGGCTGGAAGGAGGAAACCAGCAAGGAGGCGTGCAGTCGTCCTGGAAGCCTGAATGTGGATTATCCTGCGGCTGGGCTGACAGCCAGGTGCGAACCCACACCTCAAACCTCCCAGGTGATTGGAACCTGTGTTTGGACTGTTTGTTTTTCCACTCGTTTTCTGATGTGTGTGTGATTTAACACCAAGTGACTGCCTGCTGTTAATTTGATGCAAGTGTGAATAAAACACTGTTTTCCGCACCTTCTGGACTCCCTTGTGCCTCTATACTGCACCCGCACCGCTGTCTACCAGAGCGACTCCCCACAATATATATATATATATGTACACATATATATGTGTGTATAGGGGATGCATGCATGTGTATGGATGGGCCCCAAGCATCTATGCAGATGTATGCTCCCAGAAAGTTGCGTATGGATATATATATATACATATAAATATGCGTATGGATATGCCCCAAGCATCCATATGCGTATATACTCCCCAAATATCTATTTAATGTATACATGTATATGGATGTACCCCAAGCTTCCATATGCATGTATATTATATATATATATATATATATATATACGGTGACGTCATATCGCCGCGCCAGCCCGCGTGTCCTTGCCGGTAGTGCGCATGCGCGCGCCACAGACCGGCCGGTCCGGGAGTGCGGGCTGCTGGATATAAATATCCAGCAGCCCGACACTTGAGGAGAAAGATCCTGCCTCCCGGACCCTGAGGACCCCCCTAGAGACGAGCACCCCCTAGAGACGAGCAACCCCTGGACAACGAGCATATTAAGTGTCATATAAACCCTATTAACCCCTATACCACCAACGATTTCCCTGCCATATTAACCACTACCTAAACCCATACCTGCCTATACGCCCCTAAATACCCCACTATCCCTCCAAAGATTCTCCTAAAACCCATATAACCCCTACCTACCCTCTATTAACCCATACCTGCCTATACTCCCCTACCACTATCCCACCAATGCTTAACCCCTGAACCACCTACCCCTGCTGCCCTGCAGGAGCATCTCTGTTTATCCCAGTGTCTGTGGCCTGCATACACCCCTGCAGCACCACAGTTAACCCCTTTGTTTCCCCCCCCCCCATAGGGAGAGTCTAGAGCTAGGTTGGGTGGGATGCTATGTGTATGTGTGTGTATTTGCAGGTAGATTTCTGGTTGAAATTTGGGATTGTGTTAGCGTAGATAGGATCGTATTGCTGTGTTGTTGTAGTGTGATTTTATATATTACTCTAAGCTGCTATAAATATATATATCTATTCCCATTGATTTAGATATATATAGTTATAAGCTATTATTAGACTGTAACGTGTAGTGTATTAATAAATACCCTTTTATTTAAAGCACAGTGTGTAGTCTTTTTGTTACAGTAGTAGCCACACCAATAGCCGCAGGTAGTTCAGTATAGAGTGAGGTAATAAGCATTATATGTTTTATTGGTATAAATAGGTGGAGGCATCACTAGACAACTCACGCCTATTTATGAATATTAATTAGTGATATTTACATGAATATTAATAATTAATATTCCCTTTAACACCGGTTCACCGAATTTTTCGGGAGAAATTTGGTTTGATCCGAATATATTCATGACGAAATGCGTTAAAAAATGGCAATTTCCTGGCTGCTTGGAGCCTTAATAGTGGTGTAGAACACTGTGCCTTGCAGTAACACGCATAGGGAGTCTGCTTCGGTAGTGAAATAATACTGCGAGTCTGTATGACATGCAGATGACAGGCGTCGCTCTTAGAATCACTGAACACTTCACTTATTTGGGAATCCACTGGGCCAAAACTGACCACATAACTCAAGTATGAACTCAGCCTAAGGGCTCATGCACAAGAACGTGTGCTGCCCGTTGCCGTATTGCGGACCGCATTTGCGGATCAGCAAAACACAGGCACCGGTCTGTGTGCATTCCGCATCACAGATGGGGACCCATTTACTTCAATGGGTCCGCAAATCCGGAAATGAGGAATGGAGAACAGAATCACGGAATAGAACACTATGGAAGCACTATGTAGTGCTTCTTTGGGGTTCCGTTCTGTACTTCTGTACCGCAAAAAGATAGAATATGTCCTATCTTTTTGTAGAACAGACGAATAAAGACCTATTCAAGTTGAATGGGTCTGGATTCATTCCGTTGGCCGTAGAGAGGTTGCCCGTGCATTGAGAACCGCAAATTGTGGTCCACAATGCAACGAATGGCCCATCTATGGCCGTGTACGTGAGCCCTTACAGTTTGACATTAGCACCAAGAAGAAGCGCACTCCTTTTACCCCGCCATCAGCTGATTCAACATAGAAGTAAACAGAACCAGTTAAATTAAACACTTATAAAAGTAGAGCCCCCCCCCCCCCCTCAACAGAGTGGAGAGGGTGTCAGCAGTAAGTTTGTGTTGATGTCACTGATTATTTTGCCCTTCCTCTGATCCGTCAGAACAATAACCCAACAAAAAATGGATCCTGTATGTTGTGCCTTTGCCTTCACTCGGTCAACATTTGGTCAGTAATCCATCAGTATTGCTAATGCAAAAAAAAAAAAAAAAAACAGGACTGGATACAAAACAGAGATAACACGTGAACCAAATATTTGCATGTCTTCTGTGTTTTATACCTACTCCTGCTTTTGGCTACCAAATCACAAGCCAATTCTGATAGGACAATACAGACCTTACAACTGCTACAGAGACAGGATTATTTGTGCGTCTCATTTTTCCTTCCTTCTGACAGATCAGAAAAATGGTCAAATAAAAGATGATGTCAGCCAAGCCAAAAAGGCAAAATAGTGACCCAGTAATGAAGTGGAGAGGGTGGGAACAGCATAAGAAGTCCACATAGTGGCCCAATGACGAGATATTGCGGAGGTGGCAGTAGCATCAGGAGGCCACAGAGTGAAACGATGACAAGAGATTGCGGAGGTGGCAGCAGCATGAGGAGGCCACAGAGTGGCATAATGAGGAGAGATTGCGGAGGTGGCAGCATCATGAGGAGGCCACAGAGTGGCACGATGACGAGGGATTGTGGAGGTGGTAGCAGCATCAGGAGACCACAGAGTGGCACGATGACGAGAGATTGCGGAGGTGGCAGCAGCATGAAGAGGCCACAGAGTGGCCGCTTCATCTATTCATTTATAGGGAATATGGGACAAAACAGAAGGTTAAAATTTCTCAACTTTATAAAGTGTTGCTTGACCCCTTAAGGACACCGCCATATTTCACCTTGCATTACCTTCACCTGCACTGGTAAAATGGAGTAAAAAAAAATCATTTTTATTTTTAAAAAAATACTAAATTTGCCCAAAATTTTGAAAAATTTGCAAATTTCCAAGTTTCAATTTCTCTACTTCTAAAATACATAGTAATACCTCCAAACAGAGTTATTACTTCACATTCCACATATGTCTACTTCATGTTTGGATCATTTTGGGAATGCCATTTTATTTTTTGGGGACACTACAAGGCATAGAACTTTAGAAGCAAATCTGGAAATTTTTCAGACATTTTCTAAAACCCACTTTTTAAGGATCAGTGTCTGAAGTCAATTTGTGAGGCTTACATAATAAAATCACCCAAAAATGACCTCATTTTAGAAACTACTCTCTCAAGGTATTCAAAACTGATTTTACAAATGTCATTAACCCTTTGGGTCATCCACAAGAGTTAATGGCAAATAGAGATAACATTTCAGAATTTAGATTTTTTTGGCAAATTTTCCATTTAATCAATTTTTTCCAGTAACAAAGCAAGGGTTAGCAGCCAAACAAAGCTCAATATTCATTGCCCTGATTCTGTAGTTTATAGAAACGCCCCATTTGTGGTCGTAAACTGCTGCATGGCCAAACAGCAGGGCATAGAAGGAAGGGAATGCCATATGGTTTTTGGAAGGCAGATTTTGCTGGACTGGTTTTTAGACACCATGTCCCATTTGAAGCCCCCCTCATGCACCCCTACAGTAGAAACTCCAAAAAAGTGACCCATTTTGGAAACTATGGGATAAAGTGGCAGTTTTGTTAGTACTATTTTAGGGTAAATATGATTTTTGGTTGCTCTATATTACACTTTTTTGAGGCAGGGTAACAAAAAATAGAAATTCTGAAATTTCATCTCCATTTGCCAATAACTCTTGTGGAACACCTAAAGGGTTAACAAAGTTTGTAAAATCAGTTTTGAATACATTGGGGGTTTAGTTTCTTAGATGGAGTCACTTTTTTGGAGTTTCTACTCTAGGGGTGCATCAGGGGGGCTTCAAATGGGACATGGTGTCAAAAAACAGTTCAGCAAAATCCACCTTCCAAAAACCATATGGCGTTCCCTTCATTCTGTGCCCTGCCGTTTGGCCATACAGTAGATTACGACCAGATATGGGGTGCTTCTCCAAACTACAGAATCAGCGCAATAAATATTGAGTTTTGTTTGGCTTTTAACCCTTGCTTTATTACTGGAAAAAATGGATTAAAATGGAAAATTTTCAAAAAAAATAGCTTTGGGACAGTTTTTATGTTTTGTTATTTACATTGTTGATCTGACAGGTTAGATCTTGTGCTTTTTCTGTAAAGTAGGTAGCTACGGATGCAACAATACCAAATATGACTAATGTTTGGGTGGTTTTATTTCAGTTTTACATAATAAAGCATTTTTGAAAAAAATTATTTTTTTAGTGTCTCTACATTCTGAAAGCCATATTTTATTTTTATTTTTTGTCCGACTGTCTTTTGTAGGAGCTATTTTTTTGCAGGACAATATTTTGGTTTGATTGGCACTATCTTGGGGTGCATATGACATTTGGTTGCTTGCTATTACACTTTTTGTGATGTAAAGTGACAAAAATGGTATTTGACACCGTATTTATATTACTTTTTTTTTTTGCTGTATTCACCTGAGGGGTTAGGTCATGTGTTACACAATAATATCGTTTAAAAAAAAAAAAAAAAAAAAAAACATGTTTTAATGTCTCCATAGTCTGAGAGGCATATTTTTTTTTTTTTTGGGCGATTGTCCTATGTAGGGTATCAGTTTTTGCGGGATGAGATGTCGGTTTGATTGGCACTAATTTGGGAGGCATATACCTTTTTGATCGCTTGCTATTACACTTTTTGTGATGTAAAGTTAAAAATAATGTTCTTTTTTTATTATGTGATATTTTTATAGAGCAAGTTTTTACGGACGCAGCAATACTTATTATATATACTTTTTATTTATTTTACTTTAACACAATAACAGCATTTTAGAAAAAAAAAATCATGATTTAGTGTCTCCATAGTCTGAGAGCAATATTTTTTGGGGCGATTATGCTATGTAGGGGCTTATTTTTTGCGGGATGAGATAGCAGTTTGATTAATACTATTTTGGGAGGCATATGCATTTTTGATCGTTTGGTATTACACATTTTGTGATGAAGGTGCCAAAAAATTGCTTTCTTACACCATTTTTTTGTTTTTTTATGGTGTTCACCTGAGGGGTTAGGTCATGTGATATTTTTATAGAGCAGGTTTTTACGGAAGCAGCAATATCTAATATGTGTAGTGTATTTTATTTTTTAAATTTTTATTCAGTGATAAATGTGTTTATTTATTTTTACTTGTTCACTTTTTTTTTACTTTTTTTGACCCAGACCCACTTGGTTCTTGAAGATCCAGTGGGTCTGATGTCTGTATAATACTGTACTGTATTTTTTACTTTAGAAAGTCTGATCAGACTTCTGCTTTAGCAGAAGTCAGATCAGACTTACCATTACCATGGCAAGCAGGATGGCTGTGAAGGCATCATGTTGCCATGATAACCATCACCCGCTGCCAGAACAGAGCAGAGAGTGATGGAGAGGGAGGGGAGCCCCCTCTCTCTGTGATCCCATCCTGTCTGGTGGCTGCAAGGGCACAGCAGCCCCCGATGGGAGAGGGAAGGAGCTCTCTTCCTGTTAACCCCTTCCATACAGCGGTCCGTACGGACTGTGGCATGGAACGGGTTAAACAGCTGACCTCACAGCAAGGATGTCAGTCGTTTATACCAGAGTCTCAGCAATGTTCTAGCACCCTGGTATACCCACTAGGCCACCAATGAATATTAGAGAGAAGATGGGCTGGGGATCGTGATCCCGCCCGCCGCACCGCCCACCTACCGCACTGCCCACACCACCCGCCGACACAATATCATTCAGGGCTGCAGGGGGGGGTTAAAAATGACAATTTTAGGCATTTTGAAGTTTCTGATCCCCACTGTCATGGACAGCAGGGATCAGAAACTGCAGAAATCGCTGCAAACCGCAGGTCTGAATTGACCTGTGGTTTACAGCGATCGCCGATACGGGGTGGGGGGTCACAGGACCCCCCTCAGCAATGTAACAAGTTAACTGCTGAATGGTTTCAGCAGGTACCTTGTTCCAATCACCGCCGGCCGAGCAGTGGTCATCGGTAGTTCACACGATGTACCGGTACGTCATGTGTCCTTAAGTACCAGGACACCATGCCGTACCGGTATGTCATGTTTCCTTAAGGGGTTAAAATACGATTTAATAATACACGTTCTCTGGCACAAAAGGCTTGGCAAATTGATTGTCCGGGAATTTCCCTCGAAGATTTGAATAATATATTGGTGAATTTAAGTTTACTTTCTCATCATTTTAATCAAGTTTTGGTTCAATTTAATATGTAAGAAATTTAATAAAGGAAATGAAGTGTTGCCTAAGACAGGAGAGAATCAGCCAGTCTTCTGTTTATTCTACAATGTGGTTGCGATGGAGAAAGCATTCCAAAAAACGATTTTTCTCCACCTGGAGGCAAATCCTGTCAAGATTGATGCAATTGCGGTATCGGTTGCTCATCAAGCCAGATACTTCTGGGAGAACCTGCCCGGCATGAACAGGCCTCTAGCATCTTCAAACAATGAGAAGACAAAGCTTCAAGATTGCTTGGAGTCCGGAAGAGTTGCAAAGTTCATAAAGATTCAAACCATAACTACTAGGTCTCTACGTCAGGGAAAACATCACGAGTGCCCAGTCATCATGAATAGGAAGGAGGACATCCTGTGGTGCACAGAGGTGGAGAGGGTCTTCGGATTCCCCCGCACTATACAGATGTCTCAGAAATGAACAGCTGCTCCCGACAGCAGCTCCTGGGAAGGTCATGGAACGTTCCAGTCATCCGGCATCTATTCGCCCTGCTGAAAGATTATTTTGAAAGTGTGTGGAAGCCACACAAGGCCCCCATGCTGAAGATTTATCATGGAGACAAAGGATTTTATAATATTACATTATTATATAAAGAAAAAAAGAAAAAAAAAAATGAAGCCCCTTTGTCCCCTGGCTCCCAAGTAGTGATGAGCGGCATAGGCAATATTCGAGTTTGCGATATTTTGCAAATTTTTGGCCGAATATTCGCCATAAATTTGCAAATGATAGAATTTGTGATCTCCAGTCATTATTTACTTGATTGTGAAAGTCGGCAATGTAATAAATTCACACTAAGGGGTAGGGAACTTTCCTATTGGTTGCTAGGGATGTTGCTAAGTGCCGATATTCTTGATAAATTTGTGATTAGAATATTTATGCTCAACACTACTCCCAAGTTCGATCAGCTACATAATCATCATTGAGTACTGTCTGCACATCACTGATATCCTCCCCCCCCCCTTCTCTTGGTCAGGAGCCTTACCACTCGCAACACCAGCTCCCATGCCACTCTTCTCATCACTACTTGCCTGCCTAGTGGAGTTAAGGACAGAGGCAGGTTGAGGACATTTGAAGGCACAGGGCCTGCTCCCGGGCCATGCCAACTAAGGGTTGCGTCTGACTAACCCACTGACTCTTGGCTGGGGGTGTCTGATGTCACTTGCAACAAACTCGAAGATTGAGTAAACCATTTAAGAAATGCTGGGTTGCTGGTAAAGACACGACCGCTAGCTGACACTGGGAGCTCAGGCCTCTCGAAGTGACCCCTGCTGCCACTGCCCCTTACTCCGCTGTGACCTCTGCCTGCACCGGAAACATTTGCTCCTCTGCCACTCCCATGTGCAGGGCCTGGCACTTCTCTGTCTGACATACTGTTAGATAAAATATTTTTTATTTCGCCACTAATACATGGCAGACTGGGATTTAAAATATATCACTGCACCGCAAAACTGCAATTAGACCCTAATATTTTTCAACTTTTATACAAAAGGCTTTTCAACAGATAAGTGCAAGCTGAATGGAGAATATATTTTTAATTTGTTACTAATACACAGCAAACTGGGTTTCAGAATGTATCATTGCACCGAAGAATGACAATCAGGCCCCGATTTTTTTCTACTTTTACACAACAGGCTTTTCAACAGATATATGAAACTCTGGATGGCAAATATATTTTTATTTCACCGCTAATACATGGCAAACTGGCTTCAGAATATGTATCACTGCACCGCAGAATGACAATTAGGCCATTCTTTTCTACTTTTAAACAACGTGCTTTTCAACAGAGATGTACAACACTAGACAGCGAATATATTTTTATTTTGCCACTAATACACTGCAAACAGGGCTTCAGAATATTTCACTGCACCACAGAACGGCAAATAGGCCCCAATTTTTTTCTACTTTTACATAACAGGCTTTTCAACAGATATATGAAACGCTGGACGGCGAATATATTTTTATTTTTCCGCTAATACACTGCAAACTGGCTTCAAAATATATATCACTGCACCGCAGAACGACAATTAGGCCCAAATTGTTTTCTACCTTTACACAACAGGCTTTTCAACAGATATATGCAACGCTGGATGGCAAATATATTTTTATTTCACCACTAATACACAGCAAACGGCTTAAGAATATATATCACTGCACCGCAGAATGACAATTTGGCCCCAATTTTATTCTACCTTTACACAACAACAGGCTTTTCAACAGATATATTCAACGCTGGATGGCGAATATATTTTTATTTTGCCACTAATACACTGCAAACATGATTCAGAAAATATCACTGCACCACAGAACGGTAATTAGGCCCACTCTTTTTTCTTTTTTTTTAAACAAAAGCTTTCAACAGATATATGCAACGCTGGACAGCGAATATATTTTTAATTTGCCACTAATACACAACAAACAGGGCTTCAGAATATATCACTGCACCGCAGAACGACATTTAGGCCCAAATTGTTTTAAACCTTTAAACAACAGGCTTTTCAACAGATATATGCAACGCTGGACGGCAAATATATTTTTATTTCACCACTAATACATGGCAAACTGGCTTCAGAATATGTATCACTGCACCGCAGAACGACATTTAGGCTCAAATTGTTTTCTACCTCTACACAACAGGCTTTTCAACAGATATATGCAACGCTGGATGGCAAATATATTTTTATTTCACCACTAATACATAGCAAACAGCTTAAGAATATATATCACTGCACTGCAGAATGACAATTTGGCCCCATTTTTTTCTACCTTTACACAAAAACAGGCTTTTCAACAGATATATTCAACGCTGGATGGCGAATATATTTTAATTTTGCCACTAATACACTGCAAACATGACTTCAGAAAATATCACTGCACCACAGAACGGTAATTAGGCCCACTCTTTTTTCTTTTTTTTAAACAAAAGCTTTTTAACAGATATATATTTTTATTTCACCACTAATATACTGCAAACAGGGCTTCAGAAAATATCACTGCACCACAGAACGGCAATTAGGCCCAGATTTTTTTATTTTTTTACACAACAGGTTATCAGATATATGCAACGCAGGACGGTAAATATATTTTCGCCATTAACACATGACTAACAGGGCTTCAGAATATATCACTGCAGTCTGCATCCCAGAACGTCAATTAGGCCCAAACTTTTTGCCGTCCTGCGTTGCACATATCTGTGTTGCATATATTCTCTGTGGAAAAGCCTGTTTTACACAACAGGCCTTTCAACAGAGAAGTACAACGCTGGACAGCGAATATATTTTTATTTTGCCACTAATACACTGCAAACAGGGCTTCCGTATATATCACTGCACCGCCGAATATCATTTAGGCCCCAATTTTTTTCCTTCTTTCACACAACAGAATTTTCAACAGAAATATGGAACGCTTGATGGCGAATATATTTTTACCTGAGGCCTGCATTACTAAGTGGCTGCTTTCATAAGTGGAGTTGAAGAAACCGGAGTTCTGCTGAGTGTCTTTTTGTTGGGACTGCAAGTGTCTGAGTGTGGTGTGAAGCTGCTTACCTAGAAGTATGCTTGAGTTTGTCTGCTAGACTGCAAGTGTCTGAGTGTGCGTGTGAAGCTGCTTACTCCTAGAAAGCTGAGTGGTCAGTTTAGTTCTGCCATTTAAAACCGCTTTTTCTCTCTGCTGTGTAGTGTCATTTAAAGCAGTTTTTTTTTCTCTGCTTGGTGAGGGGGAGTGGCTTGGCCTAACAGGTGCTATAAATTAGACCACTCAACTCTTCCAGAGCCTGCTCTACCTGAGGCCTGCATTACTAAGTGGCTGCTTTCATAAGTGGAGTTGAAGAAACTGGAGTTCTGCTGAGTGTCTTTTTGTTGGGACTGCAAGTGTCTGAGTGTGGTGTGAAGCTGCTTACCTAGAAAGTTAAGTGCTTGCAGTTTAGTTCTGCCATTTAAAACCGCTTTTTTCTCTCTGCTGTGTAGTGTCATTTAAAGCAGTTTTTTTTTCTCTGCTTGGTGAGGGGGAGTGGCTTGGCCTAACAGGTGCTATAAATTAGACCACTCAACTCTTCCAGAGCCTGCTCTACCTGAGGCCTGCATTACTAAGTGGCTGCTTTCATAAATGGAGTTGAAGAAACCTGAGTTTAGGAAAAGGAGCAAGAAACAGAGATTCATTAGATCATCCTTGTATACAGTTGGTTTGATTATAGCTAGTCTTCCTACTGCTGTAAGGGACCACAGTAAGTAAGAATCTTGATATCACTGCTCTATATTGTATTTATTTATTTTTTCCCTCTCTTTTCCTGTGTAATCCCCATTTAGTATGACTTCCATTATTGACAGCGCCGTCCAGTGCACATCTTGTATGATGTATGCAGTCCTGGAACAGCCGTTCGAGGATGTATATGTTTGTTCAAAATGTGAGCAAATTACCCGTTTGGAATCGCACATCGAGTCTCTAAACAGGCGAGTTGCAACACTGAAAGCCACTGACAATTTGGAAAAGAGTTTGCTGCTCACTGAGCAAGCACTCTATGGGGTAGATGTGGGGAGGGTGGTAGCGAGGAGGCTGAGGAGAGTGAGGTAGTTAGCTGGGTAACAGTAAGAAAGCGGGGTAGAGGGAAGAGTGCCAGGGAGGCTAGCCCTGATCTGACACACCCCAACAAGTTTGCACGGTTGGCAGATGAGGGGATGACAGTTCAGGGACGGCACCGCTGCAGCCAGACACTTCCTCTGCCAGTCAGGGGAATGTCAGCTCCAGTAAGCAGGGGACCAGGAGAGCAGGGCAGGCCAGACAGGTGCTGGTAGTGGGAGACTCAATTATTAGGGGTACAGATAGGGCAATCTGTCACAAAGATCGTGATCGCCGAACAGTGTGCTGTCTTCCTGGCGCTAGAGTTCGACACATCGCGGATCGGGTTGACAGATTACTGGGAGGGGCTGGAGAAGATCCAGCGGTCATGGTCCATATCGGAACCAATGACAAAGTTAGAGGAAGGTGGAGAGTCCTTAAAAATGATTTCAGGGATTTAGGTCAAAAGCTTAGGGCAAGGACCTCAAAAGTAGTATTTTCTGAAATACTGCCTGTACCACGAGCCACACAAGAAAGGCAGCGGGAGATTAGGGAGGTTAACAAGTGGCTCAAGAACTGGTGTAGGAAGGAGGGGTTCGGGTTCATGGAGAACTGGGCCGACGTCTCTGTTGGCTACAGGCTCTACTCAGAGGGACGGGCTGCACCTCAATGGGGAAGGGGCAGCTGTGTTGGGGAGAAAGATGGCTAGAAGGTTGGAGGAGTGTTTAAACTAGGGACTGGGGGAGGGTAATTACGTTATAGGAGGGGAAGATAGTGCAGATAGAGACCAGGGGCGAGGTAGTGTGTCTGGGGGAGGAATGGAAGGGGGACTAGAACAGCTCAGAATGAAAGATGTAGGGTAAAAATACACATAAACCTGTCAAATGTATGTATACTAATGCCAGAAGCCTGACTAACAAGACTGGTGAACTGGAATTAGTGATGTGTGAGGAGGACTATGACATAGTGGGAATAACTGAGACATGGCTGGATGATAGCTATGACTGGGCAGTTAATATAAAAGGTTACAATCTGTTTAGAAAGGATCGACAAAACCGGAGAGGTGGAGGGGTCTGCCTCTACGTGAAGTCGTGTCTAAATCCCGTAATTCGAGAATACATCTCTGAGGGACATGAACATGTGGAGTCACTGTGGGTAGAAATACATGGAGCAAAAACAATAATAAAATACTAATAGGAGTGTATTATAAACCACCTAATATACCAGAGTCCACAGAAAATCTATTACTAAACGAGATAGACGAGGCGGCAAATCATAATGAAGTCGTTATCATGGGGGACTTCAACTACCCAGATATAGACTGGGAAACTGAAAGCTGTACATCCCATAAAGGAAACAGGTTCTTGGCAATAGCCAAAGACAATTTCCTTTCCCAACTGGTTCAGGACCCCACTAGAGGGACGGCCATACTGGACTTAGTATTAACCAATAGACCTGATAGAACAACAGATGTGCAGGTTGGGGGACACCTGGGAAATAGTGACCATAAAGTTATAACCTTCCAATTATCCTTCAAACGAGAGTTTCTAAAGGGAGGAACAAAAATACCAAACTTCAAAAAAGCAAAATTTAGCCAACTAAGCGAGGCCATAGGCCTAACTAACTGGGACAAAGTCCTCAAAAATAAAAATACAACCATAAAATGGGAGATTTTTAAAAGCATTGTAACATCTAATTGTGAGAGGTACATACCTTATAGGAATAAAAGGCTAAGGAACAATAAGAGACCAATGTGGATAAATGGAACCGTAAAGAAGGCAATAAATGACAAAAAGAAAGCATATAAATCGCTAAAACAGGAGGGGAGTCAGGAAGCACTGATAAACTATAAGGAAAAAAATAGAATATGTAAAAACGAATAAAATTTGCCAAACTAGAGACCGAGAGATTAATTGCCAAAGAGAGTAAAACTAACCCTAAAATGTTCTTCAATTATATAAATAGTAAAAATATAAATCTGAAGGAGTCGGCCCTCTACATAGCAATGAGGGGGTGTTGCAGAGAGCGACGAGGATAAAGCAAAACTATTAAATATTTTTTTCTCCACTATATTCACTGAGGAAAATAAACTGTCAGATGAAATGCAGAATGTAAAAGTAAATCCCCATTAAAAGTGCCCTGTCTGACCCAGGAAGAAGTACAACAGCGACTTAAAAAGATTAAAATAGACAAATCGCCAGGACCGGATGGCATACACCCCCGTATCCTAAGGGAATTAAGTGATGTCATAGCCAGACCATTATTTCTGATATTTACGGACTCTATAATAACAGGGAATGTTCCACAGGATTGGCGCATAGCAAATGTGGTGCCAATATTCAAAAAGGGTCCAAAAACAGAGCCTGGAAATTATAGGCCGGTAAGTTTAACATCTATTGTTGGTAAACTGTTTGAAGGGTTTCTAAGAGATGCTATTTTGGAGTATCTCAATGAAAATAAGCAAATAACGCCATATCAGCATGGCTTCATGAGGGATCGGTCATGCCAAACAAATTTAATCAGCTTCTATGAGGAGGTAAGTTCTAGACTTGACAGCGGCGAATCAATGGATGTCGTATATCTGGACTTCTCCAAAGCATTTGACACCGTACCTCATAAAAGGTTAGTATATAAAATGAGGATGCTCGGACTGGGAGAAAATGTCTGTATGTGGGTAAGTAACTGGCTGAGTGACAGAAAACAGAGGGTGGTTATTAACGGTAGATACTCAGATTGGGTCACTGTAACTAGTGGGGTACCTCAGGGGTCAGTATTGGGCCCTATTCTCTTCAATATATTTATTAATGATCTTGTAGAAGGCCTGCACAGTAAAATATCTATTTTTGCAGATGACACTAAACTGTGTAAAGTAATTAACACTGAAGAGGACAGTTTTCTGCTACAGAGGGATCTGGATAGATTGGAGGCTTGGGCAGAAAATGGCAGATGAGGTTTAACACTGACAAATGTAAAGTTATGCACATGGGAAGGAATAATGCAAGTCACCCGTACATATTAAATGGTAAAACACTCGGTAACACTGACATGGAAAAGGATCTAGGAATTTTAATAAACAGCAAATTAAGCTGCAAAAACCAGTGTCAGGCAGCTACTGCCAAGGCCAATAAGATAATGGGTTGCATCAAAAGGGGCATAGACGCCCGTGATGAGAACATAGTCCTACCACTTTACAAATCACTGGTTAGACCACACATGGAGTACTGTGTACAGTTCTGGGCTCCTGTGAACAAGACAGACATAGCAGAGCTGGAGAGGGTTCAGAGGAGGGCAACTAAAGTAATAACTGGAATGAGGGATCTACAGTACCCTGAAAGGTTATCAAAATTAGGTTATTCACTTTAGAAAAAAGACGACTGAGGGGAGATCTAATAACTATGTATAAATATATCAGGGGTCAGTACAGAGATCTGTCCCATCATCTATTTATCCCCAGGACTGTGACTGTGACAAGGGGACATCCTCTGCGTCTGGAGGAAAGAAGGTTTGTACACAAACATAGAAAAGGATTCTTCACTGTAAGAGCAGTGAGACTATGGAACTCTCTGCCTGAGGAGGTGGTGATGGTGAGTACAATAAAGGAATTCAAGAGGGGACTGGATTTATTTCTGGAGTGTAATAATATCATAACAGCTACTAGAGAGGGGTTGTTGATCCAGGGAGTTATTCTGATTGCCTGATTGGAGTCGGGAAGGAATTTTTTTTCCCCTTAAGTGAGGAAAATTGGCTTCTGCCTCACAGGGTTTTTTTGCCTTCCTCTGGATCAACTTGTAGGAAACAGGCCGAACTGTATGGACAAATGTCTTTTTTCGGTCTTATATACTATGTTACTATGTATTTTGCCACTAATACACTGCAAACATGACTTCAGAAAATATCACTGCACCACAGAACGGTAATTAGGCCCACTCTTTTTTCTTTTTTTTAAAACAAAAGCTTTTTAACAGATATATATATTTTTATTTCACCACTAATATACTGCAAACAGGGCTTCAGAAAATATCACTGCACCATAGAACGGCAATTAGGCCCAGATTTTTATATTTTTTTATTTTTTTACACAACAGGTTATCAGATATATGCAACGCAGGACGGTAAATATATTTTCGCCATTAACACCTGACTAACAGGGCTTCAGAATATATCACTGCAGTCTGCATCCCAGAACGTCAATTAGGCCCAAACTTTTTGCCGTCCTGAGTTGCACATATCTGTGTTGCATATATTCTCTGTGGAAAAGCCTGTTTTACACAACAGGCCTTTCAACAGAGAAGTACAACGCTGGACAGCGAATATATTTTTATTTTGCCACTAATACACTGCAAACAGGGCTTCCGTATATATCACTGCACCGCCGAATATCATTTAGGCCCCAATTTTTTTCCTTCTTTTACACAACAGAATTTTCAACAGAAATATGGAACGCTGGAAGGCGAATATATATTTTTTTCACCACTAATACATGGCAAACTGGGCTTCAGAATATAAAACTGCATTGCAGAATGGCAATTAGGCCCTAATTTATTTCTACTTTTACACAACAGGCTTTTCAACATATGTGCAACGCCGGACGGTGAATATATTTTATTTTGCCACTAATACACAGCATACATGGCTTCTGAATATATCCCTGCACCGCTGAGCGGCAAAGATATTTTTTTATTTTTCCACTAATACACAGAAAAAAGGGCTTTAGAACAGATGACTGCACCGCTGAGCGGCAAATATATTTTTCCTTTTTCCACTAAGGCTAGATTCACAAATCCGTTAAACCCGGACGTGACCAGTCCGTGGTAACCAGGACTGACTTCTTCTTTACAGCCGAGCGCACGGGTCATTGGTTGCTATGATGCCATGCGCTCCCTGCTGCCACTGCAGTACAGTAATACACTGGTATGATCCATACCAGTGTATTACTGTAGTGCAGCAGCGGCAGGGAGCGCACGGCATCATAGCAACCAATGACGCCGTGCGCTCTGGCTGTAAAGAAAAGGTCTAGTCTTGGTTACCACGGACTGGTCACGTCCGTTTTCCCCCGCCTACTGCTACAGTCCTGGGTTCTGTCGGGGTGTGTCCTGTGCTTCAGAGGTTTCCATTCCACAGCTTCCAGTCAGCCTACTCACAGCATGATTACGGCTAGTTTCAGGTTACACTGCTCTAGGGGCGGCACACATCACTCCCTGGGCTGTCTGGGCTGGGTCATGTGACCTTGCTTACCAACCCTGGCTCTCCTGCAGGTATTTAAGTTGCTCAGCTTTCCTCCCAGATGTCCTGTCTTTTGCTAAAGAGCCTGATAACTACTAGTGTTGCCGATCTATAGTTCGTTCCTGGACGTTGCTTATCGTCTGATCCCTGCCTGCTTGCTTTGATGCTCCTGTTGCCGACCCGAATTGCATGACTTGTTCCTGCGCCACCTGCCCTGACTAATTGCCTGTCTGACTTCGTCTCTGCCTCATCCTTTGATCCTGCACCATTGCTCCTGGTTACGACTGTGCCACCTGACGTGGCCAGCGTCACATGCCTCCACACAGACTTCACAGCCAAGTGCCGAGTGCTCAGCCCTTACACAATTTGCATGGATGCGCATAGACACGCAGGGGGCATGCATAGTAGTATCAGGATCACCGGCGACGCCAAACGCACTGATGATGCGCGCACTTCGGAAGTGCCCGTCTTCTAGACCGCACCGTGACAATGGGTGATCCCACCTTCCCAGAGTTCCTTGCCCCAAATCCTCACACATGTAGCAGCCATTTTAGGAAAAAATGTGATTCGTTACCACGAAGCGCGAGGAACTTCGCATTCGGTGCGAATCAAACTTTTCCTGAAATTCGGATTGAATTCCACTTTGTCAGCTTGGATTCGCTCATCCCTGATATATATATATATATATATATATATATATATATATATATTCATAATCTTAAAAAAGTGAGTACACCCCCTTACATTTTTGTAAATATTTTATTTTATATCTTTTTATGGGACAACACTAAAGATATGACACTTTGATACAATGTAAAGTAGTCAATGTATAGCTTGTATAACAGTGTAAATTTGGTGTGCCCTCAAAATTAGTGATGAGCGGCAGGTGCCATATTCGATTTCGACGAAATTCGCGAATATTCGAATGAATATTCGTTTCGTATTCGTCGAAATCGAATATTCAGTCATTTTTCTAGTTATCGCGATTAAAATGCGATTTAAATAATCGCATATTGCGATTTGTACTTAAGGCTACTTTCCTATTGGTTTCATATCTAGAATTAGCGAGGATGACGAATATGACGAATGTATTCGTCATATTCCTCAAAACGAAGATAACGAGTATTCTACATCTTCGTTTTAGCAACCTATTCGTCAACCTCGCTAATTCTAGCAATCAAATAGGAAGGTTGACTATAGAGACAGCTGTGTTAAATTCGCTATGCGATTTTTTTTTTTAATACAATAATTATATTACTTGATATGATAATATTATTATAAGTATTCTATTTATTAAAAAAAAAAAAATCGCATAGCGAATTTAACACAGCTGTCTGGTAAGTCAACCTTCCTATTTGATTGCTAGAATTAGCGAGGTTGACGAATAGGTTGCTAAAACGAAGATGTAGAATACTTCGTTATCTTCGTTTTGAGGAATATGACGAATACATTCGTCATATTCGTCATCCTCGCTAATTCTACCAAGCCAACCATAACTTCTGTGCTCATGGAGCGTCCCCATCACCATGGGAACGTCTCCATATACTAAAATGTACTGTCGGATTTGAGGAATTACGTTGAAATCGCAATGCGATTAATTCAAGTTATATTAATCGCATTGCGATTTCAACTTAGAGCTGGGTTTATAATGGGTCAGCTTGCTAGAATTAACGAAGTTAACGAATATGGAATATAGCAGCAGTGCTAAGTTGAAATCGCAATGCGATTAATTTAACTTAAAGTATTCGCATTGCGATTTCAACTTAGCACTGCTAGTGCATAGCTATATATTCCATATTCGTTAATTCTAGCCTATGTAAGATAGCAGTGCTAAGTTGTAATCGCAATGCGATTAATATAACTTGAATTAATCGCATTGCGATTTCAACGTAATTCCTCAAATCCGACAGTACATTTTAGTATATAGAGATTTTCCCATGGAAGGGACGCTCCATGAGCACGGAAGTCGGCAGAAGCGGCAACGGGCACTGACTGGAGCAGCCAGGAAGCCAGGAATCCTCATGACAGGTAAGAACTACTTTTGGGAAGTGGGAAAGAAAAAATATAACTAAAAAAAAAAAAAAAAAACGAATATTCGAAATAGCGAATTTATAGCGCTATATTCGAAATATTCGCAATTAGCTAGTGCCGATATTCGCTAAAAAATTCGCTTCGAATATTCGCGCTCAACACTACTCAAAATAACTCAACACACAGCTATTAATGCCAAAAGCACTAGCAACTAAAATTTGAGTACACCCCTAAGTAAAAATGGCCAAATTATGCGCAAAGGTTCAATATTTTGTGTGGCCACCATTATCTTCCAGAGCTACTTTTACTCTCTTGGACATGGAGTTCACTAGAGCTTCACAAATTGCCGCTGGAATTCTCTTCCACTCCTTCATGACGACTTCACAGAGCTGGTGGATGTTAGAGACCTTGCACTTCTCGACCTTCTTTTGAGGATGCCCGACAGATGGTCAATAATGTTTAGGTCTGGAGTAATGCTTGATCAGTCCAGAATCTTTGCCCACGGTTTCTTTAGCAAGGCATTTGTCATCTCGGAGGCGTGTTTGGGGTTGTTATCATGTTGGAATTCTGCCCTGCGGCCCAGTTTCCGAAGGGAGGATCATGCTTTTCTTCAGTATGTCATAGTACATGTTGGCATTAATGGTTCCCTCAATGAACTGTAGCTCCCCACAGCTGTCATCACTCATGCAGCCCCAAACTATGACACGTCCACCACCATGCTTGATTGTAGGCAAGACATACTTGTCTTTATACTCCTCCACTGGTTGCTGCAAAACATGCTTGACACCATCTGAACCAAATACGTTTATCTTGGTCTCATCAGACCACAGGGCATGGTTCCAGTAATACATGTCCTTAGTCTGCTTGTCTTCCGCAAACTGCTCACATTTTTATGCATCATCTTTAGAAATGGATTCCTTCTGAAAAGACAGCCATGCAGACCAATTTGATGCAGTGTGTGACGTATGGACTGAGCACAGAAAGGCTGACCCCACATCCCTTAACCTCAATGCTGGCAGCACTCATAGTAACATAGTAACATAGTATATAAGACCGAAAAAGACATTTGTCCATCCAGTTCGGCCTGTTTCCTACAAGTTGATCCAGAGGAAGGCAAAAACCCCTGTGAGGCAGAAGCCAATTTTCCTCACTTAAGGGGAAAAAATTCCTTCACAAATCCAATCAGGCAATCAGAATAACTCCCTGGATCAACGACCCTCTCTAGTAGCTGTATATGATATTATTACACTCCAGAAATAAATCCAGTCCCCTCTTGAATTCCTTTATTGTACTCACCATCACCACCTCCTCAGGCAGAGAGTTCCATAGTCTCACTGCTCTTACAGTGAAGAATCCTTTTCTATGTTTGTGTACAAACCTTCTTTCCTCCAGACGCAGAGGATGTCCCCTTGTCACAGTCACAGTCCTGGGGATAAATAGATGATGGGACAGATCTCTGTACTGACCCCTGATATATTTATACATAGTTATTAGATCTTCCTCAGTCGTCTTTTTCTAAAGTGAATAACCCTAATTTTGATAACCTTTCAGGGTACTGTAGATCCCTCATTCCAGTTATTACTTTAGTTGCCCTCCTCTGAACCCTCTCCAGCTCTGCTATGTCTGTCTTGTTCACAGGAGCCCAGAACTGTACACAGTACTCCATGTGTGGTCTAACCAGTGATTTGTAAAGTGGTAGGACTATGTTCTCATCACGGGCGTCTATGCCCCTTTTGATGCAACCCATTATCTTATTGGCCTTGGCAGTAGCTGCCTGACACTGGTTTTTGCAGCTTAATTTGCTGTTTATTAAAATTCCTAGATCCTTTTCCATGTCAGTGTTACCGAGTGTTTTACCATTTAATATGTACGGGTGACTTGCATTATTCCTTCCCATGTGCATAACTTACATTTGTCAGTGTTAAACCTCATCTGCCATTTTTCTGCCCAAG
The DNA here is from genome assembly GCA_033119425.1 of Bufotes viridis. Classification (NCBI taxonomy): domain Eukaryota; kingdom Metazoa; phylum Chordata; class Amphibia; order Anura; family Bufonidae; genus Bufotes; species Bufotes viridis. The sequence goes on along the minus strand of CM065593.1, from coordinate 242,711,817 downwards.
CCTCCAATCTATCCAGATCCCTCTGTAGCAGAAAACTGTCCTCTTCAGTGTTAATTACTTTACACAGTTTAGTGTCATCTGCAAAAATAGATATTTTACTGTGCAGGCCTTCTACAAGATCATTAATAAATATATTGAAGAGAATAGGGCCCAATACTGACCCCTGAGGTACCCCACTAGTTACAGTGACCCAATCTGAGTATCTACCGTTAATAACCACCCTCTGTTTTCTGTCACTCAGCCAGTTACTTACCCACATACAGACATTTTCTCCCAGTCCGAGCATCCTCATTTTATATACTAACCTTTTATGAGGTACGGTGTCAAATGCTTTGGAGAAGTCTAGATATACGACATCCATTGATTCGCCGCTGTCAAGTCTAGAACTTACCTGCTCATAGAAGCTGATTAAATTAGTTTGGCATGACCGATCCCTCATGAAGCCATGCTGATATGGTGTTATTTGCTTATTTTCATTGAGATACTCCAAAATAGCATCTCTTAGAAACCCTTCAAACAGTTTACCAACAATAGATGTTAAACTTACCGGCCTAATATGTCTATTTTGAAAAGACAACCTCTGGATATGACGCTGAGCCTGAGCAGTCAACGTCTTTGGTCGACCGTGGCGAGGCCTGTTCTGAGTGCAAACTGTCTTGTTAAACCGCTGTATGGTCTTGTCCACCATGCTGCAGCTCAGTTTCACAGTGTTGGCAATCTTCTTATAGCTTAGGCCATCTTTATGTAGAGCAACAATAATTTATTTATTTTTTTCCATGAGGTGCCATGTTGAACTTCCAGTGACCAGTATGAGAGAGTTTGAGTGTGATAACACCATATTTAACACACCTGCTACCTATTGACACCTAATACCTTGTAACACTAATGAGTCACAAAACACCGGGAGGGAAAATGGCTAATTGGACACAATTTGGCCATATTCACATCGGGTTTTACTCAATTTTGCTGCCAGGGGTTTAGACAGCAATGGCTATGTGTTGAGTTATTTTGAGGGTACACCAAATTGGGGAAATTCACAGTGTTACAGCAAAACAGAAAATGCAAAAACTCTAAAATAAAGGCATTACAGTGACAGTAGATTACAGATAAAACATATAAAAAATAAGGGATATAGATATCACAGCTCATAGAATTCATTCTCTGAATATAATGATATCCAAAGGAACCTGTAGGATGAGTGCAGTCTGTCTCTTATTGGGTCAGTGTACAGGAGCAGGTAGTAATGAGCACTCCTCACACTTGGGGTGAAGCAGTTGGTCACTGATAGTACTGCCCAATGCTATCACCATCTCATGCATGGGGTGGAAGTTATTTTTCAGCATGGAGATCTACTTGGATAGTACCCTTCTCTCACCTACCACCTGCACTGGTTTAAGGGGATTCCTCAGGATGGACATGGCCTTTCTAATCAGTTTGCCAAGTCTCTTCCTCTCCCTGGTTAAAATGCTGCTACCCAAGCACACCACTCCAAAGAAGATGGCTGATCCCACCACAGAGTTGAAAAAGGCCCCAAGAAGTGCCCTCTGTACTCCAAAAGCTCTCAACTTTCTAAGCAGGTAAAGCCTGCTGTGGCCCTTTCTGTATAGTGTGTCCATGTTATCTGCTCTGTCCAGCTTATTATTGCGGAGTACACCCAGGCAGGGGCGTAGCTAAATGCTCATGGGCCCTGGTGCAAGAGTTCAGCTTGGGCCCCTCCTTCCCTCAGTGCTTTGTGGCAAGGGACAGGGGTGCACCTAACCTTTTTGCGGCCTGAGGCGAAAATGGAAACGGCATTCCAAATTTTCAACCTAACCCCTTCCTTCAAACCCTACTGTTAAATGGGTTGTCCAACATCTAAAACATTACCCCCAATACCCAGGCCTCTGTAATGGACTATACTTACCGTGCTCCCCGACATCTGCGTTTCTCCTGATCCCTGCACGGCAGCCATTGCATCTCCCCGTCACGTGAATCAAAACATCCGGTGAAGTTGTGGGAGGGTAGCAGCCAATTGCAGACCGCGACATGAAAGAGCCCCCCTAGTATCTGGGGTGACGATAGGCAAGCTCGTCCCAGTCACAGCCTGCTATTGCATCAGGTGCCGTGGAACGGAGTAAGTATAATCTATATGAGGGGCACGGGCATTGGGGGGGGTTCATTATAGGGGTTTTTTAATGTTTTTTTCATTATGTCTCTAAAGACGTAGTTGGAAAACATTACATACATCGCTACCGAACATACATGTTTAATGCAGCCCCACATACCTCTTACTTCCAGTGATGTCTCCTCTAATGTAGATGTTCTCTTTCCTCATCTTTTCTATTCAGACCAGACCGCCATGATGATTTCTTTCAGCTGCATCTTGTCTCTGCAGAGTTTGACAAACAGAAATTTTAGTTTCCTACTTCTCCATTATCCTCATCACATCTTCTCAACACCCCCACAGTATTAGTGCTCCCCAAAGTCCCAATAGAATCAATTATCTCCCAGAGTGCATAGTGTTAACAGTGCCTCCAATTTGGAATAATGCCCCCATTGTGCCCATACTAGTAATTATGTTCTCCATAGACCCCAGTAATAATACTTCTACTTATATAGAGGACACCCTATACACACACCACACTATATAGATCACACCCTATATACTGACACACACTCCACTATACAGAGAACACCCTATAAACAGACACACCGGACTATAGAGATGACACCCTATACATTCACAGCACTATACAGAGGATACCCTATATACACACACCACACTATACAGAGGACACCCTATACACTCACTGCACTATACAGAGAATACCCTATATACACACACCACACTATACAGAGGACACCCTATACACTCACAGCACTATACAGAGGATACCCTATATACACACACCACACTATACAGAGTACACCCTATACACTCACAGCACTATACAGAGGATACCCTATATACACACACCACACTATACAGATGACACCCTATACACTCACATCACTATACAGAGAATACCCTATATACACACCACACTATACAGAGGACACCCTATATACACGCACCGCACTATACAGAGGACACCCTATATACTGACACACCACACTATACAGAGGACACCCTATACACACACACCACACTATACAGAGGACACCCTATATACACACACACCGCACTATACAGAGGACACCCTATACACAGACATACCGCACTATACAGAGGACACCCTAAACACACACAGCACTATACAGAGGATACCCTATATACACACACAATACTATACAGAAAACACTCTACACACACCGCACTATACAGAAAACACCCTACACACACCGCACTATACAGAAGACACCCTATACACACACAGCACTATATAGAGGACACCCTATATATACACACCACACTATAGAAGACACCCTACACACACTATACAATATAGATGACAACCTATATACTAACACACAATGCACTATACAGAGAACACCCCATATAATGTATACACACATACATCACACAGTGTATAGATGATCCCTAGACACACATTTAAATGACCCCTATACACACATAGAGATGACCCTTATACACTCATAGAGATGACCCCTATACACACACATCACACACAGAGATGACCCCTATACACTCACACATCACACACAGAGATGACCCCTATACACACACATCACACACAGAGATGACCCCTATACACACATCAGACACATAGAGATGACCCCTATACACACATCACACACATAGAGATGACCCCCTATACACACATCACACACATAGAGATGACCCCCTATACACACATCACACACATAGAGATGACCCCTAAACACATATCACACACATAAAGATGACCACAAAACACACATCACACACATAGAGATGACCCCTATACACACATCACACACAGAGATGACCCCTATATACACATCACATAGATGACACTTACCCTCTTCACACCCAGTTTGGTCCTCTTCCTGTGCCCTGCTTGGCTAAAGGACCTTAATCAGGTGACTGTGACATCACCACAGGTCCTGCAGGTTTCTGCTGTAAACGCTGTGTACAGCTTGTAGCCCGCCCACTCTTCAGTCCTCAGCTGATTGCTGGATTGCTGTGAGGGGGAGGGGCTTGCTGCTGGCTTTGGAGGAGGGACATTCAGGAGAAGGAACTGCACACACATGGCACAGCCTGGATGAGACCAAAGATGAGGGGGGTTGAGTACAGCGCAGACAGCGCTTCTCTCTCCCTCCTCCTGCAGACTAGTGAGCGCTTTCAATATGGAAGCGTTCACTAGTATTTGTTTTATAAGATGCACTGCATCTTATAAAACAAAAATAGGTAATTATCAGAGCACTTCTGGCAAGGGCTGGCCCTCTGGGCACCCCTGGCTTAGGGGCCCGGTCGCAACTGCAACCTCTGTGACCCCTATAGCTACGCCAGTGCACCCAGGTACTTATAAGTGTTGACTATCTCAGTGTCCATACCCTGGATGCTCTCTGGTTTAGGAGGATGTTTGTGCTTGCCGAAGTCCACAACCATTACTTAGTCTTCTCGCAATTGATCCTAAGGTGGTTCTGCTGGCACCAATCCATAAATTCACGGGTAAGTTCTTTGTATTCCATGACATCTTCATCCGTGTTGAGGTCTACTATTGCCGAGTCATTAGAACTTTTCCGTAAGTAGCAGCTAGATGAGTTGTACCTAAAGTCTGCAAGTGTACTGTGTGAAGAGGAACTATACCCTGAGGTGCCCCTGTACTACAGATCACTGTCTGACAGTTATAGGCTCTTACATTCTGAGGTTGGTTTGTCAGGTAGTGTAAGATCCAATTGGAGAGGTGGTGGTCCACTCCCAGAAGATCTTGTCTCTTGGTAGCACTGACTCTATGGTGTTGGAAACACTGAAGAAATGAAATAACACTATTGTTAAAGTGTTCCCTGGATTCTCCAGGTGAGAAAGAGCTCTGTGTAGAAGGTGGATAATGGCGTTGTCCACCCCAATACCAGACCGATTACCAAACTGGAGAGAGTCCATTGATGAGTTCACAAGAGAGAGGAGATGTGTGAGAACCAACCTCTCCAAGATCTTCATCGAGTGGGATGTCAATGCCACCGGTCTGTAGCTGTTGAGTTCCATCGAATAAGGTGTCCTCGGTACTACAGTTGAGCGAACCCGAACTGTATAGCTCGGGTTCGTACTGAATTTTGGGGTGTTCGGGACACGGACCCGGACCAGAACATTTTCAAAAAAGTTTGGGTTCGGGTTCGTTGATCGGCAATTTCTTCCTGCTTTCTGAAGGGCTGCATAGCATCCAATCAGCTAGCATTTTACTTCTTGCCCTAAGAAGTCATCACAGCCATGCCTACAAGTGGCATGGCTGTGATTGGCCAAGTGCAGCATGTGACCCAGTCTCTATTTAAGCTGGAGTCACGTAGCGCCGCACGTCACTCTGCTCTGATTAGTGTAGGGATAGGACGCAGCTGCTGTGAGGGCGAGATTAGGCAGGAAAAACTCAGCAAAAACACCTAATGAAGAGATCGATCTACAGCTGTGAATCATTCAACTTCTGCTGGTTAATTGCTCACTGGTTTTTAGGCTGCACAGATGGTTTTTCTGTCACTTTTTTTCTGGGGTGATCGGTGGCCATTTTGTGTCTTGTGGTGCACCAGCACAAGCTGCCACCAAGTCCATCAATCCATCAATACTAGTTTTTTTTTTTTTTGCTATATCCTACATCAGGGGCTTGGCAGTGTTTATTGTCACCCCTAGAAACTCAGGATAGAAATTTGTATATTTTATTGAGGGGTTAAATTCAATTGCCAAAATAGCAATCCCCTAAATTTGTTGTTCCAGCTGTAGCTAGTGAAGTGTAATACTGTCTGCTGTCTGGCAAAGGATAGATTTTTTTCTGTGGTGAAATTCAATTGCCAAAATAGCAATCCACTAAATCTGGTGTCCCAGCAGTGGCTGGCAAAATTTAATAGTGTCCGGCAAAGAATATATTTTATTCTGGGGTGAAATTCAATTGCCAAAATAGCAATACCATAAATCATTGGTTTCAGCAGTGGCTGGCCAAGTTTAATAGTGTCCGGCAAAGAATATATTTTATTCTGGGGTGAAATTCACTGCCAAAATAGCAATACCATAAATCAGTGGTTTCAGCTGTGGCTGGCAAGTTTAATAGTGTCCGGCAAAGAATATATTTTATTCTGGGGTGAAATTCAATTGCCAAAATAGCAATACCATAAATCATTGGTTTCAGCTGTGGCTGGCCAAGTTTAATAGTGTCCGGCAAAGGATATATTGTGATCTGGGGTGAAATTCAATTGCCAAAATAGCAATACCGTAAATCTGGTGTCCTAGCATTGGCTGAACAAGTTTAATAGTGTCTGGCAAATGATTTATTATTTTCTGGGGTGAAATTCAGTTGCCAAAATAGAAATACAGTAAATCTGGTGTTCCAGCTGTGACTGGACAAGTTTCATAGTGTCCGTCATAGTATATATTATTTTCTGTAGTGAAATTCAGTTGCCAAAATAGAAATACCAGTAAATCTGGTGTTCCAGCTGTGACTGGACAAGTTTCATAGTGTCCGTCATAGGATATATTATTTTCTGCAGTTAAATTCAGTTGCAAAAATAGAAATACCGTAAATCTGGTGTTCCAGCTGTGATTGGACAAGTTTAAAAGTGTCCAGCAAAGGATATATTTTTTCTGGGGTGAAATTTATATGCCAAAATAGCAATACCATAAATCAGTTGTTTCAGCTGTGGCTGGTCAAGTTTAATAGTGTTCGGCAAAGGATATATTTTTTTATGGGGTGAAATTCATTTGCAAAAATAGAAATACCATAAATCTGGTGTTCCAGCAGTGGCTGAACAAGTTTAATAGTGTCCGGCAAAGGATTTATTATTTTCTGGTGTGAAATTCAGTTGCCAAAATATCAATAACATAAATCAGTGGTTTCAGCTGTGGCTGGCCAAGTTTAATAGTGTTCGGCAAAGGATATATTTTTTTCTGGAGATACATTCAGTTGCAAAAATAGAAATACCGTTAATCTGGTGTTCCAGCAGTGGCTGGACAAGTTTAATAGTGTCCGGCAAAGGATTTATTATTTTCTGGTGTGAAATTCAGTAGCAAAAATATCAATACCATAAATCAGTGGTTTCAGCTGTGGCTGGCCAAGTTTAATAGTGTCCGTCAAAGGATATATTTTTTTCTGGGGTGAAATTCAGTAGCAAAAATAGCAATACCCAAAATCTGGTGTTCCAGCTGTGACTGGACAAGTTTAATAGTGTCCGGCAAAGGATATATTTTTTTATGGGGTGAAATTCAATTGCCAAAATAGCAATACCCAAAATCTGGTGATCCAGCTGTTGCAGGCCAAGTGTAAATCTGTCCGTAAAAGGGTATATTACACTCAGCATGCATCTCCAAGTTTATTTCTTTACTTTAAATGGTATATTACAGTAAGAGTTAAAATACAACATAATCCTCTATATGTTGTTTTGGGGTGAAATTCAATTGCCAAAATATCAATACCATAAATCAGTGGTTTCCACTGTGGCTGGCCAAGTTTAATAGTGTCAGGCAAATGATTTATTATTTTCTGGGGTGAAATTCAGTTGTCAAAATAGAAATACAGTAAATCTGGTGTTCCAGCTGTGACTGGACAAGTTTCATAGTGTCCGTCATAGTATATATTATTTTCTGTAGTGAAATCCAGTTGCCAAAATAGAAATACAGTAAATCTGGTGTTCCAGCTGTGACTGGACAAGTTTCATAGTGTCCGTCATAGGACAAAGGATATATTTTTTCTGGGGTGAAATTCATTTGCAAAAATAGAAATACCATAAATCTGGTGTTCCAGCAGTGGCTGGCCAAGTTTAATAGTGTCCGGCAAAGGATTTATTATTTTCTGGGGTGAAATTCAGTTGCCAAAATAGAAATTCCTTAAATCTGGTGTTCCAGCAGTGGCTGAACAAGTTTAATAGTGTCCGGCAAAGGATTTATTATTTTCTGGTGTGAAATTCAGTTGCCAAAATATCAATAACATAAATCAGTGGTTTCAGCTGTGGCTGGCCAAGTTTAATAGTGTCCGTCAAAGGACATATTTTTGTCTGGGGTGAAAATCAGTTGCAAAAATAGAAATAACATAAATCTGGTGTTCCAGCTGTGACTGGACAAGTTTCATAGTGTCCGTCATAGGATATATTATTTTCTGCGGTGAAATTCAGTTGCCAAAATAGCAATACCCAAAATCTGGTGTTCCAGCTGTTGCAGGCCAAGTGTAAATCTGTCCGTGAAAGGGTATATTACACTCAGCGTGCATTTACAAGTGTGTTTCTATCCGTTAAAGGGTATATTACATTAAGTGTTAACCACTTGAAGACCACAGGTTTATACCCCCCTAGTGACCAGGCCCTTTTTTACAAATCCGCACTTCATTACTTTCACCATTTATTGCTCGGTTATACAACTTACCACCCAAATGAATTTTACCTCCTTTTCTTCTCACTAATAGAGCTTTCATTTGGTGGTATTTCATTGTTGCTGACATTTTTACTTTTTTTGCTATTAAAAAAAATGTAATGACATTTTTGCAAAAAAATGACAATTTTCAGTTTCTGTTGTAAAATTTTCAAAAAAACTACATTTCTATATAAATTTTCCACAAAATTTATTGTTCTACATGTCTTTGATAAAAAAAAATCCAATAAGAGTATATTTATTGGTTTGGGTAAAAGTTATAGCGTTTACAAACTATGGTGCAAAAAAAGTGAATTTCCGCATTTTGAAGCAGCTCTGACTTTCTGAGCACCTGTCATGTTTCTTAACGTGCTAGAATGTCAGGATAGTATAAATACCCCCCAAATCACACCATTTTAGATAGAAGACACCCAAAAGTATTCGTGGAGGGGCATGGTGAGTTCATGTATGATTTCATTTTTTTTTCACAAGTTAGCGGAAAATGACACTTTCTGAAGGAAAAAAAAATAATAATAAAGTTTCCATTTCTGCTAACTTCTTGCAAAAAAAATAAAAAAATCTCAGACTATGCCCCTCAGTGAATACCTTGGGGTGTCTACATTCTGAAATGGGGTCATTTGTGGGGTGTCTTTACTGTTCTGGCATTTTGGGCAGGGCTAAATTGTGAGCAGCCATATAAAAGCTATAGGTACTGATTGGAATTTGGGCCCCTTTGCGCACTTAGGCTGCAAAAAAGTGTCACACATATGGTGCAGTACTCAGTAGAAGTAGGGCAATGTGTTTTCGGGTGTATTTTTACATATACCCATGTTGGGTGAGAGAAATATCTCTGTAAATTGACAACTTTGTATAAAAAAATTTAAAAAGTTGTCGTTTACAGCGATATTTCTCACACAAAGTATGAGCGTATATAAAAATACACCCCAAAACACATTGCCCTACTTCTCCTGAGTACGGCGATACCACATGTGTGACACTTTTTTGCAGCCAAGATGCGCAAAGGGGCCCTAATTCCCATGAGTACCTTTAGGATTTCACAGGGCATTTTTACGTATTTGGATTTTTTAGGACCCCTAAAATGCCAGGGCAGTATAAATACCCCACATGTGACCCCATTTTGGAAATAAGACACCCCAAGGTATTCCATGAGGGGCATGGCGAGTTCACAGACCAAATTGGAAATTGATATATTTTTTTTTATACAAAGTCTCATATTCCACTAACTTGTGACAAAAAATAAAATGCTACATGAACTCACGGAATACCTTGGGGTGTCTTCTTTCTAAAATGGGGTCACATGTGAGGTGTTTGTACTGCCCTGGCATTTGAGGGTCTCCGCAATCATTGCACGTATGGCCAGCATTAGGTGTTTCTGCTATTCTCCTTATATTGAGCCTCTGTTCAGCCTCTGTTCAGCCTCTGGGCTGAAAAAATAAAAAATGAACGGCACAGATTTTTTCATTCGCATTGATCAATGTGGATGAAAAAACCTCTGGCAAAATCAGTGACTGCGGTGCGGTGGGCTGGGCGCTAACTACCTAACAAGTAGCTAGCTAACTGGCGCTGATAAGGGACTCTTATGCCCCATTCACACGTCCGCAATTCTGTTTGCGGAATGAAGTTGCGGACCCATTCATTTCTATGGGGACAGACTTTGTCCCGCTCGGATCTGGAATTACGGATCCGCGCTTCCGGGTCTGCACTTCCGTTCCGCAAAAATATAGAACATGTCCTATTCTTGTCCGCAATTGTGGACAAGAAAAAGCATTTTCTATATAGTTTTGGCAATGTGCGGATCTGCAAAATGCGGAAAGCACATTGCCGGTGTCCGTATTTTGCAGATCCGCAGATCCATGGATCTGCAAAACACATATGGATGTCTGAATGAGCCTTACAGGGGGGTGATTAGTGACAGGGGGGGTGACAGGGGGTGATCAGGGAGGGTGACATGGGTGATCAGGGGTTAATCAGTGATGGGTGGTGGGGGTGTAGTGATTGGTTCACTTTACCTATGTTTCCTCTGGTGGTCCCAGACAAAGGGACCACCAGACGAGCAGACAGCAGGCATATCATACGCTGTTTACAAAACAGCGTCTGATATACGTTTTAAATGCGTTTTTTTCCGCATCTACAGCCTGCCAGCGCATGATCAGCGCTGGCAGGCTGTAGTTTCAGTTGTCCCGGCTCCGATCGCATGAACGCGCGCGCACGGTGCACGCGCGTTCATGCGAAATCTCGGGTCTCACGAGATGACGCCGATAGGCGTGATTGAGACCTGAGAGAGCCGCCGCGCTGACACCCATCAGCGTTAGCGTGGCGGCAAGTGGTTAAAATACAGCATAATCCTCTACATTTGCACACACTGTTTTGCATCTCTAAGTGTATTTTCTTCCATTAAAGGGTATATTACACAAAGTATTAAAATTCAAGTGCTGAAAGCATAATCCTATATATTTTTTCACACGCTACTGTGCATCTCAACGTATAAATCTGTCCGTAAAAGGATACCTTTCATCCAGGGCCTAAATACTAGGCCTACAATTGATATTCCCCTAAATTTGTGGTTACTGCTGTGCCTGGATTAGTGTAATATGGTACATAAATAGATAGCCAGATAGTCATTTTGTGGTGAATGGTAACAATGAGGAAAACATCTAGTAAGGGACGCGGATGCGGACATGGTCGTGGTGTTGTTAGTGGACCCACTGGTGCTGGGAGAGGACGTGGCCGTTCTGCCACAGCCACACGTCCTGGTCAACCAACTACCTCAGGTTCCAGTATCCGCCAGAATTTACAGCGATATTTGGTGGGGCCCAATGCCGTTCTAAGGATGGTACAGGGAGTGCTGACTGAAACCCCCCTTTGTGTTTCTGTTCTAAGGATGGTATGGCCTGAGCAAGTACAGGCGCTACTCAATTGGGTGGCCGACAGTGGATCCAGCACATTCACAACATTATCTCCCACCCAGTCTTAAGCAGAAAGCGCACAGGTGGCGCCTGAAAACCAAGCCCATTAGTCTGTCACATCACTCCCATGCATGTCAGGGAAACTGTCAGAGCCTCAAGTTATGCAACAGTCTCTTAGGCTTTTTGAAGACTCTGATGGCAGGGTTTCCCAAGTGAATCCACCTAGCCCTTCCCCAGTGGTGGAAGACATAGAATGCACTGATGCACAACCACTTATGTTTCCTGATGATGAGGACATGGGAATACCACCTCATCGAAGTCCGCACGTCTCTGATGATGACGAAACACAGGTGCCAACTGCTGCTTCTTTTTGCAGTGTGCAGACCGAACAGGAGGTCTGGGAGGAAGACTGTGTGGAAGATGATGCAGGGGATCATAAGGTCCTAGACCCCACATGGAATGAAGGTCGTGCCACTGACTTTCATAGTTCAGAGGAAGAGGGAGTAGTGAGACTGAGCCAACAGCGTAGCAAAAGAGAGAGCAGGGGGCAGAACAGCCACCGCCAAGAGAGTTCGCCTGCTACTGGCCACCGCCACCAGGGACCGAGCACCCCAAAGGCAGCTACAAGGAGTTCCATGGCATGGCACTTCTTTAAACAATGTGCTGATGACAAGACCCGTGTGGTTTGCACGCTGTGCCATCAGAGCCTGAAGCGAGGCATTAACGTTCTGAACTTTAGCACAACCTGCATGACCAGGCATCTACATGCAAAGCATGAACTGCAGTGGAGTAAACACCTTAAAAGCAAGGAACTCACTCAGGCTCCCCCTGCTCCCTCTTTTGCTGCTGCCTCAGCCTCTTCTTCCGCCTTGGGAGGAATGTTGGCACCTGCCGCCCACCAAACAGAAGGATGTGCCACCAACACCACCACCTGCGTCACCAAGCATCTCCGCCATGTCACACGGCAGCGTTTAGCTCTCCATCTCACAAACATTGGAGACAAAGTTTAAATTCCCACATACCCACTCTTGAGCCCTGGACCTGAATGCCAGCATTTATAAACTACTGGCCTTTAAAATGCTGTCATTCAGGCTGGTGGACACAGACAGCTTCAAACAGCTGATGGCGATGGCTTTCCCACAGTATGTTGTTCCCAGCCGCCACTACTTCTCCAAGACAGCCGTGCCTTCCCTGCACAACCAAGTATCCAATAAAATCAAGTGTGCACTGCGCAACGCCATCTGTGGCAAGGTCCACCTAACCACAGATACGTGGACCAGTAAGCACGACCAGGGACGCTATTTCTCAATAACTGCACAATGTAGTGGCGGCTGGGCCCCAGGCGGAGAGTTATTTGGCACACGTCCTTCCGTCACCAAGGATCGCAGGGCATCACTCTTTGCCTCCTGTAGCCTCCTCCTCCTGCTTGGCTTCCTCCTCCTCTTCTTCCACCTGCTCATCCAGTCAGCCACACATCTTCACCGCCAACTTCACCACAGCCTAGGGTAAACATCAGCAGGCCGTTCTGAAACTCATATGTTTGGGGGACAGGCCTCACACCGCGCAGGAATTGTGGTGGGGTATTGAACAACAGACCAGCGAGTGGTTGCTGCCGGTGGGCCTCAAGCCCGACCTGTTGGTGTGCGATAATGGGCGAAATCTCGTCGCAGCTCTGGGACTAGCCGATTTGACACACATGACTTGCCTGGTGGTGCAGAAGTTCCTTCACAACTACCCCGACATGTCAGAGCTGCTGCATAAAGTGCTGGCCGTCTGTGCACGCTTCCGGCGTTCATATCCTGCTGCTGCTCGCCTGTCTGTGCTACAGCGTAACTTCGTCCTTCCCACTCACCGCCTCATATACGACGTGCCCACCAGGTGGAACTCCACCTTGCACATGCTGGAGAGACTGTGCGAGCAGCAGCAGGCCATAGTGGAGTTTCAGCTGCAGCACGCACGCATCAGTCGCACTGCGGAACAGCACCTCTTTCCCACCAATGATTGGGCCTCCATGCGAGACCTGTGTGCCCTGTTGTGCTGTTTCGAGTACTCCACCAACACGGCCAGTGGCGATGGAGCCGTTATCAGCATTACAATACCACTTCTATGTGTCATTGAGAAAACACTTAGGGCGATGATGGAAGAGGAGGTGGCCCAGGAGGAGGAGGAGGAGGAGGAAGATGGGTCATTTATAGCACTTTCAGGCCAGTCTCTTAGAACTGGCTCAGAGTGAGGTTTTTTGCAAAAGCAGAGGCCAGGTACAAATGTGGCCAGCCAGGGCCCACTACTGGAGGACAAGGAGGACGAGGATTAGGAGGTAGAGGAGGATGAGTATGAAGCATGTTCACAGCGGGGTGGCACCCAACGCAGCTCGGGCCCATCGCTGGTGCGTGGCTGGGGGGATATGGAGGATGATGAAGATATGCCTCCCACAGAGGACAGCTTGTCCTTACCTCTAGGGGGGGCCTGGCACACATGAGCGACTACATGCTGCAGTGCCTGCGCAATGACAGCAGAGTTGCCCACAATTTAACGTGTGCGGACTACTAGGTTGCCACCCTGCTGAATCCCCGGTACAAAGACAATGTGCCCACCTTACTTCCTGCACTGGAGCGTGATAGTAAAATGCGCGAGTACAAGCGCACGTTGGTAGATGCGCTACTGAGAGCATTCCCAAATGTCACAGGGGAACAAGTGGAAGCACAAGGTGAAGGAAGAGGTGGAGCAAGAGGTTGCCAACGCAGCTATGTCACGGCCAGCTCCTTTGAAGAAAAGTTTTGTGACCACGCCACAGCTAACTGCACCACCACCTGATACGGAACGTGTTAGCAGGAGGCAGCATTTCACTAACATGGTGGAACAGTACGTCTGCACACCCCTCCACGTACTGACTGATGGTTCGGCCCCATTCAACTTCTGGGTCTCCAAATTGTCAACGTGGCCAGAGCTAGCTTTTTATGCCTTGGAGGTGCTGGCCTGCCCGGCGGCCAGCGTTTTGTCTGAACGTGTATTCAGCACGGCAGGTGGCGTCATTACTGGCAAACACAGCTGACTGTCCACAGCCAACGTGGACAAGCTGACGTTCATAAAAATGAACCAGGCATGGATCCCACAGGACCTGTCCATTCCTTGAGCAGAATAGACAGTTATAACTCCCTCCCTGAACCATATATTCTTGTACTCCAGGGCACTTCTTTATTGAATCCCCTTTTTTTCATTTTACTATTATTTTGCTGGGCAACCCAAAGTTGAATGAACCTCTTCTCCGTCTGGGTGCCATGGCCCTGAGTCTGTGAATGAGGCCTGTGGCACTTCAAATATACATGAATCCTTTTTGGCTGTGATGAGAACATCAACTCCCATAGCATTCCCACCTGATGCCACCCCAACCTCCTATTCCACCTCCTCCTTCTCCAAGTTGCAAATTGATATTGGTTAATTTTTATTTATTTTTTTTAAAGTAATTTCCCTATCCACATTTGTTTGCAGGGGATTTACCTACATTTTGCTGCCTTTTGCAGCCCTCTATCCCTTTCCTGGGCTATTTTACAGCCTTTTTAGTGCCCAAAAGTTCCGGTCCCCATTGACTTCAATCCTGAACCCAAACATTTTCGGGAAGTTCAGCCGAACTTCTCGAACCAGAACATCCAGGTGTTCGCTCAACTCTACTCGGTACTGGTGCCACACAAGATGATTTCCACATTTGTGGTACCTTTCCCAATTTCAGGCTCATATTGAACATATATGTAATAATACCACACAGCTGATCACCACAGGTCTTAAGAAGTACTCTGGCACTGATGCTGTCCAACCCTGATGCCTCATCTGCTTTGAACTTCCCAAGTTCGCTTCTCTCCTGGGCAAGATCAGACTGTAGCCAGATGACTGATTGCTAGATTGACTGATCTGGTGGTGAGAGCTAACAGCAGGAGGCGAGGTCACCATTAGTGTGGGAGAGAGGATACAATGGCATGCTGGGCTGGGAGGAGCAGGGGTGTGATTAAAACTATTGAACAATAGATTGAGCTCATTAGCGCACTTTTTATCTCCTTCTACCTGGGAAGCAGGTTGTCTGTGACCAGATAGTGACTCAAGGTTTTTAAGACCTCACAAATGTTTTTCTGTTCCAATTGCTCAACCATCTTCCTTTTGTACCTGGCTTTCCCTTATTTGATGCCTCAGCTCCTTTTGCATTTCCCTCAGATTTTAATTGTTACCTGACAGAAAGACCCTTTCCATCTCCTTCAGCAGAGTTTTTATATCAGGGTTAATCCAGGATTTGTTACCAGAGAATCACCTCACCGTTTTTGTGGGTACTGTGTTGTCCACACAAAAGTTGATGTAGTCCGTTATGCACTGTGTGAGACCATCCATGTCCCCCATCCCCAGGAATCTAGCAGCTCTTCTCATGCAGTTGTATTAAAACAATCCTTTAAAGCCTCATCACTCTTTCAGACCAAATATCACTGTGCTGATTCTCTACATACAAGTGGTTGGTACACAGGTCAAAGATGCACCAGTTTGTGATTTGATCTTCCCAGGGTTGGTAGGACCTCCCTTAGGTTGGCAAAGAACAAGGCCAGTGATTTATTGACTCTTGTGTGGCAGGTTACGTACTGTGTGAAACTGAACAGCGTGGATGATGGAAAAGCATGGTTAAAATCTCCAGACACAATAAAGAGGGCATGAGGGTGCAATGTCTGCAATTGGCTCACCACAGCTTGCAGGACCTCACAGGCAGCTTCTAAATTCGGAGAGGGGAGGACATATGCAACTTTCACAATTACATGTATTTGTATTTAACACTTACACTCACCTAAAGAATTATTAGGAACACCTGTTTTATTTCTCATTAATGCAATTATCTACTCAACCAATCACATGGCAGTTGTTTCAATGCATTTAGGGGTGTGGTCCTGGTCAAGACAATCTCCTGAACTCCAAACTGAATGTCAGAATGGGAAAGAAAGGTGATTTAAGCAATTTTGAGCGTGGCATGGTTGTTGGTGCCAGACGGGCCAGTCTGAGTATTTCACAATCTGCTCAGTTACTGGGATTTTCACACACAACCATTTCTAGAGTTTACAAAGAATGGTGTGAAAAGGGAAAAACATCCAGTATGCGGCAGTCCTGTGGGCGAAAATGCCTTTTGAATGCTAGAGGTCAGAGGAGAATGGGCCGACTGATTCATGCTGATAGAAGAGCAATGTTGACTGAAATAACCACTCGTTACAACCGAGGTATGCAGCAAAGCATTTGTGAAGCCACAACATGCACAACCTTGAGGCGGATGGGCTACAATAACAGAAGACTCCACCGGGTACTACTCATCTCCACTACAAATAGGAAAAAGAGGCTACAATTTGCACAAGCTCACCAAAATTGGACTGTTGAAGACTGCAAAAATGTTGCCTGGTCTGATGAGTCTCAATTTCTGTTGAGACATTAAAATGGTAGAGTCCGAATTTGGCATAAACAGAATAAGAACATGTATCCATCATGCCTTGTTACCACTGTGCAGGCTGGTGGTGGTGGTGTAATGGTGTGGGAGATGTTTTCTGGGCACACTTTAGGCCCCTTAGTGCCAATTGGGCATCATTTAAATGCCACGGGCTACCTGAGCATTGTTTCTGACCATGTCCATCCCTTCATGACCATCATGTACCCATCCTCTGATGGCTACTTCCAGCAGGATAATGCACCATGTCACAAAGCTCGAATCATTTCAAATTGTTTTTTTCAACATGACAATGAGTTCACTGTACTAAAATGGCCCCCACAGTCACCAGATCTCAACCCAATAGAGCATCTTTGGGATGTGGTGGAACGGGAGCTTCATACCCTGGATGTGCATCCCTCAAATCTCCATCAACTGCAAGATGCTATCCTATCAATATGGGCCAACATTTCTAAAGAATGCTATCAACACCATGTTGAATCCATGCCATGTAGAATGAAGGCAGTTCTGAAGGCAAAAGGGGGTCCAACACCGTATCAGTATGGTGTTCCTAATAATTCTTTAGGTGAGTGTATATTAAGTCCTTTAGGGGACTTGAACAGGTGATCATTAGATTGCTTGTCTCATAGACTGCTATGAATTACCATAGCATAGGAACTATTGCATAGGAACTATCACTGTGGTGGCTTCAGAACCTTTATGGGTACTAAGGTTACCACAGAGAATGAAAGGCTCCCTCAATCACCATATGAGGGAGCCGTTCAGGGGCTAGAATTAATCACTCCTAGGGAAAGCCACCTTAGATGCTGTCGTAAAAATTGACCACAACCTCTGAGATGTCATACATTAGCCTCGGATGTCTTCTGTTTAAAACAGCAGAAACTATGTCTCTATGGTGTCTGCTGAGCTCTGAAGCTGGCACCATCTTTAAAGACTTAGCATCCACTGTAAATGTACAGCAGAGGTCAGAAAGGAGTTAAATCATTCATTCCTGTCTAACATAAAACATCAAGAAAGTAGTCAACAACCTGGCTGGCTGTGTTTTCCAAGGTGTTTAAGGCTAAAAAATACTGCATCCAGATAATTCTACGATGAAGTATAGAATACACTACATACTTCAGAAAATATGTTGGTTTGTGGTGCTTTTGTTGTGATTCTTTTTTTTACAGTTTCATTCGGGTATACAATAGTGTTTATATGGTGTATTTAGCCATTCACTTCTCTATAGGATTTCAAAGACCCAAGAACATATACAGGTATGTTACAAGATAATGAATGCTGACAAAAACTACCAAAAAGGCTCCACAGGTGGCCTAGCCTCAAAGCGATAATATTTCATAAATCCAGCAGCTGGACTGGAAGCAAGGAGTTTTAGCTACCATACCCAAAGGGTGGGAGAATGGGGTCCTCCCAGGGGATGGAAGGGAGCGACCCATCAAGGGTAGAATTGCCTGTGCGCGGCAGCAGTCAGGGTCTTTCTTCTGAAGGGAGGTCATGACGTGTATGATGTTGGAAGAGACCTTGACTTCCCGCTGGCATCACTGCCTCACATGTGACTGCAGCTTCAAGGACATTTCTCGATTTAAAGTTACATGCTACCAGGGTTTCTAATCCTGTTAACGGACCGAACTTATATCTAGCGAGGAACTGGTGGCAGTCTACCGGAGGCCAGGGTCGCGTGGGTAATCTTCTCTCACTCCCCATGCCTTCTTGTGTCCATGTTGACAGGGGGTGTCTGTTTAAAACTGTGCCAGGCTGACCTTATGCACCCCTAGGGGTTGCAGAACGTCACATCTCGGTGAAAGTGAAGAGACTGTACCATGGGATCTTGATGTTTGATGTCACAAGTGGCTAAAAACATGAAGCTTTATTATCGAACAGGTTCTAAATGCCACAGGACAAAAAGAACTAGAGTTAATTGGTAGGCTGTACTAAATTTGACACATGCTATCAAGGTAAAATGGGAATAAAAGGGTTGGAGCTACAGGAAGGATACTTATGGCCCTGAATGGTACATGGTAGAAGGACACCTTTGGGCACAGTTTGACTTAAACAAGGCAGTTTACTATTCTCACATGAGACAACAAGCTTGGTGGTTACATCAGTATTATGACAGACAATGGGGCTCCACATTTATTTTACTGTTTCCCAGGGAGCTTTGCACTTCGGATTTCTGTGTTGAGACTCTTAAATGAGACTCCGCGGTGCTTTCTGTAGCTGGTCTCCCTGAGATCAGCTATTGTTTTGTTTGAGTAGTCGCCAAGGCATTGCTCCTGGTTAGCCAGAATCCTACTCCACACTGATGAGGGGAAAAACCCTGAAACAGCTGTCTGTGGATGGATAACTGGCTTAGGTTTTCCCCGTCACATCCTTAAAGCTTGTAAAAAAGTGGGATCTTGACATAGGGGCCACTTAATATGGTGCATTTGGTGATCTCTGTAATGGAGACACCCCTTTGCTTGGTTTTCCTTCCTTTGAGGGATATCTGGCTTTCATTGTGTTGTAGACCCAATACTTGGGCTTCACATTTATTTAGCATATGACAGACAACAGGCTTGGTAGTTTAAGAGTGTGTTAACAAAGGAATAGTGATGAGTGAACATACTTGGCCGAGTACCTCATGTGCTCGAGCAGATTACTTGAGTCTCCTCCCAGCACGTTTTGTGGGTTTTAAGCAGCCAGTGAAGGTGCAGGTAAGTACTGCCCTCAATTTAATGCCAGTAGCCATGTTAGCTGCTGGCATTACAGTGATTGGCTGGCTGGAACACGTCCTCGGAGGTTATATAGCACCCAATAATGCATGTTCGGCTCTGACGTAGTCAGGGAGAGCATCAGCTAGGAAGTGAAGGACAGAGCAGGGAGCGAATTTCAGCAATTTTAGTTGCAGAAAACTTCTCAAAGGCCCAAAAGTCCTTTTAAGGACTACTTTGTGTGTGTGTGTTTTAGATCAACAATATATTTAACAGCAGTGTAAGGGACATCCATGCTTAGGAAGGGACAGAGAAATTTGCTGTATTTAATAACAAAAGCTTTTCAAAGACCTCACAATATATTTTGATGACTACTCAGTGTGTTTCACAGCAGCAAGATATTTTAATTTTGTACCTATTAGTGACATATCGTGTACATTCCACAGACTGTGTCACATCTAGTGACCATAGTGTTGCTTTCGGTAAAAAATGCAGTCCTACATCAGCAAACAGTGTTTGCAGCGCAAATTCCATTAAACTGGGTCTAATAGTGTATATAAAATGTGGTTTACATATACATATACTGTCCATCATCTGAAAGGAGTGTCTGCGTGTGCCTCTTTGTGTCAAACACTGTACCACAGGTGAAACCAGTGTATATTGGGGAAATTTACATTATTTGTGCAACATTTAGTGTCCACAGCATGTCCCTCTCTGTGTCAAATACTGTACCACAGGTGCAACCAGTGTATTTTGTGGAAATTTACATTATTTGTGCAACATTTACTGTCCACAGTGTGTGCCTCTCTGTCAAACGCTGTACCACAGATGAAACCAGTGTATTTTGGGGAAATTTACATTATTTATGCAACATTTAGTGTCCACAGCGTATGACTCGTCAAATACTGTACCACAGGTGAAACATTTGTATTTTGGGAAAATTAACATTATTTGTGCAACATATTTTGTCCATAGCATGTGCCTTTCTGTGTCAAATACTGTACCACAGGTGAAACCAGTGTATTTTGGGGAAATTTACATTATTTGTGCAACATTTAATGTCAACAGCATGTGCCTCTCTGTCAAATACTGTCCCACAGGTGAAACCAGTGTATTTTGGGAAAATTTACATTATTTGTGCAACATCTACTGTCCACAGCGTGTGCCTCTCTGTCAAATACTGTACCACAGGTGAAACTAGCGTATTTTGGGAAAATTTACATTATTTGTGCAACATCTACTGTCCACACCGTGTGCCTCTATGTCAAATACTGCACCAGAGGTTAAACCAGTATATTTTGATGATATTTACATTATTTGTGCACCATCTACTGTCCACAGTGTGTGCTTTTCTGTGTCAAATACTGTCCCTTAGGTTAAATCTGTGTAATTTGGGGAAATTTACATTATTTGTGCACAATCTACTGTCCACGGCGTGTGCCTCTCTGTCAAATACTGTTCCGCAGGAAAAACCTGTGCATTTTGGGGAAATTTACATTATTTGTGCAACATCTACTGTCCACAACGTGTGCCTCTCTGTCAAATACTGTACCACAGGTGAAACTGGTGTATTTTGGGGACATTTACATTATTTGTGCAATATCTACTGTCAACAGCGCGTGCCTCTTTGTCAAATACTGTACTACAGGTGAAACTAGTGTATTTTGGGGAAATTCATATTATTTTTGCAACATTTAGTGTCCACAGCATGTGCCTCTCTTTGTCAAATACTGTACCATAGGTGAAACCAGTATACTTTGGTGATATTTACATTATTTGTGCACCATCTACTGTCCACGGTGTGTGCCTCTCTGTCAAATACTGTTCCACAGGAAAAAACCTGTGTATTTTGGGATAATGTACATTATTTGTGCAACATCTACTGTACACAGCGTGTGCCTCTCTGTCAAATACTGTACCACAGGCGAAACTAGTGTATTTTGGGGACATTTACATTATTTGTGCAACATCTACTGTCCACTGCATGTGCCTCTCTGTCAAATACTGTACCAGAGGTTAAACCAGTGTATTTTGGGGAAATTAACATTATTTGTGCAATATGTAGTGTCCACAGCATGTGCGTATTTGTGTTAAATACTGTACCACAGGTGAGACCAGTGTATTTTGGGGAAATTTACATTTTGCAACATCTAGTGTGTTTGCATTTCATACATACCACTGACATATACTGTACTTTATCCAAAGAGTCTGTGACATTATCAGGGCTACATCTCCTGTGTAAAGTGTGCACATCCCAAATACCTATTTTAATTTATTTGTGCATACGCTTACAAATACCACCCTACTGTATGTGTGACATACTTTTAAGCATATATAACCTTTAATATTAAGAATTCGGCAAGTAAGGGACGTGCAAGTGGCTGTGATGCTGATGGTGCATGCAGAGGCAGTTGCCCTGGGCGCAATGAAACGGAGTAAAAGAATGTATCTGAGGGCCTGCGAGTGCGCTAACCCTCTAAAACAGTGATGTCGATGGCGAACCTTTTAGAGACGTAGTGCCAAAACTGCAACCCAAAACCCACTCATTTATCTCAAAGTGCCCACATGGTCATCTACCCTGAATACTACAGTCCAATATAGTATACCTTCAATGTTCCTTATCATTTAGCTATAGCTGTAGAGTGCCAGTTTGTGCCACATGTCCGTTTTGGACACCCAATAGTTGTAAGGCACAGGGGGATCACTGAGGATGCTGACTCGATCTGCTATGTACTCCTTCACACAATTTTCAACAATTTTTCCCGCCTTGTGACTCTAGGCCGCGCATCAGGGTGAGGGTGCTGGCGGGGTGTCATGAAACTGTTCCAGGCCTTGGAGAGTGTTCTCCTGCCTCTGTTGGAACTGCTGTGTGTTCTTCTCATCTACCCCAAGGAACTATGTACTCTGCCACCAGCGTTGTCAGCTGTAAAGTCTGGTCCCTTATACCCTGCCACAGCTCTGCGGCACTGTGCTGTTTGTCACAGAAGCAAATGAGTTTCAGCACGGCCTGTTGCCGCTTCCCCACTGCCGTGCTACACTGCTTCCAGCTACTGACTGAAGGTTGACTCCTGCTAATGCAGCCACTAATGTAGGTGGTGTGGTAAATCCTGATGGAAGTAGTGCCCGCAATCCTTGGCGTCGGTAGCACCTGTGCCATCCCAGGGTATGACTCGCTACCAGCCTCCACAAGGTTAACCCAGTGTGCCGTCATGGAAATGTAGTGTCCTTGGTCAAAAGCACTTGTCCATGTGTTCATCGTTAAGTGGACCTTCCCAATAACTGCGTTTGTCAGGGCATAGGAGATGTTACGGGACACAATTGGAGTTGTAATGCGGGGATGGCACACCGAGAAAAATAGTGGTGGCTGGGGACTGAGTAACGAAGGATGTACGCCGCCATGAGGCTGAGGAAAGGCTCAGTGTCCACAGACCTAAATGGAAACATTTCCATGTCCATAAAATTTTGAAAGGTGCGCATTTAGTGCTATAACCTTTAGGTGGGTGGCTGGCTATTTTCACTTACGATCAAAGGCATGGGGTAAGGAAATCTGTACGCTGTGCTTAGGCACAGAAGTGGGTGTGCGAGCTGATGGTGCCTGTAAAGGCCCCGCTGCAGGGTGGGAGTCATCCAGGCCTGTGTCTAGGACAGAGGATTGGCCATCACGTAACACAGGGGAGGAAGAGGAGGCAGTGGTGTGACCCGCAAACACTGATTGTGGACCAGGGGTTCGGCCCACCTATTAGGGTGCTTGAATGACGTGGCAGATCATGCCGGTGGCGTTGAGGTCGCTAGTGTTGACAACTCCTACTTTGCCTCCAGTGTACAGTCTTCCCCCGTTATGTTCCCGGGTTTGAGTCTTTATTGTTAGTATGGTTTGAGTTAGAGTTAATGAATAGGATGTAATATATGTTATGGTTATTTGTTTATTTATGAGCTTTTATTTTAGTATAGCACAGTTACAGTTAGCAAATTACAATTCTCTTATTTCTCCCACTTTCCTCAAAAAAACGCCAGACTGTGGAATACCTACCCCTTTGTCAAGTGAGATTTCCGTAAGAGGGAACAGTTGCGGGCCTATTTGGTGTGGCCCACCTTCTCCCTTTTGCCACCCCACAGCCTCTTTCAGCCTGTTGCGGTGCTGTGGATCCCCCCCCCCCCCTGTCCTGCTGTCCTGACTTGGCTTGCCACCTTTCCAGGTTGGGTCATCCTCCTGACCTGTGTTGACCTAACAAAACCTTCACTCATTGACAACTGTGTCTCATCCGCATCATCCACCAAGTGACACACTAATAGCCATTCCCCCCGTCATCTTCTTCTGACTGTGGATACTGAAGAGTTTGGGGATCAGTGTATCATATATCCTCATGTCCCTCTTCAGGGAGGGTCAGCTCACCTGCAGGCCCTCACCTACAATTTTTTGGGGGGTCAGCTCACATGGTATATTCTTTTCTATATTTCAGAAACATAATTTGCTTTCCTTCAGTGGTGAATCTTTAACACATGTGTTTTTTTACAGGATTCTGTTTTTTATATTGTGGCAAAGGGTTAAATAATTATTATTTTTTTTTAAATATGTCAAGCTTGACTCCATTTTCTCCTCTCTCTTTTGAAGATGCCTTTTCAGGAGATATTAGACACCTTCGCATTTTGGGCCTTGAGGAATTACTATTATCAGCAGACACTTGAAAGCATGTCCGTTTCCAGGGGGAATGACCATTCAGGAATAGAGATGAGCGAACTTTAAAAAAAAAGTCCGGTGTTCGGCGTTCGGGTTGTGGTAAGTCGCGCATCCCGTTATGGATTCCACTATAGCGGCATATGGAATCCATAAGGGGCGGCTGCCACCAACCCGAACTGTTGAACAGCCGAAGGACCTGGGGTGACGTCACCATCATGTGATCAGTGCAGGGGGCGTGGCTCATCACGGGATCAAATCTAAATATAAAATTATATTGTACCTGTTGCTGACCGCCATTCCCTGCGGTAACTCTGCTATGTGACATTATCTGGAACCAAAAAAAATACAACAAAATTAGATTTAAATTTGTTCTGCTTTCTTTGCCTGTGCTGACCGCCATTTCCCGACCCTAAGTTTGCTATGTGATGTTATCTATAACCCCCCAAAAAAAAATTTTTATTTGAAATTGGTCATTCTTTCTTTGTAGCCTGTGCTTACCGGGTCACTTAACTTCTTAGGTGTTCAGATCAGCAGGCCCTTGCTCTAATGTTTTTGAGGGTCAACAGAAGGCCATCAATTATAATTTTTCAAGGATGTATATGTTGCCCTCCTTTATGTGTAATAAAGGGTGTATTGCAGTGATGGTTCCTTGTTATTTTTGGCAGCCCTTTCACTTAGTGCATAGGCTTTTTGAGTGTAGTAGTGTATCTGAACAATTGTAGCACCATGTGAATGAGGCCCTTCTTTATGTGATACATAGGCTGTATCGGAGTGCTTCTTCCTTGTATTTTTTGGCAGCACCTGCACTGTATATACAATTGAATATACAGGAAAGAATGTTTCCTAACAATTTTTCCTCAAAATTCATTTTTTCTTTTTTTTTTTTTAAGGGGTATTTTTGGCGGTCTGTAAAAGTGGTGTACAACTGGGACAACATGGTTCCCAGCAGCGACTTTGGAGTCTAAGATGCATCCAGACATGGTCCGCATGCTGTTCCCGATCCATTTTTTCGTGTTTCTGCATTTTTCTGACCTTTCCCTATGAACCAGGCACCCTCCTCTTATCCACGCAGGGGGTGCCTGGTTGTCTCCCATTGACTTCCATTATACTCGGGTGCTCGGCCAAGCGCACAAATATCGTGGTGTGTTCTGACATAACTTGTAGCTCACTTGTAGCTCATAACTACAAAGAAACAGTCCACTATCCCACTGGATTATGTTGCACCCACCACCATGGAAACTGGGACTGTTGCACTGATCAAGACATGAGCAAACCCTTTAAGATTCTTTTAAAGAAATTTAGATTGGAAAATAAGGTTCAGTTACATGCCTTATTTTCAGTTACCGGTACATATTTAGCAAATTATTTCGGG
Source organism: Bufotes viridis (assembly GCA_033119425.1). Taxonomy (NCBI): domain Eukaryota; kingdom Metazoa; phylum Chordata; class Amphibia; order Anura; family Bufonidae; genus Bufotes; species Bufotes viridis. Next base: position 242,686,231 of record CM065593.1, on the reverse strand, counting down.
TAAATAGATATCTGCATATTAAAAACAAGTGTAATTCAGCTTTCTTTCTAAAAGGTTTAAAAAATCTGATTTTTTTTCCCCAAGTACAACATATCCTTTCATACACTGCTCAGCTTTTTAAACATTCTTGCCCATTCTCAACTAGCTCTTTCAGGAAAAAATGCCCTCTATCTGAGCAAAGATAGAACAAGTTTTTCTAGTTGAGAGGCCTTTAGGGGACCTCTGAGTGGGTACTATTTCTATTATGGAGACCAGTCAATATATGTGATGACTATTTATAGGGAAATACATGAAAATTAGCATATATTACATCTGCTGCTATCAGAGAGACTTAGGAAAGCAGCTAGCTAAACATAGAAAACTGCAGCATCTCTCAGCTCAGGATCTCAGTTATTTGCCTCTTTAGTTCTGCTGCATCCCATCAAACAGAACACACGGTTTCCAGCAATTTCATTTATCCTTGGGGATATGCTGCTAGCTAGTGTTGAGCGCGAATATTCGAAAAGCGAATTTTTTTAGCGAATATCGGCACTTCGCTAATTCGCGAATATTTCGAATATAGCGCTATAAATTCGCTATTTCGAATATTGTTTTTTTTTTTTTTAGTTATATTTTTTTCTTTCCTACTTCCCAAAAGTAGTTCTTACCTGTCCTGAGGATTCCTGGCTTCCTGGCTGCTCTAGTCAGTGCCCGTTGCCGCTTCTGCCGACTTCCGTGCTCATGTGGAGCGTCCCCATCCATGGGAGAATCTCCATATACTAAAATGTACTGTCGGATTTGAGGAATTACGTTGAAATCGCAATGCGATTAATTCAAGTTAAATTAATCGCATTGCGATTACAACTTAGCACTGCTATCTTACATAGGCTAGAATTAACGAATATGGAGTATAGCTAATGCTATGCACTAGCAGTGCTAAGTTGAAATCGCAATCGCGAATACTTTAAGTTAAATTAATCGCATTGCGATTTCAACTTAGCACTGCTGCTATATTCCATATTCGTTAACTTCGTTAATTCTAGCAAGCTGACCCATTATAAACCCAGCTCTAAGTTGAAATCGCAATGCGATTAATATAACTTGAATTAATCGCATTGCGATTTCAACGTATTCCTCAAATCCGACAGTACATTTTAGTATATGGAGACGTTCCCATGGTGATGGGGACGCTCCATGAACACAGAAGTTATGGTTGGCTTGGTAGAATTAGCGAATAGCGAATATGACGAATGTATTCGTCATATTCCTCAAAACGAAGATAACGAAGTATTCTACATCTTCGTTTTAGCTACCTATTCGTCTCGTCATCGTCAACTTCGCTATTCGCTAATTCTAGCAATCAAATAGGAAGGTTGACTTACCAGACAGCTGTGTTAAATTACGCTATGCGATTTTTTTTTTTTAATGCAATAATTATATTACTTGATAAAATTATTATAAGTATTCTATTTATTAAAAAAAAAAAAATCGCATAGCGAATTTAACACAGCTGTCTCATCTCTATAGTCAACCTTCCTATTTGATTGCTAGAATTAGCGAAGTTGACGAATAGGTAGCTAAAACGAAGATGTAGAATACTTCGTTATCTTCGTTTTGAGGAATAGACGAATACATTCGTCATATTCGTCATCCTCGCTAATTCTAGATAAGAAACCAATAGGAAAGTAGCCTTAAGTACAAATCGCAATATGCGATTATTTAAATCGCATGTTAATCGCGATAACTAGAAAAAATGACGAATATTCGATTTCGACGAATATGAAACGAATATTCATTCGAATATTCGCGAATTTCGTCGAAATCGAATATGGCACCTGCCGCTCATCACTACTGCTAGCGTAGGGATGCCAGTGATCTTGTCCTGACACATGACTTAGCTCAGCCAGTGTCATATATTCAATAGTGTTGAGCGCGAATATTTGAATAGCGAATTTTAATCGCGAATATCGCAATTTCAAGAATTCACAAAAATTTTGAATATAGTGTTTTATATTCGTAATTTCGAATATCTGTCTATTTTATTTTTCATCTGAACCCATTACCTGCCTGCTTCATGGTTGTGGGCCAATGTGAGAAGGCTGCAATATCGAGGTTTGTAATGAATTCAAATATTGTTCATTATTTATTTTATTTCATCTTTTGTAAAAAATCGGTAATGTAATATGTGCATTAATCGAGTAAGGGCGGGTTATAGGAAACTTTCCTATAGGGTTGGCTTGCTAGAATTCGCAAATATGTAGAATATAGTGTGATATATATTCGTAAAAACAAATATTCTTTTTTAGAGTAGTAAATGTAATGGGTTCAGATTAAATAAATAAGACGAATATTCGTTTTTACAAATAGATATTACACTATATTCTATATATTTGCAAATTCTAGCAAGCCAATGCAATAGGAAAGCTGTCTGTAACCCACCCTTACTCGATTAACGCACATATTACATTGCCGATTTTTCGCGTAAGCTAAAATAAATTAAATAATGAACAATATAATAATTCAGTCAGGATAAACTCAGGAAACTTCTAACAGCTGGAAAAATGTAGCCAAAGTGACGCACAACTGTATTTTGCGTTAATAATTCACACTACTGAATATTCGTGAAATATCACAAATTCGAATATTGCCCCTGCCGCTCATCACTAATATTCAAGGTGGTTATATTTATAGTTGTGTTCAAAATTATTCAACCCCCAATGCTGTAAAGGGTTTTAGGGAATTTAGTGTACATTTGTAATTGTGTTCAGAATGAAATCTTACAAGGACTTTTTAAAGAACCAAATGCAACTAAAATGACATCAATTGTTTTTGTAATACAGTATTAAATGTTTTTTTTGTGATTTCTTCATTGACACAATTATTCAACCCCTTAAAGAATACCACTCTTAAGAACAGAGGTTCATTCAAGTGTTTTCGATCAGGTATTGAAAACACCTGTGGATGTCAAGGAGCAGCAATCAAGCAAAATAAGCATCAATTAGGCAGATTTAAAATGACTTTGATACTCAGCTCCTTCTAGACATTTACTGTGTTTACAAACATGGTGAAGTCAAGAGAATGGTCCAGGAAGACAAGAGAGGAGGTGATTTCTCTTCACAGGAAGGGCAATGGCTATAAGAAGATTGCAAAGATGTTAAACATACCAAGAGACACCATAGGAAGCATCATTCGCAAATTCAAGGCAAAGGGCACTGTTGAAACGCTACCAGAAAGAAGATGCTGACTTTGACTGCTGTGCGCTACCTGAAGCGCAAAGTGGAGAAAAGTCCCGTGTGACTGCTGAGGAACTGAAAAAAGATTTGTCAGATGCGGGTACTGAAGTTTCAGCTCAGACAATAAGGCGCACACTGCGTAATGAAGGCCTCCATGCCAGAACTCCCAGGCGCACCCCCTTGCTGTCTCCAAAGAATAAGAAAAGTCGACTGCAGTATGCCAAAAGTCATGTGGACAAACCACAAAAGTTTTGAGATAGTGTTCTGTGGACTGATGAAACAAAATTAGAACTGTTTGGGCCCATGGATCAACGCTATGTTTGGAGGAGGAAGAACAAGGCCTATGAAGAAAAGAACACCTTGCCTACTGTGAAGCATGATGGGGGGGTCAATCATGCTTTGGGGCTGTTTTACTTCTACAGGTACAGGGAAGCTTCAGCGTCTGCAAGGTACCATGAATTCTCTTCAGTACCAGGAGATATTGGATGAAAATGTGATGCAGTCCGTCACAAACCTGAGGATTGGGAGACGTTGGACCTTTCAACAGGACAATGATCCCAAGCATAACTCCAAGTCCACTAGAGCATGGTTGCAGATTAAAGGCTGGAACATTTTGAAGTGGCCATCGCAGTCACCAGACTTAAATCCGATTGAGAACCTCTGGTGGGACTTAAAGAAAGCAGTTGCAGCGTTTAAGCCTAAGAATGTGACTGAACTGGAGGCTTTTGCCCATGAAGAATGGGCGAAGATACCCGTAGATCGCTCCAAGACACTTGTGTCAAGCTATGCTTCCCGTTTAAAAGCTGTTATAACTGGAAAAGGATGTTGTACTAAGTACTAAGATCGAATGTCACTTGGGGGTTGAATAAAACTGATAATGATGTGAGCACAGAAAAGACATTTGTGGTTATTTCATTATAAATGTTATGTTATATTTGTCTGACTTACAAGTGCCTCTTTGATTTAATTGTAAACAAGATGACTGAAATGATCAAAATCAATGTCAAATTGGCCAAAACACTTAATTTCAGTGGGGGTTGAATAATTTTAAACACAACTGTATATATATATATATATATATATATATATATATATATATATATATATATATATGTACAGCATTGCATACTCACTATATTCAGGGTGACTCACCTTCAGTGTCCACTTTCCCTTGGAGGCAATATACAGTATCTCACAAAAGTGAGTGCACCCCTCACATTTTTCTAAATATTGTTTTATATTGTTTCACAGGACAACACTGAAGATATAACACTTCAATACAATGTAAAGTAGTCAGTATAGGGCTTGTATAACAGTGTAAATTTGGTGTGCCCTCAAAATAACTCAACACACAGCCATTAATCTCTAAACCGCTGGCAACAAAAGTGAATAACTCCCTCAGACTGCCAGAATACCTAAGATGTTAGCACTTAGCAATACTCATCTCTACCATGATTATATTAAAGAGGATGTTTCCATATTCAATAGTTCACTTATACTTTATCCTTCACTTGCTGGTGTCTAACAGCAACTTTTGCATTATGTTCTTACATGGTATATTAAACAGGGATGCAAAATACATTGCATACCTAAACGGGGGATATATAAAAGCATGAAGTGTATGTGTGTGTATGTATATATATATATATATATATATATATATATATATATATATTGTGGGGATCCGCTCTGGTAGGCAGTGGTAGCGAGTGCAGTATAGAGGCAACACAGACAGGTCTTGGTGTTAAACGGTGCTTTCTTTATTCACACGGTGAACACAAGTGAAAGGGCAGTGCAGTTCATAGGGAGGGTGGTCACACACATCGGCAAAACAATAGTTCAGTCCCAAACCAGCTGCAGGCTACTTGAGGCCTGGTTCCATCACAACAAGAAAAGTCTATTCAAAGCCAGGAGTAATGTCACCTCTTTCTCCTTGGGGAAGCAAGCCCCTGGGTCCGGCTTCTAGCCACAGATTACGGATCCCTCCTGGCTTCAGCTGGGGTTCCCCGCACAGTCCTTTACAGGCCTCAGTACACAGCCCAGCTCACCTTCACCTCTCACTCTCACAGCAAGAGAGCAACAGCTTCCACACCACACCCTTGCTGCTGGTCGGGTTTTAAACCCTCCCTGCAAACCTGGCCTGGACCGTGGGGAGACAGGCACCCACCCGCATATCTGCCTTCTCCCAGTAAGAGCCGGCCCGGATCCGCTGTGTTAACAGCATAACCACTGCAAAACACACTTTTCCGGCTCTTACTCCACCGGGACCAGGACCCCGGTGGCACGTACCTACCGTCTATTACCACCCCAGGTACTCTCCTACATATCCCCCTTTGTTCAACCCTGCAGGGTTGCACACCCTGTTCAATCCTGAGAGGTTGGACACATGTACAGCAGTGTACCCGGGACAGGGCATCTGCATTCCCCTGTAAGCGGCCTGCTCTGTGCTCGACACTGAATTTAAAATTCTGGAGGGACAAAAACCATCTGGTGACCCGGGCACTCCTCTCCTTGGCCTGGCTCATCCACTGGAGAGGGGAATGATCAGTCACCAGACGGAACCTTCTCCCTAACAGATAGTATCTAAGGGACTCGAGGGCCCACTTGATGGCCAGGCATTCTCTCTCTACCACGCTGTACCTGGTTTCCGCTGGAGTGAGCTTGCGACTCAGGAAGACAACGGGTGTTCTTCCCCATTGACTTCCTGTGAGAGTACTGCCCCTAGGCCTACTCCAGAGGCGTCCGTCTGAACAATAAATTCCCGTGTGAAGTCGGGTGTCACCAAAATCGGTGACCCACACAGAGCCGACTTCAAACGGGAGAACGCCTCTTCCGCCTGCTCATCCCAGCGGACCATTACCGTCTTCCTCCCCTTCAAGAGTCCTGTCAATGGGGCCGCTACCGTGGCAAAGTTGGGGATAAAGCGCATGTAATACCCTATCATTCCTAGGAACGAACGTACTTGCTTCGTGGTAAGAGGTCTGGGCCAGCTCTTGATCGCCTCAACCTTGTCTACCTGGGGTTTGACAACTCCCCGCCCAATCCTGTATCCCAGGTACCGGACTTCCTCAAACCCGATCGAACACTTTTTTGGGTTGGCCGTCAGTCCAGCTTTTCTAAGTGAATCAACTACGGCTTGAACCTTGGGCAGGTGACTCTCCCAGTCCTGGCTAAACACAATGATGTCGTCCAGATATGCCGAAGCATATGGACGATGGGGCCGTAGGATGACGTCCATCAATCGCTGGAAGGTGGCTGGAGCGCCATGTAGGCCAAAGGGCAAAACTCGGTACTGAAACAACCCCTCGGGGGTGACAAAGGCAGTCTTCTCCTTTGCCGCCTCCGTGAGAGGCACCTGCCAGTACCCTTTTGTAAGGTCAAGGACCGAGAAATAGCGAGCTTTCGCCAGCCGTTCTATAAGCTCGTCTACCCGAGGCATGGGGTAGGCATCAAATTTTGACACCTCGTTGAGCTTTCTAAAGTCATTGCAGAAGCGTAGAGTACCGTCAGGTTTTGGGATGAGGACTATGGGGCTGGCCCACTCGCTTCTGGACTCCTCAATGACTCCTAACCTCAACATGGACTTTACTTCTTCTGAAATGGCCTGTCGTCGGGCCTCCGGTACCCGATATGGCTTCAACCGTACCCTGACGTGGGGCTCGGTGACGATGTCATGTCGGACTACTGAAGTTCGACCAGGAAGATCAGAGAACACGTCCCTATTTCGACTCACGAACTCTTTGGCTTCCTGAGCTTGTTTGGGCCACAGTCCACCAGCTATCTTTACTGTGGAGGTGCCCTCCGGGACCTCCGGTGGGGCGGGGATCTTCCCCGCAGTCAAGACAGTGCTTGGGCCGTCCCCAACGAGATTCTCCCTATCTCTCCACGACTTCAGTAAATTTACATGATATACCTGTTCTGGCTTCCGCCGTCCTGGCTGGGATATCCTGTAATTTACTGGCCCTACCTTCTCTTTCACCTCGTAGGGACCTTGCCACCGTGCCAAAAACTTACTGTCAAAGGTGGGGACTAGTACCAGTACCCGGTCACCCGGGTTAAATGTCCTGACCTGGGCACTCCGGTTGTATACCCGGCTCTGTGCCAGTTGGGCGGCCTCCATGTGTTCCCGGACGATTGGTAGGACTGTCTCTATGCGGTCCTGCATCTTTTCTATATGCTCTATGAGGCTCTTGTGTGGGGTGGGCTGTTGCTCCCACGCCTCTTTAGCGATGTCCAGCAACCCCTTGGACGTCGACCGTATAATAGCTCGAAGGGCGAGAACCCCGTAGATGCCTGGGGCACTTCTCGCACTGCAAACAATACGTACGGCAGCAACAGGTCCCAATCCTTTCCGTCTTTGGCTACGGTTCTTTTGAGCATAGTTTTTAAGGTTTTGTTAAACCGCTCCACCAGTCCGTCGGTTTGAGGATGGTACACGGACGTGTGCAACCGTTTAACCCCTAAAAGCTTGCAGAGCTCCCTCGTCACCTTAGACATGAAGGGGGTCCCCTGGTCGGTCAGGATCTCTTTCGGAATCCCCACTCTTGCAAACATACCCATGAGCTATTTGGCTATGAGCTTAGCCGAGGTATGACGTAGGGGGATCGCTTCAGGATATCTGGTGGCGTAGTCTAGGACTACCAAGATATGCTGATGCCCTCTGGCCGACTTGTTTATGGGGCCTACCAGATCCATCCCTATTCTTTCAAAGGGAACCTCGATGATGGGCATGGGCACTAGGGGACTGCGATAGTGGGGCTGGGGGCTTGTCATCTGACACACTGGACAGGATTGACAAAACCTTTTGACCTCCTCATAAACCCCGGGCCAATAGAACCTTTGCAGAATCCGCTCTTGGTTTTTTTACACCCAAATGTCCTCCCAGAACATGGGAGTGGGCTAAGTCCAGTACCATACGGCGGTATGGCTGGGGTACCACCAGCTGCTCCACTACCTCCTGCTGCACCTTGTTCACCCCGTACAGCAGGTCCTGGTTAAAAGCCAAATGGGGAAACACCAAGTCGGCGCCTGGGTGCTGAGCCACCCCATTTACCACTGTAACCCCTTCCCTCGCCCGCACAATGTCGGATCCTGGAGCTGGGCGGTCCCGAACGTGTCACGGGGATACCTCCAGGTCCGGGATGGACGGGGTTTCCACAGATTCGCCTGCCAACACCTCTAGGGGAAACCTATCGGGATGACACTCTACAGGTGATGTGGTGACCCCTACGGCTGGTACCCCCGCATCGGGATCTTCGGGCAATGGGCCCGATCGTTGTCCGCCCCTAAGGTAAGGCATATCACTCTTCCATAGAGCCCAGAACAACGGAAAATCCCTTCCCAGTATGGGGGCATAAGGGATCTGGCGTCCCACACCGACGACGTGCTGCACCTCTCGGCCCAACACGGACATGGTAACCCTGGTCTCGGCGGTCCCCATGGACACAGACAATGGAAAGGGTTTGCTTCTCTGGTAGGGTCTCAGACACTAAGGACTCATGCACAAGGGTCACAAGGCTCCCAGAGTCCAGCAAAGCATTAATCGGATGCCCATCGATCGAGACTTGGCACAGGGGTGGCATATCGGCGGCCAGTAAGGGGTCCGCGGTACATACAGGCCGGGCAAAGAAAGAGGACCGGCGAACGAACCCACAGTCCATGGGTTCAGGGGCTTGAGGACAGTTCGCGGCCCTATGTCCCAGTCCGTGGCAGTGCCAACATTGAATCCCCGTGGTCCCTCCCCGGTCTCTCTTCCCCAGAGTAGGACTAGCCTTCCCCCTTTGTGGTTGGAACCCTTTTTCCGGATCCCTAGCCTGAGGGGAGCCTGACGGGTTTCCCGTGCCTGCGTGGAGTCCCGCACCAAATCCTGGGTCGCCACATACCTCTCGACTAGGCTTACCAACTGATCGAGGTTGCCAGGGTCTCCCTGACCGACCCAGCGCTGTATGGCCCTTGGCAGTGTCCGCACAAACGGTCCACGACCACTCGCTCGACCATTTGGGAGGGACTCAAAGTTTCCGGCTGGAGCCACTTCCTCACCAGATGCACCAGGTCGTATGCCTGAGACCGGACGGGTCTGGACTCGGAAATGGCCCACCGATGAACTCTCTGCACCCGCACATAAGTGGTAACACCCAAGCGTGCCATTACCTCAGCCTTTAGCTTCCCATAATCCTGGGCGTCCTCACGGCTGAGGTCGAAGTATGCTTTTTGGGCGTCTCCGACTAGGAATGGCGCCACCACTTCTGCCCACTGTCCCGACGGTAAGTTCTCCTGTTCCGCAGTCCTCTCGAACACCATCAGGAAGGCCTCTATATCATCCTCCGGAGCCATTTTCCTTAATGCAGACCGGACTTTATCCCTGGGAGCTGGCGGCGAAGGAGTCACTGCCGGTGGGGTCTCTCGCTGGGATGCACTCAGAGCCTCTTGCATAAGCGCCAACTGTTGTACCAGCAAACTGTTTGTTTGTTGCTGTTGTGCATTGCTCTGCACCAACTGCTTAACCAGCTCCTCCATTTTGTCAGGGATGACATGCAGCCGTGCACCACCCGGACAAATATTCTTTGCCAGCCTCACTGCAGTATGCCCGCTGCAAGCCACCAATTGTGGGGATCCGCTCTGGTAGGCAGTGGTAGCGAGTGCAGTATAGAGGCAACACAGACAGGTCTTGGTGTTAAACGGTGCTTTCTTTATTCACACGGTGAACACAAGTGAAAGGGCAGTGCAGTTCATAGGGAGGGTGGTCACACACAACGGCAAAACAATAGTTCAGTCCCAAACCAGCTGCAGACTACGTGAGGCCTGGTTCCATCACAACAAGAAAAGTCTATTCAAAGCCAGGAGTAATGTCACCTCTTTCTCCTTGGGGAAGCAAGCCCCTGGGTACGGCTTCTAGCCACAGATTACGGATCCCTCCTGGCTTCAGCTGGGGTTCCCCGCACAGTCCTTTACAGGCCTCAGTACACAGCCCAGCTCACCTTCACCTCTCACTCTCACAGCAAGAGAGCAACAGCTTCCACACCACACCCTTGCTGCTGGTCGGGTTTTAAACGCTCCCTGCAAACCTGGCCTGGACCGTGGGGAGACAGGCACCCACCCGCATATCTGCCTGCTCCCAGTAAGAGCCGGCCCGGATCCGCTGTGTTAACAGCATAACCACTGCAAAACACACTTTTCCGGCTCTTACTCCACCGGGACCAGGACTCCCGGTGGCACGTACCTACCGTCTATTACCACCCCAGGTACTCTCCTACAATATATACACAGTCATAACAGTTCAACAGTTAAATTTAGATATGTAGCGATCACTAGAGATGTTGCAAACATAAAATTTTCCGTTCGCGAACGACGAACTTGAGCTTCCGTATATGTTCACGAACGGGCGAACTGGGCGAACCGCCATAGACTACAATAGGCAGGCGAATTTTAAGACCCACAGGGACTCTTTCTGGCCACAATCGTGATGGAAAAGTAGTTTCAAGAGGATTAACACCTGGACTGTGGCATGCCGGAGGGGGATCCATGGCAAACCTCCCATGGAAAATTACGTAGTTAACGCAGAGTTGGGTTTTAATCCATAAAGGGCATAAATCACCTAACATTCCTAAATGGTTTGGAATAACGTGCTTTAAAACATCCAGTGTGTGTATAGATCAGGTATGATGTTGTATTGATCAGGTAGTGTAAGGGTTACGCCCGCTTCACAGTGACAGATCAAACTCTGACAGACCAAACTCCCCATTTAACGCACTGCAAAAAACGGCAAACAGTTCTTTTGCACAACCGCAAACTCCCCATTTGCACAAGGTTGGATACCAAGCTAGCCATGTCCCGTTCATTGTCCTCATTGACGTCATTGAAGGTTTCTTCCTCCACCCAGCCACGTACAACACCAAGGGTCCCCGAAAGGTGACAACAAGCACCCTGGGATGCCTGCTGTGGTTGGTCTTCCACCTCCTCAAAGCCACCTTCCTCCTCTGACTCCTCTTCTTCAGACTCCTCTCTCTGCGTTGCCGCAGGTCCAGCAATCAACGACGACAAGGCTGCTTCTGGTGTTGATGGTGACCACAACTCTTCCTCTTCATACTCATCAACGGCCTGATCAAGCACTCTTCGCAGGGCACGCTCCAAAAAAAACGCATATGGAATGAGGTTGATGATGTTGCCTTGGGTTTGACTGACCAGGTTTGTCACCTCCGCAAAAGGACGCATGAGCCTACAGCCATTGTGCATGAGCATTCAGTAATGCGGCCAAAAAATACCCAGCTCCGCAGTGGCTGTCCTCTTTTTTTTTTCATTAAAAAAATCTGTTCTTACCAGTTTAATCTCTGTTTTGTCCCCTATCAGGGGCCGGTGTATGGAATAGATTTTAGGAACCGGGAGATGGAAAAAGATGGTTGGTCGGTCCTCTTCCTTCCAATTTGGGGCACTGCGCATGTGCCGTGCGATGTACTGTGCCACCCTATATGAGTGGTGTGTTAAGTAGTACTATTCCTATCAGTTTAATCCCTGTTACATCCCTTATCAGGCGACGTGTATGGAATAGATTTTAGGAAATGGGAGATGGAAAAAGATGATTGGTCGGTCCTCTTACTTTCAATTTGGGGCACTGCACGTGCGCCGCGCAATGTATTATGCCTCCAATACAAATAGTTTGAACTACTATTCGTACTATTTTAATCTTTGTTAAGTCCCCTATCAGGGGACGTGTATTGAATTGAATCCTTGCATTGGGAGATAGAGAAAAAAGCTTGCTCTGTCCGCTTCTTCAAATTTTGGGCACTTGCAATTGAATTCGCCACCAATGCAACTAGTGTTAACTAAGTACTATTCCTATTAGTTTAATCTCTGTTTTATCCTTATGAGGGCCAGGGCCGGTGTAGTGAAAAGATTTTTGGAACCGGGAGATGGAAAAAGACCCATGCTCGGTCTGTTTCGTTTGAATTTTAGATCGCCATATGTACTGTGACACCCTATATGAGTGGTGGGCAGTGGGCACAGTACAGTCTGTGGGTCTGAAACACACTGGCAGGCAACCGCAATTATATTAAAGGGTAAAAATTAAATGACTTTTTTTTATCTGCAAGGTACTGTGCCCCCCGATATGAGTGGTGGGCACTGGCAGTGGGCACAGTACAGTCTGTGGGCCTGACACTCTCTGGCAGGCAACTGCAATTATATTAAAGGGTAAAAATAAATGACTTTTTTATCTGTAAGGTACTGTGCCACCCTATATGAGTGGTGGACAGTGGGTAAAGTACAATCTGTGGGCCTGACACATACTGGCAGGCAACTGCAATTATATTAAAGGGTAACAATTAAATGACTTTTTTTTATCTCCAAGGTACTGTGCCACCCTATATGAGTGGTGTGCACACAGTACAGTATGTGGGCCTGCGGCCTTTCACACACGGGCAGGCAACTGCAATATGTATATATATATATATATATATATATATATATATATATATAGACAGATAAAAATCGAGCAGCACTCCAAATGTGTTCAAATAGCAAATGTGTCTTTATTCAACCATCGGCGTGGTTGAAAAAGGCTCCAGCAGGAGCTTAAACGCTGCCACGCCGATGGTTGAATAAAGACGCATTTGCTATTTGAACACATTTGGAGTGCTGCTCGATTTTTATCTGTCTACAATTGCTGGAGTGGGTTTACTCCACAGGTGAGCGCTGCACCCGCTATCTTTTTTTGCTAGGTGGTGCTGCCTCAATTTTCTTTCTATATATATATATATTTATATATATATATATATATATATATATATATATATATGTGTATATATATATATATATATATATATATATATATATATATAAAGCTGACTGATGTACCAGCCTTAAAAAGGGCATTTTGGGGTGCTGTCAGGACCCTGTCCTTACAGCAGATGACCCCTTTCACATGAGCGAGTTTTTCACACGGGTGCAATGCGTGATGTGAACGCATAGCATCCACACTGAATCCTGATCCATTCATTTCAGTGGGTCTGTGTACATGAGCGTTTCTTTTTTTACGCATCACTTGTGTGTTGCGTGAAAATCGCAGCATGTTCTATATTCTGCGTTTTTCACGCAGCCCTAGCCCCATAGAAGTGAATGGGGTTGCGTGAAAAACGCATTGCATCCGCAAGCAAGTGCGGGTGCATTGCGTTTTTCACTGATGGTTGCTAGGAGATGTTTGTAAACCTTCAGCTTTTTATCACACGCGTGAAAAACGCATTGCACCAGCGCAGAACAAACTGAACAACTGAACGCAATCGCAGGCAAAACTGAATGGCTTTGCCTGAGAAATCGCACAGTTTTTACTGAACGCATCCGCAACGCATCCGGACCTAAGGCCCAATTGACACATCCGCAATTTTCGTCCGCATCCATTCCGCAATTCTGCGGAATGAATGCAAACCCATTAATTGTGAATGGGGCCGGACGTAATGCAGAGAGCACACATCGGGCCTCGGCTCCGCGAAATATATAGCATGTCCTATTTTTGTCCGCAGCCTGCGGACAAGAATAGGCATCTCTATGGGGAGTGCCGGCATGGTGTGTTGCGGATCCGCAATTTGCGGATCCGCAACACACTACAGACGTGTGAATGGGGCCTAATCCGGACACGCTCGTGTGAAAGAAGCCGATGAGTCTTCGAGGACTGGAGTGGACACAGAACACTGGCCTAGCTGATGCTTTCCCTATTAATTTAGCAATGCCAACGCTTTTCAATCACAGTACAAAGCGTGACTATACAAAATGTTTACCGAATGACCAAAAAGGGACACGCAATACAATTCCATAAACTTTATTAGTTGATAAAAAAGACCAACAACATACACAATGTCAATATAAAAATATATATATGGCATCAATACAAATGGTAGCCAAGACATGTGGCTCCCCTCCCATGCAAAAGAAAACACCGTTTGTACTCCTATATAAGGTAAAATACCTTCTACAGCAGTGTTGACAAAAACAAACACGTCCCCAATACAGGAGGAATATAAAGAACAAAACAGTGTTCCACTTGAGCTGATGGGCAAAGCCACTCATACACTACAGCAACAAAGCACATATGTTCAATAGATATATACCTGAGGGACACTTTAGAGAGGAGGACACGGGTTTCTTGTGCAGAGAGGAGAGCCAACCCCGACGTACGTTTCGCTCCGCTTTCTCAAGGGGCGTATCTCATTTAATCGCTCTAACCTCTATATATATCCATGTCTATCAGGTATAATGTAAGGCACATGTGTGTATTTTAAATTTGAGTTTGAACTGATTACCGCATCACAGGCATGCTGGGGATATGTCATATTTCCACGCCGTCGCACTCCCACTGACGTCAGGGGCGCGCAAAGTAGCGCCCAGCATCAATCCAATCAGCCGCATAATCTCGCGGCATCATGACGCCACTACGAAAAGCCGCAATGCCGCACCCACCGGACATCAACACAAAAGTGCGTGTCAAACAAAGGGAAAGAGGGCAAGTCACGTGTTGCGGCATTACGTCGCATTTGTGACGTATCCGGACAACGTCCTCTCCGTCCGAAAAAATCGCGAGACTAATGCTCGCGAGATGCTGCCCGCGATTATATAGGACCACATAGCAAATAGCAGGAAAGGAATAAGGGGAAAAAGATAAAATTTAAAATAAGAAAAATAAGATAGGGCGGGGGTAGCATAATCACTCCATTATCTAAAATGGGGTAATGTGACAAATTACTAAATATACATGTGTATACATAAGTGTGAATAACCTATATTAGGAGGTCACCCGGTCCTAATCTGATCATGTGACCGTCAACATTAAAGTGAAATCAACCTATTGAATAAGGTCCTTGTCCCAACGGATACAAATATACTTATCATCAAAGTGTTATTAATGCATATAAGATTATACAAACATATACCTTATGAAATAATGATAATAAATGTGATAAAGTGACAGTGCTTAAAGTGCTCAGTGCAATGTGAACATGCAAGTGACAAAGAAAAAATAAATAAATAATTATAAGAAATGAATAATGAATAAATACATGATGATTAATAAATACCATAAAAAGTGATAATTCATCTTACGATGTAAATATAAATAGCCAAAGTTAATATGTGAATAAATACAATGTATACATAAATATATATATAAACATAATTCATATACCCAAAGGAAACCCCGTCTGCCTATCAAAGGCTACCCCGCACTTGCTATAATTATATTAAAAGTCCCTCCTCCTCTCATGCAGTAACACATACACACATGTATGGGATAGAAAAATATATAACAAGTTGTCCCAACTGCATAGTCCAAAAAGGGGAGTCCATCACATATCCGAACCAGATCTCCAGTCTGCCATTCTATCTATACCCAACATAATCTGAAAAGCATGAATTTTGAAAGTTAGAACAGTACAATATATATATTTTATGTTGTATTAAAACATACTATAATTAAAAAGATTAAAAACAATGATCCATAAGCGTCAGTGTAAATCACCGGGCCACAGGAGCACGAGAGAGGAGGAGGAGCAGAAACACATATGTGGCACTAATCAAACAAAAGACCAGGGTGTCTAGCTATATGTGAGGACACGAGAGCCAAAGGGAATGGGATGCCAGTATATACTAGACAACCCAGTAGTAAAAAACTACTAGTATCATCCCATATTACCAAGCATAGGATAACAATGGATATCTATAAAAGATATCTATAGAAAAGGGGCATAAGTGATACCCTCATTAAGACCCTGAGGTGATATTGTGTTGAGGAGAAAGATCCACTTTGTTTCTCGCTGCGCGAGGATCTTCTTGAGGTTACCTCCTCTTGGTGACATGGTAACCCTGTCAATTCCTCTAAATCGCAACAGGGATCCATCTGATCTGTGCCTTTCTTTAAAGTGACAGGGGAGTGTCTTTAGAGATGTTAAGTCTTCCTCATCTTTGGCTGCTTCTATGGATAAGATATGTTCTCTCACCCTTCTCTTCAGCTGTCGCGATGTCATCCCCACATATATGAGGTATTAATTATATTAATTAAGCAGCAGCAGCACTCTCCCTGCTCTAACTAACACTGCAGTTTCCGAATGAATCTAAGATGGATGCTGTTCTTGCTTTTTGATAGGAGGTGGGAGGGTCTGGGAGGAAGGGTATGCTGATTGGCTGGAATGTGTCTGCTGACTGTGAGGTACAGGGTCAAAGTTTGCTCAATGATGACCAATAGGGGGCAAATCGAACATATGTTCGCCCACCACGGCAAACGCGAACATGCGATGTTCGCCGGCGAATAGTTCGGGACATCTCTAGCGAATAGTTCGGGACATCTCACCACAAATGTGCCAGTGGTAACCCACAGAAACCAAACTCAGTAAAGGAGTAAGAGAGCCCAGGACTTCTACAACCTTCTTATAATCTAAACTGTATTGTCCATTTGCATTATTCCTTAGTTTCAATGACTTTATTACTATTCATATCATTTTTATATATTTAATGTCATTTATCTTAGCCTTTACATTCTAAAATTGATTTGATAAAATACTTTCAAACCTGCAATATTTAAAGAAAAATGTGGATAAGTGAAAACTGCAATGTCCAGGATGCACACAATATTTATTAGCTGTATAATTGCAAAATTTTACATTTTTTGTTCACACACAATAGTATTAAAGTGTAATATCTTAAAACCAAGATCATTTTTCAGAGTTTGCTATTGCAAACAATACTTTTTGCTTCGGGGGCCGTCTTATTTGTTTTGAATGTATTCCTTAAGTTTTCTGTCTGCTTGTAAAGAATATTATTTTCTTTCAAGGCTTGTGAGCACTTATGTTCTGGATAAACATTAAGCTAAATCTTCAAAAGTATAAACTCATGAAATCTTACTCTTGTAGTTTCTGAGCCTTTTTTTAAAATAAATCTTTCAAAATTTAGGTCGGTAGCAATTACGGAAGAAAAATGATTACTAATGATTTGTTCTTATTTCCATGTCTAAATATGCTTTTTTATATTTCGTTTTTTACAAGCAAAAAGTTGACAAAAAGAAAGGTTGTATGATATTTATATTCACTTAAAGGAGTTATCCCACAAAAAAATAAACAAAGGGGAGACTTGGGAGCATCAGGTACCATTGGAGGGAGAGGAAAATGTTTGATATGAAGGTGCACAAAGGTGGACTGACATACTACAGTTGAACAGCTCATCTAAAAAAATTAACCATGGGGTATCTTAAACAACAGTTCAGTGAATCTTACTGTGTATGGGGCTCCGAAGCAGACATATGATAATTACACCTTTGCTTAAGTAGTTGTGTTGGCAGAAAAGGCTTAGATTTTTGTAACAGTTTCGGAATTTGACCTATGCTGATTGGCAAAGGGTTGCCTTCTCTGATGAGTCATGTTTTCTTCTTTTTTTGAACAGATGGACTTTGGAGTGTCAGGCAAAAAATATCAAAGAGCAAACTTCCTCCAATTATTCTGGAAGGACACAAGCAGGTGGTGGCAGCCATATGATCTAAGGCATTTTTTCAAGACATTTTCTGGACTGACAAATTATTATAATTTTTTTAAAACTCATATTATCTAGAATAATTTCCCCTTCCCTTTATCTGGATGAGCTCGGTTGGATGGCAATTTGCAGGAGTGCAGGAACACTTCCAGGAGTAAATTGAATCAGGTTAACTCCTTTTTACCCTGCATAGAAAATAGCCCCTCACACATAGCTCATTCAATTCCACTAATAAATAGAACTATGATATACATGGTCCCCTCATATCCTTCTCCTTTATCTAGATAAAGATATTTCTACATATTTGAGATGGGAAAATTGATTCTAAACTAATGGTATTTGTTATGATTTTCACAAGATATGTCAGCTAATGAGATGTTTTGTTGATTTGCTTTAAATGAATCACTCAAAAACAGCCCACAGAGCCATTTTAGGCCCCTTTCACACGGGCGAGTTTTCCGAGCGGGTGCAATGCGTGAGGAGGACGCATTGCACCCGCACTGAATCCTGACCCATTCAGTTCTATGGGGCTGTGCACATGAGCGGTGATTTTCACGCATCACTTTTGCGTTGCGTGAAAATCGCAGCATGTTCTATATTCTGCGATTTTCACGCAACGCAGGCCCCATAGAAGTGAATGGGGATGCGGGAAAATCGCAAGCATCCGCAATCATGTGCGGATGCGTTGCGATTTTCCCGCATGGTTGCTAGGATACGATCGGGATGGGGACCCGATCGTTATTATTTTCCTTTATAACATAGTTATAAGGGAAAATAATCGCATTCTAATTACAGAATGCAATGTTCCCGGGCTTTAAAGGGTTAAAAATAATAAAGAGTTAACTTACCTTCTCCCATTATCGCGCAGAGCCCCAGAACGTCTTCTCTCTTGATAGTTTGGATGCTTGAGGACCTGTGGTGACGTCACAGGGTCACATGGTCCAATCATAGAAGAATTTGAGTGGACCATGTGACCCATGTGATCCTGTGACATCACGGCAGGTCCTTCATCCAAGGATCTGTTGGATAAAGGACCTGCCGTGATGTCACAGGATCACATGGGTCACATGGTCCACTCAAATGCTTCTATGATTGGACCATGTGACCCTGTGACGTCACCACAGATCCTCATGCATCCAAACTATCAAGAGAGAAGACGTTCTGGGGCTCTGCGCGTACAATGGGAGAAGGTAAGTTAACTCTTTATTATTTTTAACCCTTTAAAGCCCGGGGAACATTGCATTCTGTAATTAGAATGCGATTATTTTCCCTTATAACTATGTTATAAAGGAAAATAATTACACATACAGAATACTCATCCCGAAACCAGACTTCAGTGATGAAGTCTGACTTCGGGTCTGGGTACCAAGCATGCAGATTTTTTAACGCGCGTGCTTAACGCACTACAAACGTTAGCACACGCGCGGAAAAATCACGGCGATTCCCGCAACGCACCCGCATCTTGTCCGGGCGTCAAACATGACGCCCGTGTGCAAGAGGCCTTACTGTGCAACTTGGAGTGGGAAAACAACAGGAAGGAAGATGGAGGATCACATGACCCTAGTAGGGGAGGGAGGCTTGCCCTGATTAGCTGAGATTGATAGATTGCCTAATTAGCCAATCAAGGAGCAGTATTTAACCAGGGCTTTCTGCTTAGAATAAGATAGACACCATTCTATTCTCAGCTATGGATATGTTGTGGCTGTGTCTGACAAAAAAAAAAAAACTATTGCAGACACAAGAAGCCAGTTAATAGAGATACTATAGTGGCACTATCGGAGGAGAATTGATGATATAAATGTGCAGTTTGTAAAGTTTTATCAGGGAAAATTAGCAAAGAGAGTGTGAAAGGGATTAGTCATTGTCTGAATTGTTTCAAACAGCGTACTGGAAAAAAAAAATAATTCAAGAAACTCAAATTTCTTTTTATGTTTAATCTGTTCCCAACCGACTTACGACTACATCTGTCGGCGGTCAGGATTTTAAATTTGGTGCCCATTTGTGAGTGCAGCAAGTGCCATAGCCACCAGGTGCCTGCTGTTTTAAACAGCAGGCACTCGGGGCTAATATTTGAAATTGATGACAATGCTGATAACATTTAATAATACTGACACGGAGAATGAGAGTAACAGGTCAGTGTTTTAGGAAACCTTATTTGGATTTTACCTTCACCTTATTTGTATTTTTCTGCTTCCCACTACATTGTTTGCCATTAGAAAGAACAACTTGTCCTGCAAAAAAAAGCCCTTAAACGGCTATATGAAGGAAAAAAAAAAGGTATGGCTTTGGGAAGGCTGGGAGTAAAAAATTATAATGAAAAAATGGAAAATCATTAAGAGGTTTAAAAAAGTTTCTACAGTTCATAGGCTCATCACCTCAATAACATACATTTGGCTAGAAATGCTGAGCAATTGCCCCTTTTTTCTAAAAACCATACTGTGCATTATTAGCGATAGTTCTAGTTTTGTTAACCAACTCCATTTTAATGCTGTATGGAGACCTGTAGGTAAACTTAGTTAAGTCCGAATTCTCTCAAGACTTCAGTGAAGAACTTCTGACTTAGATTCTGAAACTTCAAAAAAATACTTTAAAACGGCAATCTGAAGTCAGCTTCGGTACCAAGTGGTTTGCTGTTTTAAAACTTGGATTCCAGTTTGGTTTTTTTTAACAATTTTTATTGATATTTAAAAAAAATACAATGAAGAGAATACTTGCAAGAGGACAAATATTGTACAATCAATATAAACATACACTCACCTAAAGAATTATTAGGAACACCTGTTCTGATTTCTCAATAATGCAATTATCTAGTCAACCAATGACATGGCAGTTGCTTCAATGCATTTAGGGGTGTGGTCCTGGTCAAGACAATCTCCTGAACTCCAAACTGAATGTCAGAATGGGAAAGAAAGGTGATTTAAGCAATTTTGAGCGTGTCATGGTTGTTGGTGCGAGACGGGCCGGTCTGAGTATTTCACAATCTGCTCAGTTACTGGGATTTTCACGCACAACCATTTCTAGGGTTTACAAAAAATGGTGTGCAATAGGAAAAACATCCAGTATGCGGCAGTCCTGTGGGCGAAAATGCCTTGTTGATGCTAGAGGTTAGAGGAGAATGGGCCGACTGATTCAAGCTGATAGAAGAGCAACGTTGACTGAAATAACCACTCGTTACAACCGAGGTATGCAGCAAAGCATTTGTGAAGACACAACATGCACAACCTTGAGGCGGATGGGCTACAACAGCAGAAGACCCCACCAGGTACCACTCATCTCCACTACAAATAGGAAAAAGAGGCTACAATTTGCACGAGCTCACCAAAATTGGACTGTTGAAGGCTGCAAAAATGTTGCCTGGTCTGATGAGTCTCGATTTCTGTTGAGATATTCAAATGGTAGAGTCGAATTTGGCATACCCTCTGGTGCTGGGAGAGGACGTGGCCATTCTGCCACAGCCACACGTCCTAGTGAACCAACTACCTCAGGTTCCAGTACCCGCCAGAATTTACAGCGATATTTGGTGAGGCCCAATGCCGTTCTAAGGATGGTAAAGCCTGAGCAGGTACAGGCGCTAGTCAATTCGGTGGCAGATAGTGGATCCAGCATGTTCACAACATTATCTCCCACCCAGTCTTCTGGAGAAAGTGCACAGGTGGCACCTGAAAACCAAGCCCATCAGTCTGTCACGTCACCCCCATGCATATCAGGGAAACTGTCAGAGCCTCAAGTTATGCAGCAGTCTCTTATGCTGTTTGAAGACTCTGCTGGCAGGGTTTCCCAAGGAAATCCACCTAGCCCTTCCCCAGTGGTAGAAGACATAGAATGCACTGATGCACAACCACTGATGTTTCCTGATGATGAGGACAGGGGAATACCACCTGATCGGAGTCCGCACGTCTCTGAAGATGACGAAACACAAGTGCCAACTGCTGCGTCTTTCTGCAGTGTGCAGACCGAACAGGAGGTCAGGGAGGAAGACTGTGTGGAAGACGATGCAGGGGACGATGAGGTCCTAGACCCCACATGGAATGAAGGTCGTGCCACTGACTTTCATAGTTCAGAGGAAGAGGCAGTGGTGAGACCGAACCAACAGCGTAGCAAAAGAGGGAGCAGGGGGCAAAAGCAGAAGAGCAGCCGCCAAGAGAGTTTGCCTGCTACTGGCAATTGCCACAAGGGACCGAGCACCCCAAAGGCAGCTTCAAGGAGTTCCCTGGCATGGCACTTCCTTAAAGTGGCTTGCACGCTGTGCCATCAGAGCCTGAAACGAGGCATTAACGTTCTGAACCTTAGCACAACCTGCATGACCAGGCATCTACATGCAAAGCATGAACTGCAGTGGAGTAAACACCTTAAAAGCAAGGAACTCACTATGGCTCCCCCTGCTCCCTCTTCTGCTGCTGCCACCGCCTCTTCCTCTGCCTCGGGAGGAACGTTGGCACCTGCCGCCCACCAAACAGAGGATGTTCCACCGACACCACCACCTGCGTCACCAAGCATCTCCACCATGTCACACGGCAGCGTTCAGCTCTCCATCTCACAAACCTTGGAGAGAAAGCGTAAATTCCCACCTAGCCACCTTCGAGCCCTGGGCCTGAATGCCAGCATTTCTAAACTACTGGCCTTTGAAATGCTGTCATTCAGGCTGGTGGACACAGACAGCTTCAAACAGCTGATGTCCATGGCTGTCTCACAGTATGTTGTTCCCAGCCACCACTACTTCTCCAAGACAGCAGTTTTTCCCTGCACAACCAAGTATCCGATAAAATCAAGTGTGCACTGCGCAACGCCATCTGTGGCAAGGTCCACCTAACCACAGATACGTGGACCAGTAAGCACGGCCAGGGACGCTATATCTCCCTAACTGCACACTGGGAAAATGTAGTGGCGGCTGGGCCGCAGACGGAGAGTTCCTTGGCGCACGTCCTTCCGCCGCCAAGGATAGCAGGGCATCATTCTTTGCCTTCTGTAGCCTCCTCCTCCTACTCGGCTTCCTCCTCCTCTGCTTCCATCAGCTCATCCAGTCAGCCACACACCTTCACTACCAATTTCAGCACAGCCCGGGGTAAATGTCAGCAGGCCAGTCTGAAACTCATATGTTTGGGGGACAGGCCCCACATCGCGCAGGAGTTGTGGTGCGGTATTGAACAACAGACCAACGAGTGGTTTCTGCCGGTGGGCCTCAAGCCCGACCTGGTGGTGTGCGATAATGGGCGAAATCTCGTCGCAGCTCTGGGACTAGCCGGTTTGACGCACATCCCTTGCCTGGCGCATGTGCTGAATTTGGTGGTGCAGAAGTTCATTCACAACTACCCTGACATGTCAGAGCTGCTGCATAAAGTGAGGGCCGTCTGTGTGCGCTTCCAGCGTTCACATCCTGCCGCTGCTCGCCTGTCTGCGCTACAGCGGAACTTCGGCCTTCCCGCTCACCGCCTCATATGCGACGTGCCCACCAGGTGGAACTCCAACTTGCACATGCTGGAGAGACTGTGCGAGCAGCAGCAGGCCATAGTGGAGTTTCAGCTGCAGCACGCACGTGTCAGTCGCACTGCGGAACAGCACCACTTCACCACCAATGATTGGGCCTCCATGTGAGACCTGTAACATAGTAACATAGTAACATAGTATATAAGGCCGAAAAAAGACTTTTGTCCATCCAGTTCGACACGTTTCCTGCAAGTTGAACCAGAGGAAGGCAAAAAACCCCTGTGAGGTAGAGCCAATTTTCCCCACTTAAGGGGAAAAAATTCCTTCCCGACTCCAATCAGGCAATCAGAATAACTCCCTGGATCAACGACCCATCTTTAGTAGCTATAGCCTGAAATATTATTACGCTCCAGAAATACATCCAGGCCCCTCTTGAATTCCTTTATTGTACTCACCATCACCACCTCCTCAGGCAGAGAGTTCCATAGTCTCACTGCTCTTACAGTGAAGAACCCTTTTCTATGTTTGTGTACAAACCTTCTTTCCTCCAGACGCAGAGGATGTCCCCTCGTCACAGTCACAGTCCTGGGGATAAATAGATGATGGGAGAGATCTTTGTACTGACCCCTGATATATTTATACATAGTTATTAGATCTCCCCTCAGTCGTCTTTTTTCTAGAGTGAATAACCCTAATTTTGATACCCTTTCAGGGTACTGTAGTTGCCCCATTCCAGTTATTACTTTAGTTGCCCTCCTCTGAACCCTCTCTAGCTCTGCTATGTCTGCCTTGTTCACGGGAGCCCAGAACTGTACACAGTATCCCATGTGTGGTCTGACTAGTGATTTATAAAGTGGTAAGACTATATTTTCATCACGGGCATCTATGCCCCTTTTGATGCAACCCATTATCTTATTGGCCTGAGTGCCCTGTTGCGCTGTTTCGAGTACTCCACCAAAATGGCCAGTGGCGATGACACCGTTATCAGCGTTACAATACCACATCTATGTCTCCTTGAGAAAACACTTAGGGCGATGATGGAAGAGGAGGTGGCCCAGGAGGAGGAGGATGAGGGGTCATTTTTAGCACTTTCAGGCCAGTCTGTTAGAAGTGGCTCAGAGGGAGATTTTTTGCAACAGCAGAGGCCAGGTACAAATGTGGCCAGCCAGGGCCCACTACTGGAGGACGAGGAGGATGAGGAGGAGTTGGAGGAGGATGAGGATGAAGCAGGTTCACAGCGGGGTGCCACCCGACACAACTCAGGCCCATCACTGGTGCGTGGCTGGGTGGATACGGAGGACGATGACGATACGCCTCCCACAGAGGACAGCTTGTCCTTACCTCTGGGGAGCCTGGCACACATGAGCGACTACATGCTGCAGTGCCTGCGCAACGACAGCAGAGTTGCCCACATTTTAACGTGTGCGGACTACTGGGTTGCCACCCTGCTGGATCCCCGGTACAAAGACAATGTACCCACCTTACTTCCTGCACTGGAGCGTGATAGGAAGATGCGCGAGTACAAGCGCACACTGGTAGAGGCGCTCCTGAGAGCATTCCCAAATGTCACAGGGGAACAGGTGGAAGCCCAAGGCGAAGGCAGAGGAGGAGCAAGAGGTCGCCAACGCAGCTGTGTCACGGCCAGCTCCTCTGAGGGCAGGGTTAGCATGGCAGAAATGTGGAAACGTTTTGTCTCCACGCCACAGCTAACTGCACCACCATCTGATACGGAACGTGTTAGCAGGAGGCAGCATTTCACTAACATAGTTGAACAGTACGTCTGCACACCCCTCCACGTATTGACAGATGGTTCGGCCCCATTCAACTTCTGGGTCTCCAAATTGTCCACGTGGCCAGAGTTAGCATTTTATGCCTTGGAGGTGCTGGCCTGCCCAGCGGCCAGCGTTTTGTCTGAACATGTATTCAGCACGGCAGGTGGCGTCATTAATGACAAACGCAGCCGCCTGTCCACAGCCAACGTGGACAAGCTGACGTTCATAAAAATGAACCAGGCATGGTTCCCACAAGACCTGTCCCTCCCTTGTGCAGAATAGACATTTATAACTGCCAACCCCTCAACCAGGTATTGTTGTTCTCCGGGGCACTTCTTTATTGAACCCTCATTTTTTTAACTTTAGCATGATCTTGCGGTGAAAACCAAAGTTGAATGAACCTCTCCTCTGTCTGGGTGGTGGGGCCGAAATAACTGAAAGTGGCCTTCTCCGGTGGTGGTTGATATGACGCATGATTCCTTGCTGTGGGAACTCTCTCCTCTGTCTGGGTGCTGGGCCGAAACAACTGAGAGTGGCCTTCTCTCGTGGTGGTTGATATGACGCATGATTCCTTCCTCTGGGACATCTCTCCTCTATCTGGGTGCTGGGGCCGGAATAACTGAGTGGCCTTCTCCAGTGGTGGGTGATATGAAGCATGATTCCTTGATGTGGGACCTGTATCCTCGGTCTGGGTGCTGGGCTGAAATAACTGAAAGTGGCCTTCTCCGGTGGTGGTTGATATGACGCATGATTCCTTGCTGTGGGACCTCTCTCCTCGGTCTGGGTGTTGGCCGAAATAACTGAAATTGGCCTTCTCCAGTGGTGGGTGATATGACGCCTTATTCCTTGCTGTGAAACCTGTATCCTCGGTCTGGGTGCTGGGCCGAAATAACTGAAAGTGGCCTTCTCCAGTGGTGGGTGATATGATGCCTTATTCCTTGCTGTGGGACCTCTCTCTCTGTCTGGGTGCTGGGCTGAAATAACTGAGAGTGGCCTTCTCCGGTGGTGGTTGATATGATGCATGATTCCTTGCTGTGGGACCTCTCTCCTCTGACTGGGTGCTGGGAACTAAATAACTGAAAGTGGCCTTCTCCAGTGGTGAATGATATGACGCCTTATTCCTTGCTGTGGGACCTCTCTCCTCTGTCTGGGTGCTGGGCCTAAATAACTGAAAGTGGCCTTCTCCAGTGGTGGGTGATATGACGCCTTATTCCTTGCTGTGGGACCTCTCTCCTCTGTCTGGGTGCTGGACCTAAAAAACTGAAAGTGGCCTTCTCCAGTGGTGGTTGATATGACGCATGATTCATTGCTGTGGGACCTCTCTCCTCTATCTGGGTGCTGGGGCCGAAATAACTCAAAGTGGCCTTCTCCAGTGGTGGGTGATATGACGCATGATTCCTTGCTGTGGAACCTGTATCCTCGGTCTGGGTGCTGGGACAAAATAACTGAAAATGGCCTTCTCTAGTGGTGGGTGATATGACGCATGATTCCTTGCTGTGGAACCTGTATCCTCGGTCTGGGTGCTGGGGCCGAAATAACTGAAAGTGGCCTTCTCCAGTGGTGGTTGATATAACGCATGATTCCTTGCTGCGGGACCTCTCTCCTCTGTCTGGGTGCTGGGCCGAAATAACTGAGAGTGGCCTTCTCCGGTGGTGGTTGACATGACGCATGATTCCTTGCTGTGGGACCTCTCTCCTCTGTCTGGGTGCTGGGCCGAAATAACTGAGAGTGGCCTTCTCTGGTGGTGGTTGATATGACGTATAATTCCTTGCTGTGGGACCTCTCTCCTCTGTCTGGGTGCTGGGCCAAAATAACTGAGAGTGGCCTTCTCCAGTGGTGGTTGATATGACGCATGATTCCTTGCTGTGGAACCTGTATCCTCGGTCTGGGTGCTGGGCCGAAATAACTGAAAGTGGCCTTCTCCAGTGGTGGGTGATATGACGCATGATTCCTTGCTGTGGAACCTGTATCCTCGGTCTGGGCGCTGGGCCGAAATAACTGAAAGTGGCCTTCTCCAGTGGTGGGTGATATGACGCATGATTCCTTGCTGTGGAACCTGTATCCTCGGCATGGGTGCTGGGCCGAAATAACTGAAAGTGGCCTTCTCCAGTAGTGGGTGATATGACGCATGATTCCTTGCTGTGGGACCTCTCTCCACTGTCTAGGTGCTGGGCCGAAATAACTGAAAGTGGCCTTCTCCAGTGGTGGGTGATATGACGCATGATTCCTTGCATGGGACCTCTCTCCAATTGATATTGGTTAAATTTTATTTATTTTATTTTATTTTAATTCATTTCCCTATCCACATTTGTCTGCAGTGGATTTACCTACATTTTGCTGCCCCTCTAGCCCGTTCCTGGACTATTTTACAGCCTTTTTAGTGCCTAAAAGTTCGGCTCCCCATTGACTTCAATGGGGTTCGGGTTCGGGATAAAGTTTGGTTCGAGTTCGGATCCCAAACCCGAACATTTTCGGGAAGTTCGGCCGAACTTCTCGAACCCGAACATCTAGGTGTACGCTCATCTCTATAGAGTACTTGTTCTAATTGGGAAACTGGATGGCTCCCTAGTTACCCTAGTAAATTTGTATGCCCCTAATGTGCAACAAGCCACTTTGATTCACACCACACTGGCGTTAATAGACAGCCTTAAACAAGGAGAACTACTAATAGGAGGAGATCTAAACGTTTAGTTCGACCCTCTATTAGACACCTTCTCTGGGAAATCATCCCTCTCTCATAAAACACTAAAACACATTAGGTCCTCTCTCCACCTATTCTCGTTAACAGACACATGGCGATTCCTACATCCTACAGAAAGAGACTATTCTCTTTACTCACAACCTCATAACTTGTACCATAGAATAGACTATTTCCTTGTACACAAATCTTCCCTTAGCAAATTAATCTCAGCCAGCATAGGTACCAGCGTCCATTCTGATCACTCCCCAATTGATTTGACCCTCGCGATACATCCAACACCAACCCCCAAGCCCTCTTGGCGTCTCAATGAGACTCTCTTATCGATCCCAGACATACGTACCAAAATCATGAACCATCTAGAATTATACTTCTTCCTAAACAAGCCTGGGGATACCTCCGTGCCGATAATCTGGGAAGCCCATAAGGCCACTACCAGAGGGTTATTTATTTCAATAGGCTCACACTACAAAAAACAAAGGGACGCTCATATCAAATATCTCCAACTTGAGATTGAGAGATTAGAAAAACTACACAAAAGCTCCCTGTCGAGTTCCCACTTACAAGAGCTGACATCTACTAGATTAGAACTCTGTGACATTTTCAACAAAAACTCAGCTAAAGTTTTTATGTCTGTTAAACACGCATTTTACGCACACGGAGACAAAGCGTCTAAACTTATGATGTCTCTTATCAAAAAACGCACATCACGTTCTTACATACACGAGATTAAAACAAAGTCAGGGACAACTACCACAGATTCGAGAGAAATAGAGAAAGAGTTTCTCGCCTTTTATTCATCTTTATATCAACTGAATGTCCCGGACCAGACAAGGGAACAAGACACCCATGTAAATCATATCAACACTTTCCTGGCGCAAATTGATTTACCTATGTTATCCACTACTGCCAAAGAGAAACTTACATTGCCATTTTCCCAGGCGGAGGTCCAGTCCACCCTGAAAAAATGCCCAAAGTCGAAAGCCCCTGGCCCAGATGGTCTACCATCGTTTTATTATAGCTCCTTCTCCTCCCTCCTACTACCGCACATGACTGATACTTTCAACACTTACCTGACAGGTTCCACAATACCTAAGCAGGCGCTGGAAGCCTATATTACTCTCATACATAAAGAGGGCAAAGACCCCACCCAATGCGGCAGTTACAGACCCATCTCTTTACTAAATACGGACATAAAATTGTATGCCAGTTTACTTGCAAACAGGCTTAAACCTTTCATACCCTCTCTGGTCTCGCCAGAACAGGTGGGCTTTGTGGCTGGGAGGGAGGGGAAGGATAATACTATGAGGATTCTTTCTATTCTGCAGAACGTCACTCATAAAAAATCTCTGCTTGTACTTTTGGGTACAGATGCGGAAAAAGCATTCAACAGGGTGGACTGGACCTACATGAGGATGGTGCTAGCGCGCTTTGGTCTACCGCAGGTTTTCATCTCAGCTATTTTTGCCATGTATTCCTGTCTCTCAGCCCGCCTGAGAATCAACAAAACTCTAACAGACCCTTTCGAGATCTATAACGGGACTAGACAGGGATGCCCTTTATCCCCAACATTATTCGTTTTAGCTCTCAAACCTTTTCTAGTGTCTATTAGACTACATCCTGATATCCGAGGTTACTTTGATGGTAAGAGAACACACTACACTGCGGCATATGCAGATGACATTCTTTTAATAATCACGAACCCACTTGCGGCCTTCCCAGCTTTACAAACCCTATTATCTTCATATAGCCTCGTTTCTAATTTCAAGGTAAATTCCTCTATGTCAGAAGCCTTTGAAATAATTGCTGCCCCCAACATTAAGACTAATCTACAACGCCAATATCCATATCTGTGGCCATCACATATCATATATCTAGGACTAAAAATCTCCCCCATTTGGAAAGATTTATATGCCCTAAACTACGCTCCAATTCCCCAACTATTTCAAATCCATTGTGGAATGATGGTCCCTTCCATTCTTGTCCTGGATGGGCAGGAAAAATCTGATCAAAGCTATCTTACTTCTTAAATTGCTTTATCTATATCAGACGATGCCACTACCACTTCCTATTTCATTCTTCTCAGCAGTTAGGAAAGTAGTTAACATATTTCTATGGAGAGATAGGAAACCTAGACTGAACATAGCACTACTGACACAACATAAATCTAGGGGTGGTATGGCATTGCCGGATTGGGAATTGTACTACAAAGCTGTGCACCTCACACGTCTGATCCACTGGTCCAGACGAGAGGAGGATAAACTATGGATCTCTCCAGAAGAGGAACTTTCCCCTTGCCCTTTACGTTCCCTTGTCTGGAAACTTGAAGATCCAAAGCACTCTCACCCACCCCTGCAAAACGTCCTCTTTAGGGCCACCATGAAAGTTTGGCGGAAATATAGCTCTACTTTGAGTCCAAAAATCTCCCCTCTTATGATCCTAGTAGACATGTCTGAAATATATCAGACGAAACATTCTGATATTGGGCTTAAAAGGGCTGAACTCCAAGCTATTCCTTTCTTTCAGTTTCTGGACCCTACAGTCACAGAAGACCCCCTAGATTCGTGCTCACTTCACTTCCTAAGTAAATCCCACATCCGCCTGATACTCCGCCCGTACCTAGCACTCCCAGGTCACCGAACTGAACTCACTCTATTTGAGAAACTAATCGCTCAAAATTCCCAACCTAAACACTTACTTTCACAAATATATAAATTACTACAAACTTTGAAACACCCACAAGATAGGTCTTATATCAAAGAGTGGAGTAAAGACCTCAATATCAAATGGTTGGAACAGGAGATTAAACATATCTATTCGCATTCCCATGGGGTCACCAGATGCGTTCGGCTACAAGAAAACTCATTTAAATTGATCTCGAGATGGTATCTTACCCCACAACGCCTAAAACAAATGCACTGTTTCAATAACGATAACTGTTGGAGATGTTCCAACCCAGATGCAGATTACATGTATATGTGGTGGCATTGCCCAACAATCAGACCATTTTGGACTGAAGTCCTCTCTATAATTCAACACATCTGCTCCATGCCGACACCCCCCAAGCCAGCCTCAGTACTCCTTCACGTCCGTTTAGAGGATATCCCCAGTAGCAAAAGACGCCTCTTTCATTTTTTGACCGCAGCTGCAAAATCTATCATTCCACAATATTGGAACAGCCCTATCCAACCCACAGTCCCCCACTGGCTGAATAAAGTAGACCATATTTACCATATGGAGGAGCTCTCGGCCTGGGAATGCAGAACTCATACATCTTTCCAAAAACTTTGGGCTGACTGGATAAATTACCGCTCATCCCCCAGAGTACTAACTGCTTTAGCAGACAAACAATAAATCTACTGTCTTAGTAGCAATACTACTAAATACTCAATCTTCACGTCTCCCGAGAACCCCCCCCCCCCTTTTTCCCACCCCTTCCCTACCCATCCTTCCTATATTAATGTGATCGTAACTATTCCTCAATTTGAATTATGTACTGTTTCCCTTTTTGCTTACGCCTTCACTTTTCTGTGAAGGGTAGGTTGTTTGTTTTGTTACATCACTTGAAAATTCAAAAAAAGAGAATAGAAAAGAAAGAAGAAACACACTCCTTTTACACCCTTGTCAGCTAATTCCACATAGATGTTTACAGAACCTGTTCTATTAAACGCTTATACAAGTAGAGCTGGAGACAGTGTCAGCAGTAAGTTTATGTTGATGTCACTGATTAATTTTCCCCATTGCTCTGATCCATCAGAACAATTAACCAGAAAAAAGAGGATCCTGTCTGTGGAACAGCCGTCTTCACTCGGGTCAGCATTTGCTCAATAATCTGTTAGTATTGCTAAAGGCAAAAAAAACAAAAAAAAAACAAACAGTGGATCTAAAACAGAGATGACACGAGAATGGAATATTTGCATGTCTTCTGTGTTTTCTACCCACTCCTGCTTTTGGCTACCAAATCATAAGCCAATTCTGATGGAACCATACAGGCTATAAAGCTGCTACACAGACAGGATACATTGTGCATCTAGTTTTGCCTTCCTTCTGACAGATCAGAAGAAGTGTCAAATAAATGATGATGTCAGCCAGGCCAAAAGCCAAAATAGTGGACCAGTCATGAAGTGGGGAGGGTGGGAATAGCATGAGAAGTCCACAAAGTGGACCTATGACATAGTGGTGAGGAGGAAGCAGCATGAGGAGACTACAGATTGGCCCAATGACAGGGTCTGGATGTGGAAGCAGTAGGAGGAAGCCACGGAGTGGCACAATGACAGAATCTGGAGGTGGCAGCAGCATGAGGAGACCACCGAGTGGCAAGGTGACATAGTGTGGAGTAGTGATGAGCGAAAGGGGCAATATTTGAATTTGAGATATTTCGCAAATATTTGGTAGAATATTAGTCATATATTCGCAATTTCGAGAATTCACAAATAAGATCTTGATTGCGAAAATCGGTATGTAATGTAATATGCCGAGAACCGCCTGTGCTCGAGCACAATGCTCGAGTCTCCTCCATGCAGCCAATAAACTTGCAGTAAGGTACTGGCACACGATGTAATGTCGTAGCCATGATGGCTACTGGCATAACAGTGATTGGCTGGGCGGAATGCGTCATCGGGTGCTATATAGCACCCGATGACACTTGTTTGGCTCAGTATTAGTCAGGGAGAGCTGAGCATAGGAAGGGACAGACAGTGTAGGCAGTGTTATTGTAAGATTTTTATTACAGTGTACTTTTTCCATAGACGGTGTCCGCTTCGTACAGTTAAATTATCCGTGCCACATCTCCTGTTTTATGTGTGCGCATCCCTAAAATATTATTGACATTCAGTGTACTTTTTCCATAGATGTGTCCTCTGTGGATAGTTGAATTATCTGTGCTACATCTCCTTGTGTAAAGTGTGCACATCCAAAAAATATCAGTGACATCAAGTGTACTTATTGAATAGACGGTGTCCGCTTCTGACAGTGACTTTACCAGGGGAATGTCTCCAGTGTAACGTGTGCAGTTAAAAAATGTATCTGTGACATACAGTGTACTTTGTCAATAGATGGTGTCCGCTTCTGACAGTAACACTACCAGTGGGACGTCTCCAGTGTACTGTGTGCATTTAAAACATTTATATGTGACATACAGTGTACTTTTTCCGTAGATGCTGCGAACAGTGACATTACCTTTGGTACCTCTCCAATATAGCGATTCCTCATCCCAAATATTTGTGACATTCCCTGTAATTTTTTATTAGCCGCTGGTGACAGCATTGACATTATCTGTGGGATATCTCCAGTGTAACGTGTGCGTTTAAAAAATGTATATGTGACATACAGTGTACTTTTTCAATAGAAGTGTCCGCTTCTGAGAGTGACATTACCAGGGGAACATCTAAAGTGTAAGGTGTACGTTTAAAAAATGTATCTGTGACATACAGTGTACTTTGTCAATAGACGGTGTCCGCTTCTGTAAGTGACATTACCAGGGCACCAATGACAAAGTTAGAGGAAGGTGGAGAGTCCTTAAAAATGATTTCAGGGATTTAGGTCAAAAGCTTAGGGCAAGGACCTCAAAAGTAGTATTTTCTGAAATACTGCCTGTACCACGAGCCACACAAGAAAGGCAGCGGGAGATTAGAGAGGTTAACAAGTGGCTCAAGAACTGGTGTAGGAAGGAGGGGTTTGGGTTCCTGGAGAACTGGGCCGACTTCTCTGTTGGCTACAGGCTCTACCGTAGGGACGGGCTGCACCTCAATGGGGAAGGGGCAGCTGTGTTGGGGAGAAGGATGGCTAGAAGGTTGGAGGAGTGTTTAAACTAGGGACTGGGGGAAGGGAATTACGTTATAGGAGGGGAAGATAGTGCAGATAGAGACCAGGGGCGAGGTAGTGTGACGGGGGAGGAATGGAAGGAGGGACTAGAACAGCTCAGAATGAAAGATGTAGGGTAAAAAATACACATAAACCTGTCAAATGTATGTATACTAATGCCAGAAGCCTGACTAACAAGACTGGTGAACTGGAATTAGTGATGTGTGAGGAGGACTATGACGTAGTGGGAATAACTGAGACATGGCTGGATGATAGCTATGACTGGGCAGTTAATATAAAAGGTTACAATCTGTTTAGAAAGGATCGTCAAAACCGGAGAGGTGGAGGGGTCTGCCTCTACGTGAAGTCGTGTCTAAATCCCGTAATTCGAGAATACATCTCTGAGGGACATGAACAGGTGGAGTCACTGTGGGTAGAAATACATGGAGCAAAAAACAATAATAAAATACTAATAGGAGTGTATTATAAACCACCTAATATACCAGAGTCCACAGAAAATCTATTACTAAACGAGATAGACGAGGTGGCAAACCATAATGAAGTCGTTATCATGGGGGACTTCAACTACCCAGATATAGACTGGGAAACTGAAAGCTGTACATCCCAAAAGGAAACAGGTTCTTGGCAATAGCCAAAGACCATTTCCTTTCCCAACTGGTTCAGGACCCCACTAGAGGGACGGCCATACTGGACTTAGTATTAACCAATAGACCTGATAGAACAACAGATGTGCAGGTTGGGGGACACCTGGGAAATAGTGACCATAAAGTTATAACCTTCCAATTATCCTTCAAACGAGAGTTTCTAAAGGGAGGAACAAAAATACCAAACTTCAAAAAAGCAAAATTTAGCCAACTAAGCGAGGCCATAGGCCTAACTAACTGGGACAAAGTCCTCAAAAATAAAAATACAACCATAAAATGGGAGATTTTTAAAAGCATTGTAACATCTAATTGTGAGAGGTACATACCTTATAGGAATAAAAGGCTAAGGAACAATAAGAAACCAATGTGGATAAATGGAACCGTAAAGAAGGCAATAAATGACAAAAAGAAAGCATATAAATCGCTAAAACAGGAGGGGAGTCAGGAAGCACTGATAAACTATAAGGAAAAAAATAGAATATGTAAAAACTAATAAAATTTGCCAAACTAGAGACCGAGAGATTAATTGCCAAAGAGAGTAAAACTAACCCTAAAATGTTCTTCAATTATATAAATAGTAAAAATATAAATCTGAAGGAGTCGGCCCTCTACATAGCAATGAGGGGGTGTTGCAGAGAGCGACGAGGATAAAGCAAAACTATTAAATATTTTTTTCTCCACTATATTCACTGAGGAAAATAAACTGTCAGATGAAATGCAGAATGTAAAACTAAATCCCCATTAAAAGTGCCCTGTCTGACCCAGGAAGAAGTACAACAGCGACTTAAAAAGATTAAAATAGACAAATCGCCAGGACCGGATGGCATACACCCCGTATCCTAAGGGAATTAAGTGATGTCATAGCCAGACCATTATTTCTGATATTTACAGACTCTATAATAACAGGGAATGTTCCACAGGATTGGCGCATAGCAAATGTGGTGCCAATATTCAAAAAGGGTCCAAAAACAGAGCCTGGAAATTATAGGCCGGTAAGTTTAACATCTATTGTTGGTAAACTGTTTGAAGGGTTTCTAAGAGATGCTATTTTGGAGTATCTCAATGAAAATAAGCAAATAACACCATATCAGCATGGCTTCATGAGGGATCGGTCATGCCAAACAAATTTAATCAGCTTCTATGAGGAGGTAAGTTCTAGACTTGACAGTGGCGAATCAATGGATGTCGTATATCTGGACTTCTCCAAAGCATTTGACACCGTACCTCATAAAAGGTTAGTATATAAAATGAGGATGCTCGGACTGGGAGAAAATGTCTGTATGTGGGTAAGTAACTGGCTGAGTGACAGAAAACAGAGGGTGGTTATTAACGGTACATACTCAGTTTGGGTCACTGTAACTAGTGGGATACCTCAGGGGTCAGTATTGGGCCCTATTCTCTTCAATATATTTATTAATGATCTTGTAGAAGGCCTGCACAGTAAAATATCTATTTTTGCAGATGACACTAAACTGTGTAAAGTAATTAACACTGAAGAGGACAGTTTTCTGCTACAGAGGGATCTGGATAGATTGGAGGCTTGGGCAGAAAAATGGCAGATGAGGTTTAACACTGACAAATGTAAAGTTATGCACATGGGAAGGAATAATGCAAGTCACCCGTACATATTAAATGGTAAAACACTCGGTAACACTGACATGGAAAAGGATCTAGGAATTTTAATAAACAGCAAATTAAGCTGCAAAAACCAGTGTCAGGCAGCTGCCGCTAAGGCCAATAAGATAATGGGTTGCATCAAAAGGGGCATAGACGCCCGTGATGAGAACATAGTCCTACCACTTTACAAATCACTAGTCAGACCACACATGGAGTACAGTGTACAGTTCTGGGCTCCTGTGAACAAGACAGACATAGCAGAACTGGAGAGGGTTCAGAGGAGGGCAACTAAAGTAATAACTGGAATGAGGGATCTACAGTACCCTGAAAGGTTATCAAAATTAGGGTTATTCACTTTAGAAAAAAGACGACTGAGGGAGATCTAATAACTATGTATAAATATATCAGGGGTCAGTACAGAGATCTGTCCCATCATCTATTTATCCCCAGGACTGTGACTGTGACAAGGGGACATCCTCTGCGTCTGGAGGAAAGAAGGTTTGTACACAAACATAGAAAAGGATTCTTCACTGTAAGAGCAGTGGGACTATGGAACTCTCTGCCTGAGGAGGTAGTGATGGTAAGTACAATAAAGGAATTCAAGAGGGGACTGGATTTATTTCTGGAGTGTAATAATATTACAGGCTACAGCTACTAGAGAGGGGTCGTTGATCCAGGGAGTTATTCTGATTGCCTGATTGGAGTCGGTAAGGAATTTTTTTTCCCCTTAAGTGATGAAAATTGGCTTCTGCCTCACAGGGGTTTTTTGCCTTCCTCTGGATCAACTTGTAGGAAACAGGCCGAACTGGATGGACAAATGTCTTTTTTCGGTCTTATATACTATGTTACTATGTTACTAACATCTAAAGTGTAATGTGTGCGTTTAAAAAATGTATCTGTGACATACAGTGTACTTTGTCAATAGACGGTGTCCGCTTCTGTAAGTGACATTACCAGGGCGACATCTAAAGTGTAATGTGTGCGTTTAAAAAATGTATCTGTGACATACAGTGTACTTTGTCAATAGACGGTGTCCGCTTCTGTAAGTGACATTACCAGGGCGACATCTAAAGTGTAATGTGTGCGTTTAAAAAATGTATCTGTGACATACAGTGTACTTTTTCTGTAGACGCTGAAAACTTGTGACACTACCTGTGGTATCTCTCCAATATATTGATTCCTCATCCCAAATATCTATGACATTCCCTGTCTTTTTTATTACCCGCTGGTGAGAGCATTGACATTATCTGCGGGGTATCTCCTGTGTGACGTTTCCACATCCCAAATACCTTTTTACACTTCCAAATCCTATGTTACTGTACGTGTGACATATTTTCAAGTATAAATAACATGTAAAATTGAGAAGGCGAGCAGTGAGGGACAGGGAAGTGGCTGTGATGCTTATGGTGCACACAGAGACCATGGCCATAGGCGCATTGAAACTGTGCATGCTGCCAGAGCACAAGAAAAACAATCATCTACGATACTAGCTTCATGTCCCTGTTTGCAGGGCGGCGCAGGATAACACTTTTGAAGTCAGACCAGTAGTCGGTTAAGCACCACTCTGTCTTTCACCAAGTCCAGTCTCAGTAGCCAGGAGTCTGGTCAACAGAATAAACACAGTCCTCACCCTGATCCTCCTCCCTCCCACCCACAGAGATCTGGGCAAACAAGTGATCATTTGGCCCTCTCGCCAAGCACACTTGAAGAGGGACAGATCTTGTGCCCTGATTCCCAACCTCTTGAGCATCCACAGCCACAAGAAGATTAGGGTGGGGAACGACAATTACTGTTTAATCAGGTGGATGATGATGAGACACAGTTGTTATTAAGTGAACGGCAATTACTGTCTCAAGAGGTTGATGAAGAGGATGAAACACAGTTGTCAATCACTGAGGTGGTGCTTAGGTCAAAAAGTCAGGAGGATGAGTGAGGAAGTTGAAGAGGAGGTGAAGGACGATGAATTCACTGACCCAACCTGGGAAGATGGAAAGACGAGCGAGGACAGCAGTACAGAGGGGGAGGGATCTGCAGCACTGCAACAGGCTGGAAGAGGCAGTGGGTTGGCAAATTCCATGGAGCACCCCCTTGCAGAAATCTTCCTTGCCAAGGGGTAGGTGTTCCGCAGTATGGCACTTTTTTGAGAAAAGTGACGACTAAAGAATTGTAGTTTGCAACCTGTGCCGTACTAAAATGAGCCAGGGCGTGAACACCAGCAACCTCGCCACCACCAGCATGATCCGCCACAAGGCATCCAAGCACCCTAATAAGTGGGATGAACGCCAGGGTCCACAATCTGTGTCTGTGGGTTACACTACTGCGACCTCTTCCCTTATGTTGCCTGCTGACCAATCCCCTGTCAAAAGCAAAGGCCCAGATGCCTTCCTTCCTGCACCTGGACCTTCGCAAGCACCATTAGCGGCCACATCCACTTACATGTCCAATCGCAGCATCAAAATGTATTTACCCCAGGCCTTTAGATGCAAGCACAAATACACAGCCACCCACCCACAGTTCATAGCTTTCCAAATTACTGGTGCTGGAAATGTTGCTATTTAGGCTTGTGGACAGCCTAATTTAGGCCTTCCGCAGCCTAATGTCGGTGTCCGTCCTGCATAAGGCAATCCCCAGACGCCACTATTTTTCAAGGTGTGCCGTACCTGCCTTACACCAACATGTGTCCCGCAACATCACACGTGCCCTGACCAATTAAGTTACTGGGAAGGTCCACTGGAATACGGACACATGGACAAGTGCATTCGGCCAGGGACGCTACATTTCCCTGATGGCACACCGATGCGGAATGGATCCGGACCCATTCATTGTGAATGGGGCCGGACGTGATGCGGAGAGCACACTATTGCTCTCCGCATCCGCATTTGTGGAGCCGTGGCCCCGGACTTCCGGGTCTCGGCCTTGAAGCATCCGGACACGGCTCCGCAAAAGATAGAGCATGTCCTATTCTTGTCCGCAGCCTGCGGACAAGAATAAGCATCTCTATGGGGAGTGCCGGCATGGTGTGTTGCTGATCCGCAACACTCTATGGACGTGTGAATGGGGCCTAATCTGGACAGGCTCGTGTGAAAGAGGCCGATGAGTCTTTGAGAACTGGAGTGGACACAGAACACTGGCCTAGCTAACGCTTTCCCTATTAATTCAGCAGCAGCAGCACTCTCCCTGCTGTAACTAACACTGCAGCTTCAGAATGAAACTAAGATGAATGCTGTCCTTGCTTTTTGATAGGAGGTGGGGGGGTCTGGGAGGGAGGGTATGCTGATTGGCTGGAATGTGTCTGCTGACTGTGAGGTACAGGGTCAAAGTTTGCTCAATGATGACGTATAGGGTTCGCCGGAGAATAGTTCGGGACATCTCTACTCGCCACTCAACCTACAACCAGGCATGGTTGTGTCTGATAATGGCCGTAACTTGGTTTGCGGCTTTGGAGCTTGGCAAGCTCACACATATCCCATGCCTAGCCCACGACTAAAACTTAGTGGTTTAGCGGTTTCTAAAAACCTACCGCAATTTGCCTGAGCCACTGGTTAAGGTGCGCCGCATGTGTGCACATTTTCAAAGTCATTGACAGCTTCAGCCGGTCTTTCAACGCTGCAGCAGCGCTTAAAATTGCCAGCTCACCGGCTGTGTGACATGAGGACATGCTGGAACTCGACGTTCCACGTGTTGGCCAGTCTTTGTGAGCAGCAGAGGGCAGTAGTGGAATACCAGCTGCAACATGGTCGTCGCCTTTCCAGTCAGATTCCGCTATTCACAAGCGAGAAGTGGACATGGATGTCTGACCTATGTGGAATTTTAAGAAACTTTGCGGAATCAAAACAGATGGTGAGCGGCGATAACGCTATTATCAGTGTAACCATCTCAATTCTGTGTCTACTCAAACGCTCGCTGCTCACAATTAAGGGTGATGTTTTGCATGTGGAAGAGGTGGAAATGGAGGAAGATATTAAACAGGGTGATAGCCAAACCACCCTCGGTTCCTCTTCTCAGCGCGAATTGGACGATGAAGAGGAGGAGGAGCAGAAGACGGTTGCCTCTGCTAAAGAGGTTAGTACACAAGGAAATTTAATTCCATCTGTTGAGCATGGGTGGGCAGAAGAGGAGGAAGAGTATAGAGAGATTGAGAGTTATCCTCCTGATGACGACAGCAAACTCTTGCCTGTTGGTACTCTGGCTAAATTCATTTTAGGAGACCTTTCGCACGACCTGTGCGTTAATCACATTTTAGACAACACGGATTACTGGCTGTTCACCCTTCTCAACACCCGCTACAAAGTAAACTTCTTATCTCTCATTCCTCCAGTTGGAGAGTACGAGCAAAAAGATGCAATGCCAGAAGGTCCTTGTTGAAAAATTGCTCCAGAAATTTCTATCTGACAACGCTGATGGCAGAGTCTATAGTTCCTTGGGCAACCAAGGAGGGGAGACAAGGGGAACACACAGAAGTTCCAAACAGAGGCAGGGCAAGACTCTCCAAAGCCTGGGACAGTTTCATGACACCACGCCAGCACCCTCACCCTGATGCGTGGCCTACTGTCACAAAGAGGGAAAAATTTTGGAAGATGGTGAAGGAGTACATAGCAGATCGTGTTAGCGTCCTCAATAGTGTTGAGCGAACAGTTCGAGCATAGTTTGGGTTTGTACCGAATTTTGGGGTGTTTGTGACACAGACCCGTACCCGAACATTTTCAAAAAAGTTCGGGTTCGGGTCCTTTGTTTGGCGATTTCTTCCCGCTTTCTGAAGGGCTGTACAGCAGCCAATCAGCTAGCGTTTTACTTCTTGCCCTAGGAAGCCATCACAGCCATGCCTATTAATGGCATGGCTGTGATTGGCCAAGTGCAGCATGTGACCCATCCTCTATTTAAGCTGGAGTCACATAGAACCGCATGTCATACTGCTCTGATTAGTGTAGGGAGAGGACGCAGCTTCTGTGAGGGCGAGATTAGGCAGGGAAAAGTCAGCAAAAACACCTAATGAAGTCATAGATCTATAGCTGTGAAACATTCAACTTCTGCTAGTTAATTGCTCACTGGTTTTTAGGCTGCACAGAGCGTTTTTCTGTCACTTTGATCGGCGGCCATTTTGTGTCTTGTGGTACACCAGCACAAGCTGCCACCAAGTCCATCAATCCATCAATACTAGTTTTTTTTTTTTGCTATATCCTACATCAGAGGCTTAATTGTGCTTACTGTCAACCCTAGAAACTCAGGATAGAAATTTCAAAATTTTATTGAGGAGTTAAATTCAATTGCTAAA
The DNA here is from genome assembly GCA_033119425.1 of Bufotes viridis. Taxonomy (NCBI): domain Eukaryota; kingdom Metazoa; phylum Chordata; class Amphibia; order Anura; family Bufonidae; genus Bufotes; species Bufotes viridis. The sequence continues at coordinate 242,645,270 of CM065593.1, read as the reverse complement.
ATAGCAATCCCCTAAATCTGGTGTTCAAGCTGTGGCTAGCCAAGTGTAAAACTATGTGCTGTCTGGGAAAGGATAGATTTTTTTCTGTGGTGAAATTCAATTGCCAAAATAGCAATCCCCTAAATCTGGTGTCCCAGCAGTGGTTGGCAAAGTTTAAGTGTCCGGCAAAGGATAGATAATTTTCTGGGGTGAAATTCATTTGCCAAAATAGCTATACCGTAAATCTGGTGTTCCAGCTGTGACTGAACAAGTTTATAGTGTCCGTCAAAGAATATATTATTTTCTGGGGTGAAATACAGTTGCCAAAATAGCAATTCTGTAAATCTGGTGTTCCAGCTGTGGCTGGACAAGTTTAATAGTGTCCGGCAAAGGATAATTTTTTTTCTGGGATGAAATTCAATTGCCAAAATAGCAATACCTTAAATCTGTGGTTTCAGCTGTGGCTGGCCAAGTTTAATAGTGTCCGGCAAAGAATATATTTTGTTCTGTGGTGAAATTTAATTGCCAAAATAGCAATACCCTGAATCTGGTGTTCCAGCTGTGAGTGGACAATTTCCCTAGTGTCCGTCAAAGGATATATTATTTTCTGGGGTGAAAGTCAGTAGCAAAAATAGGAATACAGTAAATCTGGTGTTCCAGCTGTGACTGGACTAGTTTAAATCTGTCCGTAAAAGGGTATATTTTTTTCTGGGGTGAAATTTTATTGCCAAAATAGCAATACCCTGATTCTGGTGTTCCAGCTGTTGCAGGCCTATTTTAAATCTGTCCGTAAAAAGGGTATGTTTTTTTCTGGTGTGAAATTCAATTAACAAAATAGCAATACCATAAATCAGTGGTTTCAGCTGTGGCTGGCCAAGTTTAATAGTGTCCGTCACAGGATAGATTTTGTTCTGGGGTGAAATTCAATTAACAAAATAGCAATACCATAAATCAGTGGTTTCAGCTGTGGCTGGCCAAGTTTAATAGTGTCCGTCACAGGATAGATTTTGTTCTGGTGTGAAATTTAATTGCCAAAATAGCAATTCCCTGAATCTGGTGTTCCAAAATAATATATTATTTTCTGGGGTGAAATACAGTTGCCAAAATAGCAATTCCGTAAATCTGGTGTTCCAGCTGTGGCTGGCCAAGTTTAATAGTGTCCGTCACAGGATAGATTTTGTTCTGGGGTGAAATTCAATTGGCAAAAAAGCAAAACCATAAATCAGTAGTTTCAGCTGTGGCTGGCCAAGTTTAATAGTGTCTGTCACAGGATAGATTTTGTTCTGGGGTGAAATTCAATTGCCAAAATAGCAATACCATAAATCAGTGGTTTTAGCTGTGGCTGGCCAAGTTTAATAGTGTGCATCACAGGATAAATTTTGTTCTGGTGTGAAATTTAATTGCCAAAATAGCAATACCCTGAATCTGGTGTTTCAGCTGTTGCAGGCTTAGTTTAAATCTTTCCGTAAAAGGGTATGTTTTTTTCTAGGGTGAAATTTAACCACTTTAGCCCCCCTAGCTTAAACACCCTTAATGACCAGGCCACTTTTTACAATTCTGCACTACACTACTTTCACCGTTTATTGCTCGGCCATACAACTTACCACCCAAATGAATTTTACCTCCTTTTCTTCTCACTAATAGAGCTTTCATTTGGTGCTATTTCATTGTTGCTGACATTTTTACTTTTTTTGCTATTAATCAAAAATTACCGAAATTTTTGCAAAAATTTGACATTTTTCACTTTCTGTTTGAAAATTTGTCAAATAAAACTACATTTCTCTACAAATTTTTCTCTAAATTTATTGTTCTACATGTCTTTGATAATAAAAATGCAATAAGTGTATATTTATTGGTTTGGGTAAAAGTTATAGCTTTTACAAACTATGGTGCAAAAAAGTGAATTTCCGCACTTTGACTTTCTGAATACCTGTCCTGTTTCCTGACGTACTACAATGCCCAGACAGTAGAAACACCCCATAAATGACCCCATTTCGGAAAGTAGACACCCTAAGGTATTCACTGGAGGGCATAGTAAGTTCATGGAAGTTTTTATTTTTTGTCACAAGTTAGCGGAAATGTTTTTTTTTTTTTTCAAAAAATTTAATTTTCCGCAAACTTGTGACAAAAAATAAAAACTTCCATGAACTCACTATGCCCATCAGCGAATACCTTAGGGTGTCTACTTTCCGAAATGGGGTCAGTTGTGGGGTATTTTTACTGCCCTGGAATTTTAGGGCCCCTAAAGCGTGAGAATCCACATGCTTAAAAATGCCCTGTGAAATCCTAAAGGTACTCATTGGAATTAGGGCCCTTTTGCACATCTTGGCTGCAAAAAAGTGTCTCACATGTGGTATCGCCGTACTCAGGAGAAGTAGGGCAATGATTTTGGGGTGTATTTTTACATATACCCATATTGGGTGAGAGAAATATCACTGTAAATTGACAACTTTGTATAAAAATTTTTAAAAAGTTGTTGTTTACAGCGGTATTTCTCACACAAAGTATGGGTATATATAAAAATACTCCCCAAAAGTCATTGCCCTACTTCTCCTGAGTACGTAAATACCACATGTGTGACACTTTTTTGCAGCCAAGATGCGCAAAGGGGCCCTAAAACCAATGAGTACCTTTAGGATTTCACAGGGCAATTTTACGCATTTGGATTCCAAACTCCTTCTCACGCTTTAGGGGCCCCTAAAATGCCAAGGCAGTAAAAATACCACACAATTGACCCCATTTTAGAAAGTCGACACCCTAATGTATTCTGTGAGGGGTATGGTAAGTTCATGTAAAATTTTATTTTTGTAAGAAAAAATAAATAAATAAATAAAAATCCATTTCCGCTAACTTGTGACAAAAAATAAAAACTTCCATGAACTCACTATGCCCATTAGTGAATACCTTAGGGTGTCTACTTTCCGGAATGGGGTCACTTGTACTCGGCAGAAGTAGGGCAATGTGTTTTGGGGTGTATTTTTAACTATACCCATACTGGGTGTGAAAAATATCTCTGTAAATGACAACTTATTCAATTTTTTATACAAAGTTGTCAATATTACAGAAATATTTCTCTCACCCAGCCTGGGTATATGTAAAAATACACCCCAAAACACATTGCCCTACTTCTTCTGAGTACGGCGATACCACATGTGTGACACTTTTTTGCAGCCAAGATGCACAAAGGGGCCCAAATTCCAATGAGTACCTTTTAGGATGGCATTTTTATGCATTTTTCTTCTCACGCTTTAGGGCCCCTAAAATGCCAGGGCAGTAAAAATACCCCAAATGTGACCCCATTTTAGAAAGAAGACACCCCAAGGTATTCTGTGAGGGGCATGGTGAGTTCATACAAGATTTTTTTTTTTTTTGGCACAAGTTAGCGGAATTTGATTTTTTTTTGTTTTTTCTCACAAAGTCTCCATTTCCGCTAACTTGTGACAAAAAATTCAATCTTTTATGGACTCAATATACCCCTCAGCGAATACCTTGGGGTGTCTTCTTTCCAAAATGGGGTCACATGTGAGGTTTTTGTACTGCTCTGGCATTTGAGGGTCTCCGCAATCATTACATGTATGGGCAGCATTAGAAGTTTCTGCTATTCTCCTTATATGGAGCATACAGGTAATGAGATTTTTTTTTTCCGTTCAGCCTCTGGGCTGAAAGAAAAAATGAACGGCACAGATTTCCTCATTCGCATCGATCGATGTGAATGAAAAAATCTCTGCCAAAAATATGCAAAAAAAGAGGGGCCTGGCGATTGCCAGGACATAGGGGCTCCGCCCAAACATCCATACCCACTTCAGCTCCTATGTCCTGGCAAACGTGATTTCTCCATTCACATCGATCAATCGATCGGTGTGGAGGAAGACATCTTTGCCAGATTTTTGATACAAAGTGTTTGCCAAAGCATATGAACTCCAACACCTCTCCTCAGCTCATATGCCTGGGCAAACGTTCCTGTCCTGCAGAGGAGAAATCTCGTCTTGCAGCGCCGCATACACCGACTTCACGCGTCTTCTGACAGCAGCGCAATGCTTCTCTCAGAATTCACATCAGTGCTGCGGCGTTTTCATCGGTTGGTCCGTTGATCTACCTGAAAAATAAAGGGTGGTTAGGGGGAAAAAAAAAAAAAAAGAAGAAAAAACAGGCAGCAGGCACATAACTTGAACGTTACAAACTTTATAAAACATGAATAAAACCTGAACATGAAAAAAAAACGGAACTTTTAAAACCTGAACTAAAACCTGAACTAAAACCTGAACTAACTTTTTTCTTGCTACCTGTTTAATTTTTTTTTCCTTTTTTTAACCATTTCACTCTTTATTTTCCGAGCAGAAACCTCTCCTTTCCCATGGGACAATGTGTAAAGTGTAAATCACACAGAGATGGTGCGAAGTACACTATACACGTTATCCCAAGTGAAAGGAGAGGTTTCTACCATTTCACACTTCTGCAGTAGCACAGCAGCACCGTCCCCTATGTGTTAGGGTCTCTCAAAACCTAGTATCCTGAGAGACCCTTGAGCCTGATTGTAAAAACTACCTGTGATGTGCTGTCCCTAGGTACCTAAGTGTACCTGAGTGTGGTACTTCCGGAAACACTCCCCTAGGCATAGGGCAGGGTGGTCAGGACAGTCAGAACAGAAATAACGGGTGTCAAGCCTTATTCCACTCCTGCTACAGACACGACATCTTTTTCGGGGTGGCGGTTGGGTTGAGGTACCGGTAACGACACTGGGGAAGTGTCGCTCGAGTAGACGGCTCACTACACTGGTGGATGGGGCCACGGAACCTCCTGGATACAGGAGTTCTGAAATGATCTCTTCCTGAAATTTGAGGAAGGATCCTGTTCTCCCAGCCTTACTGTAGAGAACGTAACTACTATAGGCAGCCAATTTAAATAAATATACAGACACCTTTTTATACCAGCGTCTGGTGCGCCTGGAAATCAAATACGGGGCCAACATCTGGTCATTAAAGTCCACCCTCCCATGTGGAGGTTATAGTCGTGGACTGAGAGGGGCTTTTCAATGACACTGGTTGCCCGTTCAATTTGTATTGTCGTGTCTGCGTGAATGGAGGAGAGCATGTAAACGTCACGCTTGTCTCTCCATTTCACCGCGAGCAGTTCTTCGTTACACAATGCAGCCCTCTGCCCCCTTGCAAGTCGGGTGGTAAGGAGCCGTTGGGGGAAGCCCCGGCGACTAGGTCGCTCGGTGCCACAGCAGCCAATCTGTTCTAGGAACAAATGCTTGAAGAGGGCCACACTTGTGTAAAAGTTGTCCACATAAAGATGGTACCCCTTGCCGTGACTGCTCCCCAGGTAGTCAGGGCAACCGACCAGCTCCAGGGTCTGATCTTTTCCCTCATAGATCCGAAATTTGTGCGTATAGCCTGTGGCCCTTTCACAGAGCTTATACAATTTGACCCCATACCGGGCGCGCTTGCTTGGGATGTACTGTTTGAAGCCAAGGCGCCCGGTAAAATGAATTAGGGACTCGCCTACGCAGATGTTTTGTGCGGGGGTATACAAATCTGCAAATTTCTGGTTAAAATGGTCTATGAGGGGCCGAATTTTGTGGAGCCGGTCAAAAGCTGGGTGGCCTCTGGGACGGGAGATGGTGTTGTCGCTAAAGTGCAGGAAATGCAGGATGGTCTCAAAACGTGTCCTGGACATGGCAGCAGAGTACATGGGCAAGTGATGAATTGGGTTCGTGGACCAATATGACCGCAATTCATGCTTTTTTGTAATGCCCATGTTGAGGAGAAGGCCCAGAAAAGTTCTAAATTCGGAAACTTGGACTGGTTTCCACCGGAAAGGCTGGGCATAGAAGCTTTCCGGGTTGGCGGTAATAAATTGAGTGGCATACCGATTTGTTTCTGCCACGACTAAGTCAAAGATCTCCGCAGTGAAGAACAGCTCAAAAAACCCCAGCGCCGATCCTATCTGAGCTGTCTCCACCCGAACTCCTGACTGGGCGGTGAAAGGGGGAACTACTGGTGCGGCTGAAGTTGGGGGCTGCCAATCAGGATTTGCCAGCACCTCAGGGACTCTAGGGGCTCTACGGGCCAGTTTGCGCGGTGGCTGCGACGGGGGAATTACTGCACGTGCCACCGTACCAGCTTCAACTGCCCTTCTGGTGCTCGCCACTTCACCATGTTGTACGGCAGTGCTGGTAGAAGGTCCAGGACGGGCTGCGCTGCTGGTGTATGCCTCACCATGTAATCCGGCAGCGCCAGCCCCACTCTGCTGCCCTTGAAACTGATCCTGCGCTACCTGCGGTCTAGCGACACGGGGCCGGGTACGCCTGGTGCTATCATGGACCTCAACCTCCTCGTCCGAACTTTGGGTCAGACTGCCACTGCTTTCTACAGGTTCGTATTCTGACTCGCTAGATTCGTCAGATGAGGGTTCCCATTCCTCATCCGACTGGGTCAGAATCCTGTAGGCCTCTTCAGAGGAATACCCCTTGTTTGACATTTGGGCTACTAAATTTAGGGGGTATTCTCTGAGACTACCCAAAAAAAAAAGCAAGCCTGTCTTACAAATGGGAGTGTAGCGAAGTACAGAAGCCGCTGCGATTGATAAAAAGATCAAAACTGATTTTTTTATCGCCGCAGCGCTTGTGAAGTGATTGTGCAGTGATACAAAAAAAAAAAAAATTTTGTCACTGCGGCAGGGCGGGCGTGGGTGAACGCAGGTGTGGGCGACCGATCAGGTCTGATCAGGCAAACACTGCGTTTGGGGTGGAGGGCGAACTAAAGTGACAGTAATACTATTATAGATCTGACCGTGATCAGTTCTGATCACTTATAGATACTATAAAAGTACAAACGCTGATTAGTGACTGCGGTGCGGTGGGCTGGGCGCTAACGCTAACTACCTAACAAAGGGGCCTAAACTAAACTAAGACTAACAGTCAATTATAGTGGAAAAAAAAAGTGACAGTTCACAAAAGTGACACTGATCACTTTTTTCCCGTTCACTATGTATTGACAAGGGGTGATCAAGGTGTTAATTAGGGTGATGGGGGGTGATCAGGGCCTGATATGTAGTGTTTTGTGCACTTACTTGGGATCTGTGCTCTGTGCTGGGTCCAACCGCTGAAAAGGACCCAGCACATGGCACAGATCCCTTATAAAACCACTGTATTTATAAATATAACTTAAATCACCTATTTCCATAGGTGATTTTGAAAATCACCAGCCTGCCAGCACTGATCATTGGCTGGCAGGCTGGTGACTCACCTCTCCTGAGTCCGGCGGTGCGTTCCACTGCGTTCCACCGGACCCAGGAGCGCGTCAACGAGGAATAAACCGCCGTCCGCAGGACGCAATCCTGCGTTAGGCGGTCGGAAAGAGGTTCATTGCCAAAATAGCAATACCCTGAACATGGTGTTCCAGCTGTGACTGGACAATTTCCCTAGTGTCCGTCAAAGGATATATTATTTTCTGGGGTGAAAGTCAGTAGCAAAAAAAGAAATACAGTAAATTTGGTGTTCCAGCTGTCGCAGGCCTAGTTAAAATCTGTCCGTAAAAGGGTATATTTTTTTTTTCTGGGGTGAAATTTTATTGCCAAAATAACAATTCCCTGAATCTGGTGTTCCAGCTGTTGCAGGCCTAGTTTAAATCTGTCCGTAAAAGGGTATATTTTTTTCTGGGTTGAAATTTTATTGCCAAAATAGCAATACCCTGAATCTGGTGTTCCAGCTGTTGCAGGCCTAGGTTAAATCTGTCCGGCAAAATATATATTTTTTTTCTGGGGTGAAATTCAATTGCCAAAATAGCAATACCGTAAATCTGGTGTTCCAGCTGTGACTGGACAAGTTTCATAGTGTCCGTCATAGGATATATTATTCTCTGTGGAGAAATTCTGTTGCAAAAATACAAGTTTAATAGTGTCCGTCACAGGATAGATATTGTTCTGGGGTGAAAGTCAATTGCCAAAATTGCAATACCCTGAATCTGATCTTCCAGCTGTTGCAGGCCTAGTTTAAATCTGTCCGTAAAAGGGTATATTTTTTCTGGTGTGAAATTCAATTGCCAAAATAGCAATACCATAAATATAGTGTCCCAGCAGTGGCTGGACAAGTTTAATAGTGTCCGACAAAGGATATATTTTTTTTTATGGGGTGAAATTCAATTGCCAAAATTGCAATACCGTAAATCAGGTGTCCCAGCAGTGGTTGGCAAAGTTTAATAGTATTTGTCAAAGGATAGATTTTGTTTTGGGGTGAAATTCACTTGCCACTATAGCAATACCCTGAATCTGGTGTTCCAGCTGTTGCAGGCCAAGTGCTAATCTGTCCGTAAAAGGATATATAACACTCAGCTTGCATCTCTAAGTATATTTCTTCCCGTAAAAGGGTATATTACAAAAAGTGTTACATTACAATTGCTGAAAGCATAATCCTGTAAATCTGCTCGCACTATTGTGCATCTCATAGTGTATTTTTGTCCATAAAAGGGTATATTACACTCAAGGTGTATATACAAGTTCTGAGAGGGTCATCCTCAATAACTTCACAAGCTACCATGCATCTCCAAGTGTATTTCTGTCCGTTAAAGGGTATATTACACAAAGTGTTAAAATACAATTGCTGAAGGCATAAACCTACATATTTTTTCAAACACTACTGTGCATCTCAAAGTGTAAATCTGTCCATAAAATGATACCTTTCATCCAGGGCCTAAACACTAGGCCTACAATTGATATTCCCCTAAATCAGTGGTTAATGCTTTGCCTGGATAAGTGTAATACGGTACATAAATAAATAGGCAGATAGTGTTAGGTGCCTGTAAAAAATGGCCTGAATTTGAAATCAATACATTGGGCCAAATATTGTTTTTTTCTTATTGTGGTGCTTGGTGAACTGCAACAATGAGGAAAACTTCTAGTAAGGGACGCGGAAGCGGTCGTGGTGGTGTCAGTGAACCCACTAGTGCTGGGAGAGGAAGTGGCCATTCTGCCACAGCCACAGGTCCTAGTGAACCAACTACCTCAGGTTCCAGTACCCGCCAGAATTTACAGTGATATTTGGTGGGGCCCAATACCGTTCTAAGGATGGTAAGGCCTGAGCAGGTACAGGCGCTAGCCAATTGGGTGGCCGACAGTGGACAGTGGTCTCCCACCCAGTCTTCTGCAGAAAGCGCCCAGATTGCGCCCAAAAACCAAGCCCATCAGTCTGTCACATCACCCCCATGCATATCAGGGAAACTGTCTGAGCCTCAAGTTATGCAGCAATCTCTTATGCTGTTTGAAGAGTCTGCTGGCAGGGTTTCCCAAGGGCATCCACGTAGCCCTTCCCCAGCTGTGGAAGACATAGCATGCACTGCCACACAACCACTCATGTTTCCTGATGATGACGACATGGGAATACCACCTCATCAGAATCAGCAAGTCTCTGTTGATGACGAAACACAGGTGCCAACTGCCGCGTCTTACTGCAGTGTGCAGACTGAATAGGAGGAGGTCAGGGAGGAAGACTGGGTGGAAGACGATGCAGAGGACGATAAGGTCATAGACCCCACATGGAATGAAGGTTGTGCCGCTGACTTTCATGGTTCAGAGGTAGAGGTAGTGGTGAGACCGAGCCAACACTGAAGCAAAAGAGGAAGCAGGGGGCAAAAGCAGAAAAGCCACCACCAAGAGAGTTTGCCTGCTACTGGCCAGTGCCACCAGAGACCAAGCACCCCAAAGGCAGCTTCAAGGAGTTCCCTGGCATGACACTTCTTCAAACAATGTGCCGAAGACAAGACACGAGTGGTTTGCATTCTGTGCCATCAGAGCCTGAAGCGAGGCATTAACGTTCTGAACCTTAGCACAACCTGCATGACCAGGCATCTACATGCAAAACATGAAATGCAGTGGAGTAAACACCTTAAAAACAAGGAACTCACCCAGGCTTCTCCTTCTCCCTCGGCTTCTTCCTCCGCCTTAGGAGGAATGTTGCCACCTGTCGCCCACCAAACAGAGGATGTGCCACTGACACTACCACCTGTGTCACCAAGCATCTCCACCATATCACATGGCAGCGTTCAGCTCTCCATCTCACAAACCTTGGAGAGAAATCGTAATTTCCCACCTAGCCACCCTCGAGCCCTGGGACTGAATGCCAGCATTTCTAAACTACTGGCCTTTGAAATGCTGTTATTCAGGATGGAGGACACAGACAGCTTCAAACAGCTGATGGCCTTGGCTGTCCCACAGTTTTTTGTTCCCAGACGACACTACTTCTCCAAGACAGCTGTGCCTTCCCTGCACAACCAAGTATCCGATAAAATCAAGTGTGCACTGCGCAATTGCATCTGTGGCAAGGTCCACCTAACCACAGATATGTGGACCAGTAAGCACGGCCAGGGATGCTATATCTCCCAAACTGCACACTGGGTAAATGTAGTGGGGGCTGGGCCCCAGGCCGAGAATTACTTGGCGCACGTCCTTCCGCAGCCAAGGATCGCAGAGCATCATTCTTTGGCTCCTGCAGCCTCATCCTCCTACTCGGCTTCCTCCTCCTGTGCTTCCACCAGCTCATCCAGTCGGCAACACACCTTCACCACCAACTTCAGCACAGCTCGGGGTAAATGTCAGCAGGCCATTCTGAAACTTATATGTTTGGGGGAAAGGCCCCACACCACGCAGGAGTTGTGGCGGGGTATTGAACAACAGACCGACGAGTGGTTTCTGCCAGTGGGCCTCAAGACCGGCCTGGTGGTGTGCGATAATGGGCGAAATCTCGTCACAGCTCTGGGACTAGCGGTTTGACGCACATCCCTCTTCTGGTGCATGTGCTGAATTTGGTGGTGCAGAAGTTCATTCACAACTACCCCGACATGTCAGAGCTGCTGCATAAAGTACGGGCCGTCTGTGCGCGCTTCCGGCATTCACATCCTTCCGCTGCTCGCCTGTCTGCGCTACAGCGGAACTTCGGCCTCTCCGCTCACTGCCTCATATGCGACGTGCCCACCAGGTGGAACTCCACCTTGCACATGCTGGAGAGACTGTGCGAGCAGCAGCAGGCCATAGTGGAGTTTCAGCTGCAGCACGCATGCATCAGTCGCACTGCGGAACAGCACCACTTTCCCACCAATGATTGGGCCTCCAGGCGAGACCTGGGTGCCCTGTTGTGCTGTTTCGAGTACTCCACCAACATGGCCAGTGGCGATGACACTGTTGTCAGCGTTACAATACCACTTCTATGTCTCCTTGAGAAAATGCTTAGGGCGATGATGGAAGAGGAGGTGGCCCAGGAGGAGGAGAATGAGGGGTAATTTTTAGCAGTTTCAGGCCAGTCTGTTAGAAGTGGCTCAGAGGGAGGTTTTTTGCAACAGCAGAGGCCAGGTACAAATGTGGCCAGCCAGGGCCCACTACTGAAGGACGAGAATGATGAGGAGGAGGTGGAGGAGGATGAGGATGAAGCAGGTTCACAGCGGGGTGGCACCCGACACAGCTCAGACCTGTCACTGGTGCGAGGCTGGGGGGATACGGAGGACGATGACGATACGCCTCCCACAGAGGACAGCTTGTCCTTACCTCTGGGGAGCCTGGCACACATGAGCGACTACATGCTGCAGTGCCTGCGCAACGACAGCAGAGTTGCCCACATTTTAATGTGTGCAGACTACCTGGTTGCCATCCTGCTGTATCCCCGGTACAAAGACGATGTTCCCACCTTACTTCCTGCACTGGAGCGTGATAGGAAGATGCGCGAGTACAAGCGCACGCTGGTAGATGTGCTCCTGAGAGCATTCCCAAATGTCACAGGGGAACAGGTGGAAGCCCAAGGTGAAGGCAGAGGAGAAGCAAGAGGTCGCCAACGCAGCTGTGTCACGGCCAGCTCCTCTGAGGGCAGGGTTAGCATGGCAGAAATGTGGAAAAGTTTTGTCTCCACGCCACAGCTAACTGCACCACCACCTGGTACGGAACGTGTTAGCAGGAGGCAGAATTTCACTAACATGGTTGAACAGTACCTCTGCACACCCCTCAACGTACTGACTGATGGTTCGGCCCCATACAACTTCTGGGTCTCCAAATTGTCAATGTGGCCAGAGTTAGCATTTTATGCCTTGGAGGTGCTGGCCTGCCCGGCAGCCAGCAATTTGTCTGAACGTGTATTCAGCACGGCAGGGGGCGTCATTACTGACAAAACGCAGCCGCCTGTCCACAGCCAATGTGGACAAGCTGATGTTCATAAAAATTAACCAGGCATGGATCCCACACGACCTGTCCCTCCCTGGTGCAAAATAGACATTTATAACTGCCTCCCCTCAACCATGTATTCTTGTACTCCGGGCACTTCTTTATTGAATCCTCATTTTTTTTTTTACTTTACCATGATCTTGCGGTGAAACCCAAAGTTTAATGAACCTCTCCTCAATCTCTAAATAACTGAAAGTGGCCTGTTACAATGGTGGGTGACATGAAGCCTGAACCTCTGCCTGCGACCTCTCTCCTCTGTCTGGGTGCCGTGGGCTAAATATCTGGAAGTGGCCTTCTCCAATGGTGGGTGATAAGACGCCTTATTCCTTGCTGTTGGACCACTCCCCTCTGTTTGGGTGCTGGGGCCTAAATAACTGAAAGTGGCCTTCTCCAGTGGTGGGTGACTTGACGACTTATTCCTTGTTGTGGGACCTTTCTCATCTGTCCGGGTGCTGGGGCCTAAATAACTGAAAGTGGCCTTCTCCAGTGGTGGGTGATATGATGCTTGATTCTGTGCTATGGGACCTCTCTCCTCTGTCTGGGTGCTGGGGCCTAAATAACTCAAAGTGGCCTTCTCCAGTGGTGGGTGATATGATGCTTGATTCTGTGCTATTGGACCTCTCTCTTCTGTCTGGGTGCCGTGGGCTAAATATCTGGAAGTGGCATTCTCCAGTGGTGGGTGATATGACGCCTGATTCTCTGCTGTGGGACCTCTCTCCTCTGTCTGGGTGCTGGGGCCAAAATAACTGATAGTGGCCTTCTCCAGTGGTGGGTGATATGAAGCCTGATTTTATGCTATAAGACCTCTCTTCTCTGTCTGGGTGCTGGGGCCGAAATAACAGAAAGTGACCGTTTCCATTCATTGGTGACTTGAAGCCTGATTCTCTGCTATGGGACCTCTCTCCAATTGATATTGGTTAATTTATTTTTATTTTATTTTAATTCATTTCCCTATCCAAATTTGTTTGCAGTGCATTTACCTACATTTTGCTGCCTTTTGCAGCCCTCTAGCCCTTTCCTAGACTATTTTACAGCCTTTTTAGTGCCCAAATGTTCGGGTCCCCATTGACTTCAATGGGGTTTGGGTTCGGGATGAAGTTCGGGTCGAGTTCGGATTCCGAACCCGACCATTTTCGGGAAGTTCGGGCGAATTTCTCGAACCCGAACATCCAGGTGTTCGCTCAAATCTAGTCCTCAATGATCCCTCAGTGCCTTACAACTACTGGGTGTCCTAGCTAAAGATGTGGCACGAACTGGTGCTCTCCGCCTTGGAGGTGCTGGCCTGCCCTGCCACCAGTGTTTTGTCTAAACGGGTATTTAGTGCTGCTGGTGGCATTATAACATATAAGCATATCCGCCTGTCAACTGAAAATGCTGACAGGTTGACTCTTATAAAATTGAACAAGGCCTGTATCGCCCCTGACTTCTCAACTCCAGCAGAGGAAAGCTGATGAACATAAAGGCACTTTAAATGTGTTGTGTATAATGTACTGAATACACTGTATTCCCATGCACCCCTTCCACCACAAAAAGGGTATATGGTTGAATCTTCCTTTTCTCATCCTCCTCCTCCTCTTCAATAATCTCAACATGCTTAGTCTTCGCAGTTAATGCCCTCACATATAATGTTTTACAGGGTCAACTCACCTACAGGCACTCGCATATACATTTTTTAGAGGGTCAGCTCACCTGCAAGCCCTCGCATATAATTTTTTAGAGGGTCAGCTCACCTGCAAGCCCTCGCATATTATTTTTTAGAGGTACAGCTCTCCAGCAGGCACTCACCTACAATCTTTTACTGGGTCAGCTCACCTGCATATAATGTTTTACAGGGTCAGCTCACCAGCAGACCCTTGCCCCTAATGTTTTAGGTGGTCAGATCAGCAGACCTTTGCTCCAAATGTTTTTGAGGGTCACCAGAGTCCAGGAGGCCATCAATCATAATTTTTCAAGGGTGTGTATGATGCCCTCCTTTATGTGTAACAAAGGGTGTATTGGAGTGCCGGTTCCTTGCAATTTTTGTCAGCCCTTTCACCCTTCCCAGTGCATTGGCTTTATGAGTGTAGGAGTCCCACTACATGAACAATTGTACCACAATGTGAATGAGGTCCTCCTTTATGTGATATACATGTTGCATCGGAGTGCATCTTGCTTGTAATTTTTCTAAACACTTGCAATATAAATACAAGTACATATACAGGAAAGAATGTTTCCTAACAATTTTTCCTCTAAATGCGATCTTATCTTCGGTTTTGTGTGTATTATTGTCAGTCCTTAAAAGTGGCGTACTACTCGGGCAACATTGTTCCCAGCAGCGATGCTCGGGTTCTCCCTTTGACTTCCATTATATTCGGGTGCTCGGTAGTGTTCGGCCTGAGTACCCAAGCACCCAAGCACTTTGGTGCTCGATCAACACTAGCATTAATCTATTGTATTGAGTCAAGATACTGTGCATTATTAGTGAACACATTGTACTGTAATAACTACATTAGTATAGCAGTTTAATTTCACTCACTGAATTGCAATTAGAAATTGTCAACACCAGTGTCTTTGTAGAGGTAATTTAACTGTGCCTCTTTTTAACAGAATAAAAAAACACTTGAAATTTTTGTTTGCTTCCATTGTATAATCTGGTTACCAAACTCATGACTTTTTATTAACCGCTTAAGGACCCAGCCATAATTCACCTTAAGGACCAGGCCATTTTTGCAAATCTGACCAGTTTCAATTTATGTGGTGATAACTTTTACTTATGCAGGCCATTCTGAGAATATTTCTTCATCACATATTGTACTTCATGACACTGGTAAAATAAAGTAAAAAAAATAAAATAAATTTTTTTAAAAATACCAAATTTACCATACCAAATATTTTAAAAAATTGCAATTTTCCAAGTTTCATTGTCTCTATTTCGATAATACATAGTAATACAGCCAAAAAAAGTTATTAATTTACATTCCCCATATGTCTACTTCATGTATGGATCATTTTGGGAATTTTATTCCCAATTTTATTTTTTGGATGTTACAAAGCTTAGAAGTTTAGGAGCTAATCTTGAAAATGTTCCAAAATTTTTAAAAATCCACTTTTTAGGGACCAGTTCAGGTTTGAAGTCACTTTGTGTGGCTTACATAATAAAAACCACCCAAAAATGACCCAATTCTAGAAACTACACCCCTCGAGGTATTCAAAACTGATTTTACAAACATTGTTAACCCTTTAGGTGTTTCACAAGAGTTAATGGCAAATGGGGCTAAATTTTCAGAATTTTGATTTCTTCGCAAATTTTACATTTTAATCAATTTATTCCAGTATCTAAGCAAGGGTTAACAGCCAAATAAAACGCAATTTTAATAGCCCTGATTCTGTAGTTTGCAGAAACACCCCATATGTGGTCGTAAACTGCATTATGGCCACACAGCAGGGTGGAGAGGGAAAGGACCGCCGTGTGGTTTTTGGAAGGCAGATTTTGGTGAACTGGTTTATCTTTACCATGTCCCATTTTAAGCCCCCCTGATAACCCCCCCCCCCCCCCCCGGGAGTAGAAACTCCCTAAAAGTGACCCCATTTTAGAAACTATGGGATAAGGCTGTTTAGGGTACATATAATGTTTGGTTATTCTATATTACATTCTTGTGACACAAGCCTACCAAAAATAGAAATTCTGAAATTTCATCTCCATTTGCCATACACTATTGAGGAACACTTAAAGGATTAACGAGGTTTTTAAAAACAGTTTTGAATACCTTGAGGGGTGTAGTTTATTATTTCAGGTCACTTTTATGGAGTTTCTACTCTAGGGGTGCATCAGGGGTTCTTCAAATGGGATATGGTGTAAATAAAAAGGCCATCAAAATCTGGCTTCTAGGAACCATATTGAGTGCCTTTCATTTTGCGCCCTGCCGTGTGCCCGTACAGCAGTTTACCACCACATGTGGGGTGTTTCTGTAAACTGCAGAAGCAGGGCAATACATTTAAAGTTTTATTTTGCTGTTAACCCTTGCTTTGTTACTGGAAAAATGTGTTAAAACTGAAAATTTGTCAAAATCAGCTGTTTTGGCACCGTTCGTTTTTTTAACCATCTTAATCCAAGGGGTTAGGTCATGGTGTATTTTTATTGGGAAGATTATTACGGATGCGGCGATACATAATTTGTCTACTTTTTTATTTTTATTTTTTGTTTAACACTATATTATGCTCTTTGAAACAAACTAAACCAATTTAATTATCTACAGTCTAACAGTCAATTTTTCTTTAAGTTTTTGCCCAATTGTCTTCGGTTGGGGCTCATTTTTTGCGGGATGAGAGGACAGTTTTATTGGCACTATTTTGGGGGGCATGTGACTTTTTAATAGCTTGCTATTACGCGTTTTAATATGTAAGGTAACAAAAAAAATGTGCACTATTTTTTTTTTTTACCGTGTTAATCTAAGGGGTTAGGTCATGGGGTATTTTTATAGGGCAGATTATTACGGACACAGCAATACATAATTTGTCTACTTTTTTATATTATTTTAGTTTTAAAAGCTACCATTTAAAAAAAAAAAATTCACAAGTCTTAGAATCATAGTTTTTATCCGATTGTCAGTGGCTACATGGAAAAGGGGATAATAAATGTAGTACTCCATGGAAGTGTGGCACTCCCTGAAGCAGCCAATAACGCAGAGGCCCGGATAATCAGGGCACGTATCACACTGAGTGGTGGTGTCTTTCTGTATCCCCTCCTATGACAGACTCCACATTTTTGGGGGTTTCGTCCCTTCTTTCCAGTATGGGGACCACACCTGAAGGTGTTCGCCAGGGACGATCCGGGCGGCTCCTGTTCCCAAGGTACTCCGGCCTGATCTTTTACTGGTCAGAAAAGTTCAGGTCCTTGGGGACTGCCTCATAGAACTGAAGGAATTTCCCTGTGTTGCCAGTGATCCGAACAGTACAAAAGAGTTGTACATGGCAACTTGCACCAAGTAGACCACAACTTTTTTGTACCATGTCCGGGTTTTGCACATGGCATTATATGGCTTGAGGACTTGATCAGAGAGATCAACTTCTCCTATATACAGATTGTAGTCGACAATACAATCGGGCTTGAGGACCGTTGCCGTGGTACCTCGCACAGTGACAGGGGAGATGCCGTTACCATGAATTGTGGTCAATACAAGGACATCCCTCTTGTCCTTATATCTGACCAGCAACAGGTTTTCACTGGTAAGGTCACGGGTCTCAACCCTGGGGATAGGTACCTGGAGGGGGTAGGTAGGGAGGCCGCGCTGATTTTTCCTCACGGTCCCACAAGTGGACGTGGATCTAGCGGCGAGAGACTAAAACAAGAGAATGCTAGTATAAAAGTTATCCACTTACAGGTGGATTTGGTGATCTCTGTAACGGAGACACCCCTTTGCACCTTCCTTTGAGGGATATCTGGCTTTCATTGTGTTGTAGACCCAAGGCATTGCTCCCGGTTAGCCTGAATCTTTCTCCACATTGATGAGGAGCAACACCCTGAAACAGCTGTCTGTGGATGGTTAACTGGCTTAGATTTTCCCCGTCACATCCTTAAAGCTTGTAAAAAAGTGGCATCTTTACATAGGGGCCACTTAATATGGTGGATTTGGTGATCTCTGTAACAGAGACACCCCTTTGCACCAGTTTTCCTTCCTTTGAGGGATATCTGGCTTTCATTGTGTTGTAGACCCAATACTGGGGCTCCACATTTATTTTGCATATTACTGTTTCCCAGGGAGCTTTGCACTTTGGATTGCTGTGTTGAGACTCTTAACTGAGGCTCCACAATGTTTTTGTGGCTGGTCTCCCTGAGATCAGCTATTGTTTTATAAAAGTTATCCACTTACAGATGGTAATGCTTATCTAGCAGTGGGTGCATAGGGTCCCACACAAGTTTCCCGCTAACACCCAGAGTGGGGGGACATTCTGGGGGTTCAATACGGGAATCTTGTCCCTCGTATACACAAAACTTGTAAGTGTACCCTGAGGTACTCTCACAAAGTTTGTGCAGCTTCAAGACATACCTCGCCTGCTTTGAGGGAACATTCTGGCGGAAAATGAGTTCCCCCTTGAAAGCAATGAGAGACTCATCAACCGCGACCTCCCCTCCAGGTACATATGCCTCCAAAGAGATCGATGACCGGCCTGTTTTTGTATAGGCGGTCATAGGCAGGATCACCTTGGGGGGGGGACATGCTACATTATCTGCATAACGGCATTTCTGGATGGCCTCAAACTGGGAATGTGTCATGGCCGTACTGTAAAGTGGGGTCTGGTAGAGGATGTCCCCACTCCAGTACAGCCTGGCACTGGGCTTCTTGAGTAGGCCCATATGCAGCACGAGGCCCCAAAACGTCCTCATCTCGGCTGCACTGACCGGCGTCCAGCCACCGGGCCTAGCCAAAAAAAGAGCCCAGGTGTTGAGCAGCGAACTGCTGGGCGTACAGATTTGTTTGCTCCACCATCAGATTCACAAGAGGGTCACGGAAAAAAAGACTGAAATAGTCAAATTCAGTGAAGCCCGAGGGCTGAAAATTCTCTGGGGTACACCATCCAAGTTCACCGATTGGGGGCTCAGGTGAACTTATTTGGTGGGCCGCACAACTAGTACGAGCCCCAGAGCTGCTTGTACTAGGGTGGGCCACAGTGTCCCTAGCATGGCGGTCCCCCTTTCTCCGCCTGGCAGCGTCTCCGTCGCCTTGGGGGCTCATAATCGCTAGATGATAATGAGGACGCGGATGACAAAAGGAACGTGGGGTCATTCTCGTCCTCACTGGGGCTCTCGGTCTCGGAGGCAAGCTGGGCGTATGCCTCCTCGGCCAAGAACATCTGGCGGGCCATAGGGGAGTGTGTGTGTGTATGTGCATGCGTGGAAAACTTATTCAATGTGTGTGTGTGGGGGGGCACGGGTGTTCTTGACTTTTCCCTAAAGCTAACAGGAAAAAGTAAAAAACTAACTAAAAAAAAAAGAGCCAAAAAATGTAAAGGGTTAAAAAAATCAGCCATCCAGTGGGCGATGCTCTAACAGTGGCCGGCGACTGTCAGCGGACACAAAAAAAAAAACGCTTGCACCCCAAAAAGAGGTAGAAGGGGGTGGGTGGGACAAGGGGGCAAGCTGCAGCACCCCTGGGGGGTCTAGGTTCACACAGCTGTGCTGTGGACCCCAGACACCCTAAGAGGGTGATGCAATACACAAAAAAAAAGTTAACTCTAAGCTATCCCTTACTCTACCTGCCTGAACTAAGCCTTGCCCTTAGCTGTCCCTAACCACTCTGGATGGGCACAGGACGGTGCTGGGGGGTGAAGGCTGGGTGCTGGGGTGCTGGGCTCTCTGGATCTGTAGCAGGCTCTTCTCTCCTCGCTCCTCAGACACAAAATGGAGGAGGAGGAGAGCAGGGGGAGTTAACCCCCGCCCACCCGTGCAGCCAATAGGAATTGATCCTGTGAGGTGAATGATTTCAGGAATGATTTCAGCAGGCACTATGTTCTGATCACCCCGCGCTGCGCGGCAGTGATCGGAAGTAGTCAGGACATACCGGTAAGTCCTTTGTCCTTAAGTACCAGGACACCAGGGCATACCAGTACATCCTGTGTCCTCAAGAGGTTAATAGGCCTCATAATACAATGTCTGCTAAACATAAGAGTGTAACACAAAGGACTCATTCCTTAATACCTGAGAGTCAGAATGTTGGTAACAGTGCCAACAGCAGTATAGCACTAGATGTCCAGCCAGTAGTACTGTAGTAGTAGACCATAGTTCTCCCTCATATCTGATAGGTGCCACATTATTATTGTGGACAAAGAGGATGAGACTGTAAACTGGATCACTCACTCCTCCTCTCAGTCACAGTAGGATGATGTTGAGGTCACATCTGAGACTGACACTATGCCTTGGAAGCAGATGTCACAGCATTCCTTCTGCTCCATCTCTTTGCAGTTCCAGAGAAGCCTTTAATTTGCATTATCTCTGTCTTCATTAACCCCTCCTAGTGAGGCACTTCCTTTTTTTCCTAAGAAGAGAGAAACAGAACCCCACCACACACTATGGATCATACTCAAGAAAGTTTTTTTCTGTTGATAACTTGTGTGAGAAGAATCAACATTTTGACTGCCATGAGGAGGAGGTTCAGGCAGAGGAGAGCTCCATGCATTGCTGTGTTGTTGTTGGTAGTAGTGGCACTTATAGCCACAGTGATAGGGACAATGGTAAAGTGGTCCTTTGGGCAAATACAGTGCATGGACGTGGGAAAAGGGCAAGGAGCCCAAGGTGTGATAAAATGTACAAAATAGGAACAGTCTTACTGGTTCAAGTAGAATATGGCTGCCATGTGAAATGAATACTCCAGATGAGACAAGAAAGGGAAGATCTAGATGCCCTTAGCAATCCTTAAATGCCCTACTTATGGTTTATCAGGTGGGCAGAGTGACTGTCCTTTCAGGGATGATCCCACTGGAGTTTCTCTACTCACTGCCTACAGCAGAGCCCTTGGTACAGTCCTATAATTGAAATGTCAACAATATCCTGATCCATTAGTGTGTATGTGTAGCTGATGCTGTTGCCATGTACTGACATGGTTCCATTGAACTATGGATTTCAGTCTCATCAAGGGACCTCTTGGTTCCCAGAAACAGCACAGCATGGGGCATAGTTTGGGGAACAGAGGCATTTGGTACACCCCAGATTCTACTAGCTCCGGTAAGAACATCTTTGTATATTTTTAGCTTCAAAAAGGTATATTGTTTGTTTTGTGCCTTGCATTTTATCTACACTAATTAAAAGATATGTTTTAAATGTCTTACCCAGTAGAGTCATGCTCTTGGTTGTTTATTCAATGTACTACCCTGACACAGCCACAAAACCTTCTCCTTCTCCACTTTGTCTGTTCCATGATATGCTGCTGTTGTTTGCACTACTATTGCTGCTACTATTGCCCCTATATACCTTATCCTTTCCACATCCACACTCCCCTGCTGCTGCTCCTCCCAAATAAAATGGAAAATATTTTCAGCCTTGTTCAACTTCAGACAATTAACATGTGTGTGTATAAATACAGACGGCATTCTTCCCCTGTTAACATATACTTTGTGGATGTTTGTGCAGAAAAAAAATACTGTTTGTCAATTCATGACATTAGCATGTTGTTGTATAAACAAGGGCAGTGTCCTGCTTATATTAAGCTATAATTTTGGGATGCTTAGTCCCAACAAGCCACTTTTTTTTCCAATAACAGTGTCTGTGTTGGGACAATATTTGGAAGATTTATAATATATATAAAAAAAAAACATGCAATGGTGTGTATTTTTAGACATGCTGTTTTTCAACACTGTCATGCATTTATCCTTAGCTATATACTGTATGCTAGTGTTTTTTTGTTTTTTTGTTTTTCCCCTTTTCCTCCTTTCCTTTTTTTTTTTTTTTTTTTTTTGGCGCTATACAGATATATTTTATTGTATAACTCAGTGGCTATACCAATTTTTTTATTATATGCAATTACAAAAGTATTCAGATCCAGGTGCTGGTTTGAACAATTGTAGAATACATTTTATGGGAAAGCCCCTTTAATGTGGGCCCTTGGAAGACAGCGACATTGGTCTCATGTACCCCAGCTCACCCAGTCATGTTATAGTTCAGTCTCAGCAGACTTCCTGTTTACTTTTTTTTTGCATGCAATCACAGGAAGCGTTGTCTGCTCCATTTCCATGTTTACTACACCAAATACTGCAGTATGCTACATTTTCTAATACATATTTATAAAGCAATGTTTCCAAATGGATGTTGCAAACTGGACAAAAGAGGATGACGACAGTAGATCAATTGTCCGTCAATATGTCTGTTTCTTAACTTTTTTTTTACAAATAAAGCAGAAAGTTAAAAAACTGTAAAATGCAATAGTGGCATAAACAAGGCTAGCCTTCTGTTAAGTTCATTGTGTGCATGAGGCCTTACATTGATCTTCATACCGGATCCGGTCTGCTACACTTTGCAAACTGGACACAAACGCAGCTTGCAGCCATTTTGTGTCCAGCCTAAAAACGCAACTAAACTGATGCACACTGATCAGTTTTGTCCCCATTGAAAATGAATGGGGACAAAACTTATCTGTTTAATTCAGGCTTTGAGATCCTCCACCGGACCTCAAAACCCGAACCAAAAATGCAGAGGTGAAAGTGGACTAACACAGATTTTGGGGTGAATTCCATGCCGAAATCTGCATTAAATACGCACTCAGTCTGCCTTGCATGCAAATTGAATGGAATTTTTGTTTCCCTGTTCACATGCTTTGGAACAATCTGCTCATATTTATTTATTTTTTTCTTTTTCTTTTCCTTCTCAAGCACACCCCACCTTGCAGAGAAAAAAAAAAAAAAGGGGGGAATGGAACAGGGCTAATTAACCATGTCCCATTCCTTCCAGATTTTGCCCCACTTTAAGTAAGACCCTCTTTGTCTATACAGAATCCTCTCATAGCTTTTCACCTTCTCGACTAGACCTAACCAGTTGTTACAATCTGGAGCAGAGGAGGAGCACCATCTTCTGGATATAAGAAGCCTGGCTAGGAACATCACTTTGATCAGCAGTCAGCAGTTGGCGTTTCATAGGCTGACAATTAACCTCCGATAGATCCCCCAAAACCCATATCTTGGGATACAAGGGGATGTCAATATAAAGTCTCCGAGCCAAAGGGGTTTGAACCATTCTCCAATACCTACTCACCATTGGGCAATCCCAGAACAGATGTAAATGATCTGCCCCGGGGTCACCACAACGGGGGAAGTCAGAGGAGGCTCTAAATCCTCTCCTATGAAGCCATAAGGGTGTCACATATATTCTGTGCATAATATTAAATTGGACAACAGTGTGATTAAAGTTATGCGAAACCTGATTTACACTTTCCCCTATATTCTCCCAGTCCGGAGAACCCACCTCTGAAAGTAAAGTAGACCAGGATCTCTGTCCTGGAGAGAGAACTTCCAAAAAAAAATTTTTATTAAGTGTCTATAGCAGCGTGATACTTTAGCTTTCATGCCACCTTTCTTACAAATTAAATTGTGTAAAAATTCAGGAGTGTCTACAGTAAGTAAGTGACTATCAAAAATACTAAAAAGTGCCAACCTCAATTAAAAAT
Organism: Bufotes viridis; assembly: GCA_033119425.1. Classification (NCBI taxonomy): domain Eukaryota; kingdom Metazoa; phylum Chordata; class Amphibia; order Anura; family Bufonidae; genus Bufotes; species Bufotes viridis. The sequence goes on along the minus strand of CM065593.1, from coordinate 242,621,961 downwards.
ATGCATACCAAGCCACCCCACCTACATTTTCCTTTTGTTTTAGCTCCATAAGAGACAGGATTCGTCCACCTTTGACCACTTGGTTCAGATACTGAACATTTTTTGACCTCCAATATTGCCGACAGTTTGAATCATCTAAATTCAAAAGCTTTAAATTATACCATAATGGGGTGCAAATCAGTGATGCCTTGACTTTAAACCAGCTCTTTATAACCAGCCAGGCTTTTGTAGCCATTCTGCAGAAAAGTTTATAACTATTTAATAAGTAATCGGACTCTAATACGGTAAAAAAATCCAAGAAACCTGAATTTTCCAACAATTTTCTGCAGAGATGGCTATTTTCCCAGTCATTGAAAAAACAAAGCTGGGAGGCCATAAAGTAACCCCTAAAAAAGGGGAGGTTGAGACCTCCCCGATTATAAGGCATAGAGAAGTAAAGCACCTTTAATCTCACGCGCTTCCTCCCTCATAACAAATCGTTAATCATCCGCTCTATCAATCTAAAATACTTATCCTCAATCCATACAGGCGAATTGCGCAGAACATAAAGAACCTGGGGCAACACCACCATTTTTATTAACAAAACTCTGTCTGCTCTTGCGGGCAGTAGTTTTTGCCATATCTTAGTTTTAGCTCTCAACTTTATCAATAAAGGTATCAGATTGAGTTGTAGATAGTCTTGAGTTTTGGCTGAGACTGTTATCCCCAGGTACTTTATTGAGTCAGAGATCGATAACTGATTATTCCAATTTCCTCGCAATTCATCTATAGGGAGAAGAGCAGTCTTCTCCCAGTTAACCTCCAGGCCAGACGAGTCAGAAAAAAGATTAACTAGCTCCATTATACGAGGAAGAGTATTTTCTGTTTGATGAATAAAAAACAAAATATCATCAGCATAGAGGGATATACGATCATGCTTCCCCATTATGCCGAAACCAGCCACACTCAAGTCTTGCCTTATACTAGCTGCGGGAGGTTCAATATAAATGTTAAATAAAAGAGGGGAAAGAGGACAGCCTTGACGGGTGCCTCTTCCTAGTAAAAAACTCTCTGTCATCATATCGTTGATCCTAATCCTAGCAGCTGGAGATTTGTATAGCAACTGAACCATCGCCATAAACTTAAGGCCAAAACCCATTTTTTTCATCACCTCCCAGAGAAACGTCCACTCCACCCTGTTGAAGGCCTTAGTGGCATCCAACGACAGGATTTAGCGGGCGTCACCCCCAGGAGACTGAATATTCGTAAATAACCTATGCAAATTATGATGAGTGCCCCTTTTCGGCATAAAGCCATTTTGATCTGGGTGGATAATAGAAGGCATAACCCGAGAGAGCCTCCTAGCCAAAACTTTTGATAATAACTTAACATCGGTATTTAATAAGGAGATTGGTCTATAAGAACTCAGTTCTACCCGATCTTTATCTTTTTTAGGAATTAGAACTATCAGAGCCTCCATCATGAAGTGTGGTAAACTCCCTCCCTGTAATGCTTGAGAAAAAACTTCTAGTATATGAGGAAGGATCACATCACTATGCTTGCGATAAAATTCATACGGAAGACCATCTAACCCTGGCGATGAGTTCCCAGAGACAGACCTCAAGGCCTTCTGGATCTCCAGAAGAGACAACTCTTCTTCCAAAGATTTTATTTGAGCTTCCGTTAAGGTCAAAAGAGGAATTTTCTCCAGGAAGAGCCTCGCCAGGTCAGGTGGCAGACCGGGAGAGGGTCTATATATCTGAGTAAAGTATCGTAAAAAGGTATCTCTAATTCCCTCTGGGTCTGATATAATTTCTCCATGTAAATTACGAATCGAAGTAATAGCTTTCTTTTTCTTGTCCTGTTGTGTAATTATTCTGACTAAGAGCTTGCCAGGGCGTCCAGACTCCGAGAAATACTTTTGTCCCTTAAAAAATACTCTATGGTTAGCCTTCTCGGTTACATATTCCTCCAGAGAGCAGCTAGCCATCTGCATCTCTTCCTTGTTATGTTCAGTAGGTTGACTAATAAATTGCTCCGTTGTAAATGCCACAGTCTTAACCAGTTCCTCCTCTTTATTCTTAAATGTTCTCCTTACTGCGGCAATATCGCTTATAAAAACCCCCCTCAAATATGCTTTCAGGGCATTCCATACTGAGTTGATGTTAGCAGAGGGGAGATTCACCTCCCAAAAGGAGGATATAAGTAATTTAGTAGTATTCAGCTTGAATCCAAGCCCCCTATTGTCCTTATTCTCCCCAGTGCGAACCTCAATCAATACGGGTGCATGGTCTGAGACTGTTCTTACTCCATATTGTATCCTTCTAATGTTGTTCAAGTTACTCTCATTGGTGAGTGCTAAGTCTATCCTGGACATTGCTCTTCCACCCCTGCTAACACAGGAGTATACTCTCTTTCCTCCGCCAAGATATTCCCATATATCCACCACTCCAACCTCCGAACAAAACTGGAGCAGTGGAGAATTACAAATATTCCTCCCCAAGTCTGCATCTAAAGTCAGTCTGTCCTTTTTAGGATCCATAACAGCGTTAAAATCTCCCATCAGAACAAGCCGACATTCTGGTCTCTTTTCCAAAAAAAGCAGTAGTTGGGTAAGTGGATACATCGAAAATGGCGGAGATATGTAGAAAAAAGCGAGAATATAGCTATAGCCATAGAGCTTACCATACAAAAAGATAAATCTGCCCTGATCATCTATATGAGATTCTATCAAGATAAAATCTACAGAATTATGAATCAGAACCGAAACGCCCCTATAGGCACTGCTAAAAGTGGAGTGGTAGGATTGAGAGTGCCATCCCGTCATCAAGCGGGTCACGGTCTCTTTGGTAAGATGGGTTTCTACTATGCAAATAATTGCAGGAAGATATCTTTTTACTGCATCCATAATAGCTTGCCTTTTAACCCTTTCCCCAAGACCTCTAACATTCCAAGAAACAATTCTAATAGACATCAATTAAAGTGGGGGAGGAAAGAAAAAAACAAAAAACAAAACAAAAAAAAAACATTCCTGCAAGGTGGATTCCCTCCCCCCCTTCCTCTCTATTGGTCCACCCGATCTAGTCAGTGAACCTCTACCTTCCGGCCATTCTCCCCCCCACTAGCCCCACCTCCCCTCAATCACAATGTTGCAAAGTTTCATATGCTCAGTTGCTCCATCCAATCCAGCGCTTGTTGTGGTTTTTCAAAAAATTGGGAAGTCCCGTTATAAATCACTCTTAATTTCGCTGGATACTGTAAGGAATATTTAATGTCCTTAGACGTCAAACGTTTCTTTATCTCTATAAAGCTTCTTCTTTTTTCCTGAGTCTGCCGGGAAAAGTCAGGGAAGAAAAGCAATTTAGTACCCTGATGTTCAATAGGTGTACATTCTCTTACTCTTCTCAATATCATGTCTCTATCCATGGACAATAGCAGTTTCATTAAGATTGCTCGCGGCGGCCTCCCTGGAATAGATTTCCCTCCTGGAATCCGATGGGCTCTTTCTATTTGGAACATAGAGGAGAAGTGTTCGCTGCCAAGATTTTTCAGAATCACATCCTTAAGTTGTTCCACTAACTGCCGTCCTTTAACTCCTTCTGGAAATCCGATTATGCGGACATTATTCCGCCTTGATCTGTTTTTCAAATCCTCCAGCTTATTTTGTAATATGCGATTTTCTGAGGCGAGAGACAGAGTCTTAGATTTAAACATGTCCATATCAGATTGCAGAGACTCGACCGTCTTTTCCACATTAAGAACTCGATCGCGGATTTTTGCCAGGTCTTCTCTTATTAAGGATATGTCGCCCTGCATTGACCCCAATTGAGTGGACATCCCTTGCACTAGGGTGCCATTGTTTTTTACAGCACACAGGATTTTTTCCAGAACTAAGGGGTCATGTTCAATTTCTGTTTGTAGAAGGAGACCTTCCTCTCCTATTTCCTGGCCTGCCTCTGATGAACCATCCTCAGATAGTTCTTCAGCTTGGGAAATTTTAACAGTTTTCTTAGGATTGGCACACTGTTTCTAAGGGCTTTATATTGTTCTCTTTCTTCCCCCCCCCCTTTTTTTCTCTTTTCTTTCCTCTTTTCTTTCCCTCTTTTCTTCCTTCCCTTCCTCTCTTTTCCTTTTTCTCTCCTCGTTCCCTTTTTGCACCCCTTGCCTTTCTTTCTCTCTTTTTTTTTCCTATTTTTTTTCCTTCTTTTCCTCCCCCTTCCTTCTTTACTCCTCTCCTATTCCCCTTCTGTTTCTTCTCTTTTTCTTCCTTTTACTCCTGTGTTTATTCTGTTATTTTTTTTCTCTTCTTTTATATTCAAGCTTGGTTTCATCCTTTTTGGTTTTTTGTCCTTTCCTTTTCCTTTATTTCCTCTCTGTTCCCCTGTTCTTTCAATACCAAAAGCAAACAAAAAAAGGAACACCAGCAGAGGGCAGATGAACCACCAAAGGCCTCCGAAGTCCAAATCCACTCCCAGCATCAAGCGAGAGTAGGAGGAAGGAGGAACGAGACCAACGAGACCAGCGGAGGGGTAGAGAGGAGAAGAGTCCAAGCCGATCGGAGCCAGAGTAGGAGAGAAAAAGAGGGGCAAACCAGGGGCATAGAACAGGCAACGGGCAGCAGGCAGCAGGGACCGCAGAGAATCTGGGACTCCAGCGTCCTTGAGGCTGCAGGAGATATCAGATCCAGCGTAGCTCAGGGCATCAGCAGATCAGCTGAGCAAAGCAGGAGAGCGAGGAGGGCGGGAGGGGGAGAGTGTGACGTGGCGTGTTCACATCATCACGCCGGCGTCCTGATACTGTATGCTAGTGTTACTGTGATATTATTTGCTATTGCTGTCATTACCTTCACAATCTTAAAAGGTGGGAAAAAGAAAAAGGGCAAACATTTGTAAACAAATTTAAAAAGGAGAGAACAACAATATATAAAAATCGTAACAGACCTCAGAGTTTCATATGACAATTTTCAGGCCATCAAGAGCACTTTTAATTAGTGTAGAAACTATTTGACCACAAATTGAATTTAAAAGTCAACAAATGTAATATGAAATCAGGTTCTGTCATCTCTACTATATACTTGTAGGAATATAACAGTAGGGATGAATTAATTAAATATGATTAGAGGACTCTTCTCTTTCTCAGGCTGCCTTTTATGTACTCAGATTTGTATCGATTAATGCATTATACCATGTATTGTGTATAATTTGGTACTCACCCAGCTCTGAATCCTCCTTCTGCAAATGGCAGGGGGAGGAGCCGGAGCATCTCCTCTCCTACATAGCACCACATACCTCCTACATCCAGTGGTGTCACCTTTGATCTAGACGTTCTCTTTTCTCATCTTCTCAATTCAGACCAGACCGCCATGGTGATTTTTCCCCCATCTCCCATCTCTGCAGAGATTGACAAACAGACATTAGTTTCCCAATTTTCCATCATCTTCACATCTTCTGAACACCCCATCCTGCCATCTCCAATACTGTGCCCGCTGTTCTCTCCAATGCTATACTGCAGAAAGTGTTCCCTGAAAAATATTAGTACCACACAGATAGTGCCCCCATCAACAATTATTGGCACACAGTGCTCTAAAAAAAAATAACCGTGTGCAGTAAATAGTGTCCCAGATAATAATATTATAAACATAATGTCCCCAAAAATAATTGTGCTAAGCTTATACTGTGCCAGGGTGCCCACCAAAGTAACAGTGCTCGCCAATTTCCCACCAATAGAAATAGTTCTCTGCCATAGCACACTTAGTAATAATGCCCACATAGTGCCCATACTAGTAGTCATGTTCCCCATAACCCCCTAGTAGTAATATTTCTCCTTATAATATGACAGTACAAGAAATAACCCTGCTTAGTGCCCGCAGTTGAGCTAATGTCCCCATAATGTATGCCAATATAAAATACCTTATATAATGCCCCAGTAAATGCCCCCGTAGTGCTCCTCTCCCCCTTCGTATTAGTGCCCCATAATTTGCCAGTATAAAATATCCCATCTTAGTTCCCCAAGCACATGCCTCCATTGTGCTTCCCCCCCCCCTTCCCCATAGTGCCCCCCATAATAATCCAGTAACAAAAAAATGCCCCTGCATAGTGCCACCAGATGCCTCCATAGTGCTCCTCTCTCCCATAGTGCCACCATAAAGTGGCAGTTAAAAATTCCCCTTCTTAATGCCACCAAATGCCCCCATAGTGCTCTTCTCCACCATAGTGCCCCTCATAATGTGCCAGTAAAAAAATGCCATAGTGACCCCAAATAATACCCCTATAGTGCCACCAGATTCCCCCATAGTGCTTCTCTCTCCCATAATGCCCCCTATAATGTTCCAGTAAAAAATGCCCATTCTTAGTTCCACCAGATGCCCCCATAGTGCTCCTCTTACCCCATATTGCCAGCTATAAAGTGCCAGTAACAAAAAATGCCATAGTGACCCCAAATAATGCCCCTATAGTGCCACCAGATGCCCCATAGTGCCGCTCTCCCCTATAGTGCCCCCCAATAATGTGCCAATACAAAAGTGACCTCCATAATGTGCCAGTAAGTGTCCCCATAGATGCCCCCCCAATCATGTGCCAATATCATAGTGCCATCTCCCCCTCTAATGTGCCAATATCAAGTGCCTCCCCCATGTGCCAGTATCAAGTGCCTCTCCCTCCCATGTGCCAGTATCATAGTGCTATCTCCTCCCCCAATATGCCCCCCCATGTGCCAATACCAAGTGCCTCTCCCCCCCCCCATGCTCCAGTATCAAATGCCTCCCCCCCCTATGTGCCAGTATCATAGTGGCAGTAAAGTAACAGTCCGGTATTTAAAAAAAAAAAACACAAACACTTTCCTCCATGTCAGCGATGCAGGCCTCTTCCGGACTGTATGGCTCAGCTGCACCAGCCTCTAGTGTAGAAGATTTGGTGCTCCTGTTCTTTTTTAGCCTGTCTTTCAGAAAAGTTTATGCTGGGAATGAAACCCATGACCTCCAGTATCAGAGGCAAGCTATGAGAGCTATATAGCCAGTTACTACCGAAAAATAAAATAAAAAATAAGACTTCTACTGTAGAGAACTTTGATACATAGTGTACATCCATACATATGACAACTGCCTCAACACACCCAGCACTGCTACATCCATACACAGTGTGCTGGGGCAGCTGTGATGTGTATGGATGTACGCTAGGTATCAAAGATATAACAGAGTCTACAGTAGAAGTGTTATATATATATATATATATATATATATATATATATATATATATAATGAATTAATTAATTAATTAATTAATTTATTTATTTATTTATTTATTTATTTATTTATTTATTAAAGTAACTGGCTATACAGCCCTAATAGATGTGTGGGTAAGTGTCTTGCCTCTGAAACTGGAGGTTGTGAGTTCGAATCCCAGGACAAAATTTTCTGAAAGACATGCTAAATGGGATTTACATACTCCAGGGACTCATAGCTGACACTTCCACCAGCGCTCATCTCCTTCTGGCGGTGTGAGGCCTTAGGTGGCCGCCTAAGTGGCCTAATGGATGAGCCACCCCTGTATGCAGAAAAACAGCAGTTCAACCACTGAGTTGAGTGGGTGAAGCAGGGAAAGGCAAGAGCAGTGCGCTACTCCTGAAACTTCAGACTTCATAGTACATTTTGATTGCATAATATTTTCTGTGTTGGTAATAGATGAATAGACCTGAGTCCATACTATGCTGCTGGTCAGATATGGAACAAAACACATTTTATGCATTCTCATGCCAATAGAAATCACATACACATATAGTTACTGTACCACAACATTAATTTTTAAAAAAGTTATGACTAGCAGAATGCAAAATAAAAAGATGTTAAGGCCAAAATTTTAAATAACCATTTTGTGATTTTGTATGAACATTTTCAAATGACAATTTTATTTTTGATGAAATATTTATTTGATGTGTTTGATTTATTTATTTTAATAGATGTGTGGGTAAGTGCCTTGCCTCTGAAACTGGAGGTTGTGAGTTCAAATCCCAGGACAAAATTTTCTGAAAGACATGCTAAATGGGATTTAAATACACCAGGGACTCATAGCTGACACTTCCACCAGCGCTCATCTCCTTCTGGCGGTGTGAGGCCTTAGGTGGCCGCCTAAGTGGCCTAATGGATGAGCCACCCCTGTATGCAGAAATACAGCAGTTCAACCACTGAGTTGAGTGGGTGAAGCAGGGAAAGGCAAGAGCAGTGCGCTACTCCTGAAACTTCAGACTTCATAGTACATTTTGATTGCATAATATTTTCTGTGTTGGTAATAGATGAATAGACCTGAGTCCATACTATGATGCTGGTCAGATATGGAACAAAACACATTTTATGCATTCTCATGCCAATAGAAATCACATACACATATAGTTACTGTACCACAACATTAATTTTTAAAAAAGTTATGACTACCAGAATGCAAAATAAAAAGATGTTAAGGCCAAAATTTTAAATAACCATTTTGTGATTTTGTCTGAACATTTTTAAATGACAATTTTATTTTTGATCAAATATTTATTTGATGTGTTTGATTTATTTATTTTATACAAATGTAGATTAATGACAGTTAATCAAAAAATAACGGTTTGCCCGTTATGCAATAAATTCATTCCTTTATGTACTCTTAATACATTTTAATTAGTTTGGCATTAGAACAAATTGTCACTAAAGGTCAACAAACCAAATTGTGCAAGTTAAATAATAAATCTGTGGGTGAGTTATTTAGCAATTGTGCAAGATACTAAACAGTAAATATCTTATTCTTTGAGGATGTATGAAAGGATATTGATAGCAACAAGCTCCAAATAAATTAAAATATGTTCACACATAATTGAAATGAATAATACTTATCACTTAATTATATTTGGTAATGAGGATTCGCAGCTCTAAAGCCACTCCATAATTCATGCTACTTCATTTACCACTTTGACATGTTCATTTTTTTAAGGGCAATTTATGAAATAAAGTGGTTCTAAGTACCTATAAATAAATTAACACATAAAAGTATTTAATAAAGTTAGTTGATTGTTATGTGTAAAATATGCTGCAGCCAACATAATATTGTATCATTTTTTACAACATTTGAGATTTGGATTCAAATCAGAACATAGCACCAAAATGAATGGACATAAGGAAAAAACTAAGATTAGTGATACTATATTACATATCTAAAATCTTTTATTTTACAGTGTATAGTAGTTGCTTGTATTACAAAATCACTCATTGTTACTCTGATCCACTCCCATCTCGATTACTATAACTCATTACTACTTCCCCCCCCCCCCCCCCGCCCCAGACTCTGCCCTCTCTAGTTTATCCATAATGCGGCAGCCAGGCTTATCTGTCTAACCACTACTACCCCAAACAATAAGATAAATTCACAACATACACAGTTTTAGGCGCCTGTCACATCCCCTACTCTAACTGTTCTTCATTAGAAACCCCCCCCAAACCCACACGCACACACACGCACACACACACACACGCACACCCTTAATCATCAATTTTTCGAACCTGATTCATCCTCAAACATTCACACCCCATGCACGCAAATTCATTATAGGTATTGGCTGAAGCTTTATATCAAATCCCCTATTGATGGACTATTGTATATATTAAAAAAAGCCTTTTTCATCTTTTGTGCCTCCCCTGTGCAAAGACACTTGCAAACATTGAACACATTCCCTAATATTAATTACATTACATTACTTACTATTAGGGGTGGCTGCAGGAAAATGCTGTGGTTGTGGACCACCCTCTCCATGGGACCCAAAGAGGTAATATGTTCTGTCTCCATAGTGAGTATGCAATTGCTGCCAAGTATAATAATAATTGAATATGGGGTGTACTGTCTTAAGTGAAGAACAGACAGAAAAGTTGATTCTAATCTGCATATTTGTGGATTTTCTTCCCTCCAATAGTTTTTGCAACTATGTATTTTGTTTTTCCATGTTTGTTGAGTGACCATGCCTGAGCCCCCTTCTGCTAAATCCAGTTTCCTCGGACTGTATTAAATCTCATAGACACAATGGAGGATTACTATTACAAAACCAGGATCAACAACAGAAAGTTTTTGAATATTTACAGAGAGGAAAACACCACATTCTCTTTTACTTATGTTACAATACTTATTTTCATAGTTACTATTTATTTATTCATGCAAAATAAATCAATAATTAAAGGTATACTGATTTAAGGTATGTCACTAGTACATTTAGTTTAAGTAATTGTGACATATTCCGCAAAAAAATATTGATGAGTAAATATAGATGAGCAAATTTATTTGCAATATAGATGAGCAAATTTCTGGAAATTCATTACAGATCTGATTTGCCATATTTAAAAAAATAAATATTTGATTGGGTCCTAAATAGATTCTACACAAATCAAATATTCTAGAATTGCCCTGAAATCATTTGTCTTCTAGGATTCTTTTTCCCAAAAAGATTCTAGGACATGAGAGACAGAGACATAGAAAGATAGATAGAGATAGGACAGAAATGTTTAGATAGATAGATAGATAGATAGATAGATAGAGGCATAGATGTTTAGAGAAATATAGAGATAGAGAGACTCATCTGAAATAAATCTCAAAAAAATTCAGGATGATTCACTGATTTTTTACAAATTAGTTTATCACAAATCTCTTTCCATTGTATGGAGCGGGAACAATGACAGGGATGGTGCCGGCTCTCAGGGGCTGCCAGAAGCAGTGAGCGCTTCCATTAATACAGATGGAAGCGCTCATTACTGGAGCGCAGAGAGCTGGGTCCTGTCAATCACCGCTCAGCTCCCCGCTCTCCTCTCCTTCAGGCCGGCAGGGCTCTGAAAGGTGAAGCAGGAAAACTTCTCTCTGCTCCATCATTCAGCCTGCAGACAGATATTGTGCTGCCAGCATGTGAAGTTGGAGCCGTAATTCTGCAAAATCTGCAGAGCGATCTGTGCCTGCAGGGGAGAGAGGACTGTTAGCTTCAGGAACAGAAGAAGGTGACTAGTTAGTGTGGTTTTGTTTTTTTAATACAGAAGGGGCACAGAGGATTTTATTACTAGAGAGGGGGCACAGGGGACTTTATCACTATGGAGGGGGCACAGAGAACTTTATTATTATGGAGGGGGCACAGAGGACTTTATTACTATGGAGGAGGCACAGAAGTCTTTATTATTATGGAGTGGGCACAGAGGACTTTATTACTATGGAGGGGACACAGAGGACTTTATTACTATGGAGGGGGCACAGAGGACTTTATTACTATAGAGGGGGCACAGAGGACTTTATTAATGTGGAGGGGGCCCAGAGGGCATTACTAATGTGAAGGGGGCACAATAGGCATTTTTACTATGGAGGGGGCACTGAGCCAGAGGGCATTACTACAATGAAGGGGGCAGAGTGGACATTATTACTGTGAAGGGGGCACAGTGGGCATTACTACGGTGAAGGGGCACAATGGATACTGTGGAGGGGACACAAAGGGAATTACTAGCACAGTGAGCATTACTACTATTAAGGGGGAACAATGGGGATTATTACTGTGAAGGGGCACAAATAGGGCATTACAACTGTGAAAGGGGCACATAGAGGGCATAACTACTGTGATAGAACAATTTTTTTAAAGGATTGGGGGTAGGGGGGCTAGAGAAAAGACCCGCCCTGGGTTCCAAACACCCTAGCCACGCCACTGCCGCCCACACCTGAGCTCCAGCCAATCACTGCCACCGCTCGCAGGTTATGGTGTTCTCTCCACGTCAGAGTGCTGCCATTACTGTCTGTGCATCACAGAGATGCACAATCCCAGCGCTCTTAGCCACAGAGAGCAGCCCCTACCAGCAATCTCACCTACAAGTCACTGCTAGCAGTCTCAGCACCACCAATCAGTGCCAGCCATCTCAGCCTTCAGTCAGTGCCACCAGTCACAGTGCCAGCAGTCTCAGCCAGCATTCAGTGCCAGCCATCTCAGCCTCCATTCACTGCCAGCAGTCTTAGGACCACCAGTCAGTGAAAGCCATCTCAGCCATCAGTCAGTGCCACCAACCACTAGTCACAATGTCAGCAGTTTCAGCCACCAGTCACTGCCAGCAGTCTCAGCCACAAGTCGCTGCCAGCAGTCTCAACAGTGACAGTCAGTGCCACTAGTCAGTGCCAGTCATCTCAGCCGTCATTCAGTGCCAAGGGCCACAGCCACCAGTCACAGTACCAGCAGTCTCAGCCACAGCCAACAGTCTTGTCTACCAGCCACAGCTACCAGTCTCACCCACCAGTCAGTGCCAGTGCCATTTAATATAAACTGTTCCTACTAATGTTTATGCACTAATATTCTAGTGCCTGTTATTGTTAATGTCTAGTGCATATATATTGTTGAGAAACACACAGTTGCGTACTAGGTTCTCTCTCTATCTCTTATTCGCTTGGATGAAATTTAGCTTCAGAAATGCCATGTGACCAATGGAAAGAGAAAGAAAAAAAAAACTTTATTATTTGTCTTTATACAATAAAACTTAATTTTGGTAGCACATCCCTGAGAGCTCCAAACTTCTGTGTCTGTGTATGCAACCATCTGCGGATAACTAAATTCCCTATCAGTATAACTTTTTGGGAGTGGGAGGAAACCCATGTAAACATCGGAAGAACATACAAACTTCTACTGAAGATAGGTCATTAATATTTAATCCTGCAAAATCCATAACATCAAAATAAAAATCTACACTGCTGATTTTAACAAAAGAGAGACGAACATAAGTTGTTTAGTACTGTGTGAACAAATTATGAAATCAATAGCTGTTTGCATAGAAAATATGTAAAGGAAGGAATGATACTATATATCTTTAAAAAAAAAAAAAAAAAAGCAATGTGTGAACAATGTCATAAACCTCTATGCCATGTCCCCTGACTGTTGTACCATATATTTTTCCATCCTATGTGGTTGATGCTATACAGGGGGGTTAGAGGGAAGCTTTTACATATTGTCTTTCTCTAATTAGAAGGGATATTGATTAAAAAAATAATAATCTTACCACCTGAACAAATAAAGCACCCAGACTTTAATCAGCCAAAAAAACAAAAAAAAACTCACAGTCTCTTACATTTAACATTTAGGCTATGTTCACATGTCCGGCATGCCTGATGTGGCACAAATGCTGGCTGTCGGCTGGAGAAATAATTTTGTATGTAGCATTTTTTGTCCAGACGAAACCCAGCATTTATGCCGGAAATCAGCCGGATCACAGTGGGACCACATATCAATGGAGATCAGGTGGTAAACTGTAGGATCTGGCAATGCTGGATCAGATAAAATACGTCAGGCAGCTCTCTGCTGGAACAGCCTGCCAGATCAGTTGCTGCAGATGTGAACGTACCTTTACAACCAGAATTTTTATTTTAACATAAAAGAGCAAATGTGTCTGTTCCCATACTGTACTGTGATATGAGATAATACTGGTAATAATATTGCTGGTTCTAGACTGACCCTAACTTTAGATTTGATGCCAACTTCAAAACAACACATTTTTATAGCAGTTTAAATCTGTCGCAGTGCATTATTATACCTAATATAACACAAGCATTACACAAGATACAGTAGCAGAAAACTTCTTAGGTCTTCCAGATCTTCATCAGTAGATCATTTTAATGTTTAATAAATAATAGCATATTGTTGACATACCTCTCAAAGCAAACATCCTATAAATCTAAGCACATAATAAACTCAATTTATACCAATCATTTTGACTTTTCATGAAACATTGAATCCCTGGTTCCAAAGCATCAGAATAAATGAAATTATTCTTCATAGTGTGCATTTCAATTCGCCACTCTTGTCATCTCAAGCATCATAAATAGAATTGAAATGACAATATCTCATTAGAGCAGCTACAAGAAATCATTGGAAATTGTGTTGTGATTGTTATCTCCATAATCCTGGAGAGGTTACATAATGTAATACATATTTACAGCTGACAAATACATGCCTCATTAATGGAGGTAGTCCAACAGTATGCTCAATGACACTTCACACAAAGCACACTGCTATATATTATTGTCCAGGTTTATTGCTTCAGTATTTTCATTCATGAAACAGTGCCTTAACTTAAAAGCATAAAAACACATTTATCACAAAACCACAAAGAGCTTTCTTTCTAAGTTTGTAATGCACATTAATATAAACTCCCAAATGTTCTAAAAAGTTGTTAACCACTTTTTATAAGTTTTCCCTGAAGTTAAATGGGCACTGTTGTTGCAACAAAGTTTACATAAATCAGTAAAACAGGTGAATATAAGAGACTTTGAACTATGTCTTATCAGAGAAAATGCCACTTTCTCCCTCTAGAAGCATTATTCTTCTCCTTTACATAGGATTCTATGGGCAAGTTTTTTTTTTTTGTCTCTGCTCTCTCACTGTAGCTCACTCATGTTCCCTCTCCTACTTTACAGACTTCTATGGACAGCATATACTCCGATACTTCAGCCAGCTTGTAGCCAGCTTGTCTCTGAAGATGGATTTAGCAGATGATGATAGTTTACGAATGGGGGGCATTTTTTCTAATATATAGCACAAGGTCTGGTATATTCATGTGCACTCTTGTTTTTTGAAACAACAGTGACGATTTAAGATGATCACAGGTATAATCCCACTCCTGGAATCTTATTGATCATATGCAATCTTTGTTGGAACCTCAAGTCAAGGATTGGTACAATACATGGTGGGTATACAGCAGATTTACCATTACAGATTCTCCTACAGAAAATTAGCAATTTTGTACAGTACCAGCAAAGTGGATGATATTTTAAGAAATTTACTTTACAGTCTGTGTAAAATGACCTGTGTTGCATGTTTGAAATCTGCAGCAAGTCTATGTTGAGGATTTCCATCAACATCCCAATCAAACCAAGAGCAGGAAAGTGAGTTAAAGGCGTTCTCAAGTACTTATGGATCTCACATATCAACACAATAAAGAGACCATGGCTATTCCTGAAATAGAACTGAAAGGGATGATCCACTCTCCCACTCTAGGATAAGCCCTAATATTAAAGCCAAACCACAGTAAGATGCCTTGAAGTCAGATTTATTGAATAGTTACAGTGGGCATTCATAAGTATAAAGCAGTTTTAATATGGAAACCCGAAGGCAGGATATAACAAACATGGAGTCAAAGAATGTTCTTAAGGTTAAACTCAACAAAGAATAAATAGCAATAACTTTTAATTATCTTTTCATATGTAGACTTATAGTAAAATGTTGTCATGTTATCATTTGGCTTCTACTGGCAGAACTATGATAATTTAGAAAAGCAATAAAAGCCAGAATATAATACATTTTAGAGTGGTAGACATACTAATTATTTTCTTGCTGTGATCTTACATTCAAATATTGAATAAAAAAATAAAAATACATCTGAAATTTCACAATTATTCATAATATATAATCCAATGGCCAGGAGAAGATAGTGCTTTTATTTATGTATCTGAGTAGTTTATATATCAGTAGCTGCCTGAGGATTCAGAGATCATACAGTAATGAAGCATATAGATCATTTGTGATAGGAAGAGAAATCACTGAGTTCAAAAGCTCAAATTACCTTCTTTGTGAAGCTATTGTTGGCAAGCAATGAGCATTCTAACCTTTTCTTTATTACAACAAGAAAGAAAATGGCTAATACCCACTGACAATATTCGAGAAAACTTAATTTAATCTTATGAAAAGCAACTTTATATTGAACTTCTTTAACTATTTTTTTTTTTAAAATATAAAAATAGTTGGAAGTCATGCAATGAAACTTTAGAATGTAAAATGTTATTTTTGAGAATAATCTGACCTTTATGAACGCCTTCGTTATTTGTTCAAGAACTTCAAATATAATTCTTTTTTAAGATAATTCAAGACTACAAACCTCATAGACTTTACTAAAAACAATTGTAATTTAAACATTGTATCTTATGTAAACATAAAACTGTATTCATCAGCTTCCTATGCCATCTGGTATTGATTACTTTCTACTGTGGAGAAAAAACAAAGATTAAAATGTGTTTTTAATGTTGTTGCATGGGACGGACTTAAAGTTCGTTTATAAAGTTATTATTTTTGTACAGGTAATCCCTCCCTCTGTCTATTCCACAAAAACACTTGACCTATAGTATTATTTACTGAGAAATAGTATTATTTATGAGGATGTACAGAAGCAGGTAGAAAGAACAGAGGGCATGATTTCCCTTGAAACCCATTCACTTCCTACTGAAAACCATATGTATGTATCATTTACGTGTTTTCAAACAGTATTTTCATCATTTGTAAAGCTTAAGTCCACACTATCTGTCATCTATATTTTTATTTTATTGATTAATTTTACTCACTTATATAGCGTTGACATATTCCGCAGTGAAAACTATAAAAAAAATACAATATTCTAGACATGCAGAATATGTTCAGAATATTCCTTAGTTGTATAGATATACAACTATATAGGTGCAATGTATTGTAAGGGTAATTTTAAGTGCTGATTGGTTCTTTCCCTTTAATTCTGTTCCCTTTTATTATTACTATTCTGTGTAATGATGTGTCTTGTAAATGTAGTACCCATCCCCCATTGTGCTGATCTCAGAAACACGCGTGATGCACACTGGATGAGGGGCTAACAATTAATTGGGATTCCACCAGGAACTTCGGTATTGATTTGCCCTATCTCTTGTACACACTGGGGTAAACGTCATGTGTTATAACACGGTAGACAGCCATGTGTTATAGCATGATTGACTGGATCCCTACCCCATATTTAGGCTAGTGATGTTTATTTACTTTTTATTATTCTGTATGTGATTTGTTTGTGTTAGCATACATTTATTCACACTTAGTAACTATATTTATTCACTTAGTTGTGTAAGCTTATTCATTATTAAATCTTTTAAATTCACAATACATTACATGCATGTAGTTTGTATGTTCTCTGCATGTTTGTGTGGGTTTCCTCTAGGTACTCCGGTTTCCTCTCACAGTTCAAAAAACATACTGATAGGGAACTTAGATTGTGAGCTACATGACCACTACACTTTGAAGCTGTGTTTCCTGTTCCATTCATAATGTTATCTCTAGCAGCAAAGACTGCGGAAACAGCTGATTATTGGTGGGGTAGAGTCTTTGACCCTCATTAATTTTACATTTATGAGATATATATATATATATATATATATATATATATATATATATATATTAATTGGTCCTATGCTGAGGATAAGTGATTAAAAAACAATCCTAGAATTCCCATTTAAAGACCGTAGCAACTAATCAAAGTTTGACTTTCTTTTTTAAACTACCCTGGAACACGAAAGCTTCATGGTGATTGGTTGCTAGACAGGTTTATAAATTAGGCTCAGTATTCTATATGTATTTATAGACTGCCCTGTTATATAGTTACATAGTTAATATGGTTGAAAAAGGACATGAGTCTATCAAGTTCAACAAAGGGATGGGTGGGGACGCGAAACCCAGAAGGAAGTGAGACTCAGATTTCTCCATGTTTTCATAAGCATTAATGTCATTTACTTTAAAGAATTCATCTAAACCCTTTGTAAAACTGTCCACTGTTCCTGCTGTGACCACATCCTGAGGAAGTCTATTCAATAGATTCAAAGTTCTTACAGTAAAGAAGCTTTGTCGCTTCTGGTGTTAAAGATGCCCTCAATCAGGGCTGATTATGTTTGCTCTACTGCTCCAAATTAGTGGTAAGCCAAGGTATTTACGTGAACAGAGAAAATAACAGTGACACACATTGGGTTCAAAGTAATTTTCTAATTTATTACAGGAAGCACAGCAGTTTATATGGACATCAGAGAGGCATTCCCTCTGAGGCATGTGTCATTGTTACATTGGCTGTAATATGGAAATATGAAAAGAGATAACACTTGGCATCTGTGCAGTGTGCATTGTTTTACAAACTCTGGTATGTAAACATCCAGCTATGGCGGCCATCTTGTAATGGAGTCTATACTAACAACAGAGAAGCATATATGACGTAGTAAGGAGGCGTGGTTTATTTTGTAGGATGGAACCGTCGCTCTCTGGAGGAGATAAGATGTTGTCTGAGAGCTGGAGTACATGGGAGCTTTCTTAGCTGAATCAAATAATGATGTCCACATCTCTATCACTGGAGAATTAACTTTTTCTTCTCCAGTCGGAGGCAGTGCCCCCTTATATTTGGAGTGCATTTTACATAGAATAGTTTTCACCGTATTTTTTGTATGGCCCATTTATATTTTTGTATAGGTTAATCATGTTCCCCCTTAGACGTCTCTTGTCAAAACTAAATAAATTTAATTATTTTAATATTTCTTCATAACTAAGGCGCTCCATGCCCCTTACCAGTTTAGTTGCTCTCCTCTGTACTTTTTCCAGCTGTAGAGCGTCCTTTCTATGGATTGGTGCCCAGAACTGAACTGCATATTCCAGATAAGACCACACAAACACTTTGTAAAGTGGTAATATTACATCCTTGCTCCTCAAGTCCATGCCTTGTTTAATGCATGACAATATCCTGGTAGCCTTAGAAGCAGCTGATTGACACTGTATGCTGTTATTTAATCTACGATCTACAAGGACACCCAAATTCTTCTCTATAAGCGGCTCTCCCAGTGTTACATCCCCTAGAACATATGATGCACGGAGATTATTACTACCAAGTAGTGTTGAGCGCGATTATTCGAATAGCGAATTCTTTTAGCGAATATCGGCACTTCACAAATATAGCGCTATATATTCGCTATTTCGAGTATTCATTTTTCTTTGTTTTTTTTTAAGTTGTTAATCCTTGTTTCTCTCTGGTTGTCTTCCCACTTCCCAAATGCTGTTCTTACCTGTCCGGAGGATTCTTGGCTCCCTGCCCGCTCCAGTGAATGCCCATTGCCGCTTCTGCCGACTTCCCGTGTGCATGGGCATGGCTCCATGCTAAAATGAACTGTCGGATGTGAGAATCACAATCTCAAAAATTGAAAAATTTGTAATCGCAATGCGATTAATATAACCTGAATTACTCGAATTACGAATTTAACTTAGAGATGGGTTCCTAATGGTTGTTGCTAGAATATAATGAAGATTGAGAATATAGTGCTATATTCGTGATATTCGAACATATACTCGCATTGCGAATTCAACTTAGAGATGGGTTCCTAAGGTTGTATTGCTAGAATATAACAAATATCACGAATATAGCACTATAGTATCAATCTTCGTTATATTCTAGCAACAACCATTAGGAACTCAGCTCTAAGTTGATTTTGCAATGCGAGCATATACTCACATTGCGAATTCAACTTAGAGCTCAGTTCCTAATAGTTGTTGCTAGAATATAACAAAGATTGAGAATATAGAATAGTGCTATATTCGTTATATTTGTTATCTAGCAGTACAAGTTGCAACCATTATGAACTCTACTATAAGTTTAATTTGCAATGCAAATATAAATTTGTGTAACATTCGCAATATATAGAATAATGATGAATATTCGATTTCGACGAATATACGACAAATATTCAATTGAATATTCGCGAAATATTGCAAAATCGAATATGGCACCTCCCACTCATCGCTACTACCAAGATGCATAACTTTACATTTATCCACATTGAACCTCATTTGCCAAGTTGATGCCCAATCACTCATAGTTTTCTATCTTCCATAGACTGTAAAGTACTACATAGCTTAGTGTCATCTGCAAAAATAGAAGTGGTGCTATTAATCCTGTCCTCAATATCATTAATAAATAAATTAAATAATTGAGGACCCAGTACTGAACATTGGGGTACACAACTTATAACCAGGGACCATTCTGAATAGGAATCATTGACCACAACTCTCTGGACACAGTCCTTCAGCCAGTTTTCAATCCATTTACAAACTGTACTTTCCAAGCCTACAGACCTTATTTTACCTATTAAACGTCTATGAGGGACAGTATAAAAAGGCTTTGCAAAATCCAGAAACACTACATCCACAGCCACCCCTCTGTCCAAGCATCTACTTACCTCCTCATAAAAACAAATCAGGTTAGTCTGATGACTTCTTTCCTTGGTAAACCCATGTTGGTTATCACTTATAATATTATTTACAGTCACATACTTCTGTATATAGTCCCTTAAGAGTCCTTCAAACATTTTTCCCACAATAGAAGTTAAAATAACTGGTCTATAATTACCTATGGAGGACCTAGATCCTTTTTTGAATATGGGCAACACAATTGTCTTGCACCAATCACTTGGCACTGTTCCAGTACCTAGAGAGTCTTTAAAAATTATAAACAGGGGTCACATCAATGATTGAACTCACCTCTTTAGGAACTTTTTGGTGTTAGACTTCCTAGCAATAGCAAATTTGCACATTAGATGAATTGCACAGAAAGTACCCTAAACATCCTGACCCCTCCTGGCTAGAGGAGCTAGTCAGAGCTGATAAAGTACCTAATCGGCTCATATCCTTTTGTTACAAAAATCTGATAACTGTAGATGGAAAGGGTGTGCCAGCATATATTAGTGGATGGGAATAAGATTTGCCCCGTCCACTTTTGGAAAGTGACACATGCACAGTTCATGAGCACTCACATGGGTTCTCGAGATATGTCAAAATTCAGGAGAACTCTTAGAAGATCACGACAAGATGGTTCAAGACCCGGATGATGCTCAGGTGGATGGGGTTTAGCAAAGATAATCTGTGCTGGAGGTATGGAAGGCAGAGGGGGACTCTGGTACATTTTTAAGTACTTGTTCCAAGATCAAGAAGTACTAGGAGGAGATATTCAAGACAATTGAGAAGATATGCGGAATCCAGATTTCTTTAACCCTATAGTCCATCCTCTTTTGGTTACCTAGTACAAACTGGCAACCCTTTAGGCCATAGCCCACTGCTATCCCTGGGATTAGACTTTTGTTTTCCTACTTCCCATTTGTTTCCTATTGTTACCAACACCCCCCCCCCCCAGTTTCCCCAGCACCTCCCCTTTATTCCCCCATACCTATATTGGAAATATAACTGTCTATCGATGATACTTGATTTTTCTAGATGTCATATATCTGTCATTTCATTTTGTTACACTAATATTTCTTGATATCTACATTTATCATGTTATCTGTATGACTCTCAATAAATAGATATATGATAAAAAAGAACTCTTGGGTGTAATCCATCTGGACCTGGTGCCTTGTTTACATTTACCTTATTTAACTTAGCATGGACCATATTTACAGTTAGCCAAATGAGTATATTACTGGATATACTAATATCCTCAGCACAGATATCAGCTTTCTCTTCTTTTGTATATACAGAGCTAAAAAAAAAACAACATTTATTAACTCTGCCATTTCCATATCTTCAGTGACTAATGCCCCTTTACAATTATTTAGGGCCCCTACCCGTTCAGACCTTGGTTTTTAAGCATTTATCTATTTCAAGAATTTTTTGGGATTTGTTTTGCTCTCTTTTGCCAGTTGCCACCTTCTGTTTGTTTTGTATTTTTGAAAATTTTATCTCCTTTTTACATTGCTTCCTTTCAGATTATTTTCAGAGAATAAAGCTTAGGTAATAGTTTGAGATAAATCTAATTTCAAAATAATTTCTCACAGTTTTCTAGATTTTATTTTGTAGCCAACAAATACTTGAGGAAAAATTGATTCGTTACCACGAAGTGCCAAGAAATTCAGATCAAATTCCACTTTGTTAACTTTTATTTGCTCAACACTAGTAATAGTAGTCAAAATAATAAACTGTGAATTATGAAAATCATGCCCACTACTTTTTTCTGGAAATTCAAATCTAAAATTTTATATTCATATATTAATCCTGCTTATAAAAGTATTTATTAATTGCAGCCTGGAAAATTATTCCTTATCTCACCAACCCACAGAATGGTTTGGTAAAATAAATCAAACTAAAAAAGAACACATATTTGCTGCTTCCATATTTTATCAAGCATAGCATGACTGTCTACAGACTGTATCTATGTTTGATGTTATACATAATATTAAGTAATAACAACTTAAGAAAAGGCATTTATGCCCATTAAATGAATTTTAGCTGAACCTGACATGTTTTATGGGAACCAGATTGCGATATTATATAAAAAGGTTTGTCTGGCAGAGTCTAGAAGCTACTTTTTCCCTTTCACCATTGAAACACATGCTCTGGTCAATAAGGTGAAAAATGGTAGGGTCCTGCTGTTGCATTGTGTTTTTTTCTTTGTGGTTCTAGCCATGCCAGCATGCACTTGCACATTGGGATGTGCTGACTGACCCCCTTTTTTTGCAGTTGTACTGGAGCTGGAGATGTGGCTGATTCCAGTTAGTCTTGCACCCCTGAGTAGCCTGTCTGCCCCATAGACTGATTTTAATTAGAGTAAAGCTGTAGCCAGCTCTTATTGTATTTGTTAGAAACCTTTTGGCACCAGGAGAAGTATAAAGTGTGCCCAGCATGCATGTTGGAACCTGCATTCCTGAATTTAATGGAAGCCGTTATGGCACCAAAAATGGTAAAAAGCAAAGTGGACTCAGCATGCATGTGAAACCTGCACTCCCTGAATTTTATGGTGGCCATTATGGCACATAACATGTAGTATTTAGTGTTAGGTTCCCGTCTTATAGAGATCACAGACAGGCCCAAAAAATTTAGTACAAAATGTATTTGCCAAGAATCTCAAATTTGCAAAATAATCATAGTATTAGCACCAGAATGTTTTTTTATAATTATTTTTTTAAAATAATGTAGCTAAAAGATACTTTAGTAAACATATGTGTCTATAATATATATATATATATATATATATATATATATATATATATATATATATAATCACTTTTGGATTTACTATTGTCACAGCCCTTAAAATACATGTCATTTTTCAAAATGTCATGGCTTGATAGGAACAGTATAAATGTGACCTAATACAAGCTATTATGTTGGGTTTGATGCCTGCCCAAATGTGTTTAGGATATTCATGAGGGTATTCTTCTGAGGTGGTCTATACAAACCAAATGTATTTATGGGTTTACTGAATTACTTTGGCATTTTAGTTGCATACAAATAAAATTGACTACTGTTACAATGTACTGTAGCTATGTCATGAAATTCAATCCCAGAATATAATTTGAGCAATAGCAATACAATATTTTTTGCACTGCACAATCTTGAAACCTGTCCAACAAGTAATTATCATAATCACTACCATTATGACCAGTATTAACAGCAAATACAATTTCAGCATATAAAGCAGCGACAACAATGTACTTCTGGGGGTGGATATATTTTGCCTGCCAAGTTTTCTAAATGCAAATCAGAACACTTAATGCAAAATACCTGAGACGAGCTTTTCTTCATTATCATTATAACAATTCTAGTTGTTTTCAGAATGTGAAGGACAATCTGGCATTAACCATTCTGAAGCACTGTTTGCATATTTTGTCAATCCTGTTTCTTAATTTCTTCCCATTCACTTAAGCAAAATATATCCTTCTCATTGTTTTATTTGGCATCTGTGCTAAATTAGCAGTTGCTTACTTGCTACCACAATTTCAGTCCTGAACTTAATAAGCTTGATAAAAACTACATTTATGTGATTAGCAAGTGCCAGCAATAAAGTCAGTCTGTCTTTATCTATCTATCTATCTATCTATCTATCTATTTATCTGGCTTTTCCTGTGTTAAAGACTACCTAATTCAATTACCTTTAGCATAAAGTATAATACATCTGGTGGTCTGTTTTAGGTCATGCTCCCTCCCCTTAAAGACCACCACTTCTTATCACTACTTTTTAAAAAGTAGTCACCAAAAAAGGTCACCAATTATGGGGCAAGTATGCACTATAATCTGCAACTTTTTATGTCACTATTGAGCCATAAAAAATGTGAAAAAGAAAATATTCCAAAGTATTTTAAAATTGATAATACAATGGACGTTCTTAATATGAATGCATACATTTGAGACTTCTGTTCCCACTGTCATAGTTAGTGATGAACAAAGTTTTCAAAAATTTGACAAGAAATTTGATTCATTATGAAATACTTCATGATGGCATTCCATTGTATGGAGCTGGCTCAATGACGGGGAACAGCAACTATGCTTCCCCTGTCATTTAACCACTCAGATGCTGTGTTCAACGCTGATCACAGCATCTATCAGGGCGTTAGTCAGGGGTTAAAACAAAAAAATGCATAGTCACCTCATCTATTTGATCGTGGAGAGGCCATCGAGGCAATCTGGATTGAAGAAAACACCTCAATTCTTGTGTGCGCTGACTTGGCGTCACCACACATTTTCTTCAATCATGATGGCCTCTTCACGATCAAATGAATGAGACGAGCATGTTGTTTTTTACGTCATTTCAGGAAAAATTTAGTTGGCTCTGCATAGTATGCATTTTATTGGGATGTTAATAGGAATTGCAATTGGCAAAAAGAGAATTCAGCAGATAATAATCTTAAGTGTCACCTATAGAAATAAGTCCCTCTCACATATTTATCACCTGGAAGTAAAACAATGAACATATGCCCAAAGTTCGGGTCTCCATTGACTTCAATGGGGTTCGGGGTCAAGTTCGGGTAAAGTTCGGATCCCAAACCCGAACATTTTTTTGAAGTTTGGCCGAACTTCTTGAACCTGAACATCCAGGTGTCCGCTCAACTCTAGTAGTGAGAATTCCTATTCAGCAGAATATTTATTTTATATTTCTGTGCAGGTTAACATGTAGCTCTACTGTATTGTGGTTAACATCCTTGCCTCTAATGTACAAGGTTGGGAGATATAAATAACAGAGTGTAAAATTAAAAAAATAAAATAAATCATACATACCTGATGCATTTGCTCTCGGCGGGCTGGCTGCCACCATCTTGCTCACACATCCCCGTGCATGGGATTTTGTGCAAGATCTTCAAGCAAGATGGCAGTGGCTGGGCCGCCGAGAGCCAATAGATAAGGTAAGTCAATTTTTTTGTTCCTTACACTATTTTACATTAAATCGATTCTCTGCCACAAAGCACAAGGAAATTCCGCTTCATAGCGAATTTAATTTATACTGAAATTTTGACTTTGCGGACTTCCATTCACTCAACACTAATTATAAAGTAGTCTATTGGTATTGCATAAGTGTATCCCAAGACCTGTTGTGTTTGTTGTGGATTCTGTTTTCTATTTACTGTTTGGTTTGTCTTGGCTATCTTGTTGGTTATATTGGCAATTCTACCTAAATACCATTACCATCTCCCACTTGCTTCATTGATAAATTTCAATCTCATTCACCCATTGCCATTATCATTAAGTTCTTGTCTTTGCTGTTTTCTACTGTTGATACGTGTTTTATATATATTGTGGGGAGTCGCTCTGGTAGATAGCGGTGCGGGTGCAGTACAGAGGCAAAACAGGGAGTCCAGAAGGTGCAATGAACAGTGTTTTATTCACACTTGCACAAAAACAAACGATATAAACAGTCTCTTGGTGTTTGTTCACACATACCAGAAATCATGAGGCAAAACAAAACATTCCAAATCAGGTTCTAGTCACCTGGGAGGTTTTAGGTGCAGGTATGCACCTGGCTGTCAGTCCAGCCGCAAGACAGTCGCCGTCAGGCTTCCAGGTCGTCTGCACTCCTCCTTGCTGGGCTCTTGCGTTCCAGCCCAGAGAACTTCCAAACACAAGTGACTCCACAGCCTAACAGCAGCTCCAGGACAATAACACCCACCTGCTGGTGCTGGCTGTGTTTTAAAGCCCAGCAAAGTCCGGCCTGGACCGTGGGGAGTAGGCACCCACCCAACTCTTTGCCTACTCCCAGTAAGAGCCGGCAAACTAACTATAAAACTAACTATAAATGTCAAGCAGCACTAGCTGCTGCTGACACATAAAACCCGGCTCTCACCTCACCGAGGCCAGGAACCTCGGTGACACGTACCTCCCATCGATAACGGTACCTTGCACCTTACCACAATATATATATATATATATATATATATATATATATATGTATAGTATCATAGTAGTAGTAATAAAATAGAGCAGCACTCCAAAATTAATGAAAACAAACGTAGCTTCTTATTCACCCAGAAGCATGGCAGCGTTTCAGCTCCTATGCCGGAGCCTTTCTCAAGCTTGAGAAAGGCTCCGGCATAGGAGCTGAAACGTTGCCATGCCTTCTGGGTGAATAAAGAAGCACGTTTGTTTTTCATTAATTTTTGGAGTGCTGCTCTATTTTTATTACTACATTATCTCGGATTGGTTTGTCCTTTTAAGAGCTCTGCACCCACTCATTTATAGGTGGTGCTGCCTCATTTTTTGCATATATATATATATATATTCCAATAAGATCAGGCAGCACTCCACTTCAACACACGGTGCACGCGTCCGCTCGTGTCCAAGAGCCGCATATATTCATAGAAAAGAACGCAGCACTCTTCCAAACGTAAAAAAAGCGGTGATTTATTCAGCACATGTGACAGCAACGTTTCAGCTCTCTCACAGAGCCATTATCAAGCCAAGTGAACAAACATAGCATAGTTGTGCATATATATACTCCTGTGCAGGAAATCATTAGTGTCATATCCTGTGTAATTACATGCATATGTGTATAAAAGTGTGCAGTTAATCAAAATACAATTGATTGCAAAAAACGTAGTTCTGTGCATAGACATCGTGTTCCCCAGCATGAGGTATCTTAAAGCATATTCATTTGTGATATATAAAATTTATCTTCATATAAAAGTGTTCATCTCCATGTGAAATCACACGATGCAGTGAAATTAAAAACTCCTGGCTTGTATCGCTTCATAAGCATATACAAAGAAGGGAACAACCTGCAGGGAAAAGGAGTCAAAACCATTACTCATGTGGGTTACCTTATGTTGTTTGTAACGTCTTCATTCATATAGCTTGGCGTCCCACATGTTCCACCATGCATGCGCACGCCCCTCCAGCCGCGTCACCACCACAAAAAGTGATGGGGCGTAACAAGGATGGAGGGGCATGCGCCTTGCGCAGCAAACACACAAGGAGCCATCTTGGGTAAGGGTACATTAGCGCCAAGTTCACATGGCGCTTCATCCCTCCACTGAAAAAACCGCAGAGCGGTACAATCTGCCTAACTTTACCATATAACTTACAACCCCCTCATAAAAAAACATCTTAACCCCTCACGGGTCAATTGAACAATATTTATGTCGATAATGGGTAGTGTATTCGGTAACCCAAATAAGAATAAGGGCCGACCCCTTTAATACCCTGGTATGCTCACAAATAAACTATATACATCATATTGTTATTGCACAAACATTAGCCATATCACTTTATATAGCAACCAGAATTTTTCAAGGACTATCCTTAGCAGCCTATAGGATCCTAACGCCTGTAATCATTAATTTACTTAATCATTCCTGCTGTAACCCTAAATTCCACATTTAACCCCTTTGGCATAAGTGTATCTAACCGGAAAATCCATCTTAGCTCACTCTTTTTCAGTATCGATATTCTATCCCCTCCTCTTTTTGGCATATTAATCTGTTCCAAGATCATAAACTTCAGATCCTGCTCCCTGTGTTTCTTCTCAGAAAAATGTTTTGACACCGGGAGATCTTTCCTCTGATCCCTAATGCTCTGTCTGTGATTGTTGAGGCGTGTTTTCATTTCAGTGGTAGTTTCCCCCACATACAATAAATTACAGGGGCACCACAGGACATAAACAACCCACGACGAGTCGCAGGTAAGGTACTGTTTAATTTCAAAATGCTCTTTTGTTAAAGGGTGTGTAAATTGTCTACCCTTCTGCATGTACTTGCAGTTTATACATCTCAGGCAGGGATAACTCCCTCTGCTTTGTGTTCCTAAAAAGGTCTGTCTCATCGGGGGTGATTTATAGGTATCAGTTTTTACTATCCTATCACCAATATTCCTACTTCGTCTGTATGACATTAGTGGGGCATCCTGGAAGGCGGGGATCATCGGATATCCACCCTTCAGGACCCCCCAATGTTTTCTGACAATCCGTTCTATTCTGGGGCTGTACACACTGTATGTGGATACAAAAGGCAATCTATAAGTATCTCTTTTTCGTTTATTCGTACGTATCATGTCCCTTGATTGGGACTTGACTTTTAACATATGTTTTTTTACCAAGGATTTGGGATAGCACCTTGAAGTAAAAGATCTTACCATATCAGTCAAAGCTATATTCAGATGCTCATCATCATCCACAATCCTTTTGATGCGGAGCATCTGACTATATGGCAAGGAATCTATCATTCTCTTAGGATGACAGCTCTTGTAATGCAGTAGAGTGTTTTTATCTGTTGCTTTGATATGTAAATCAGTATGAATCTGTCCATCTCTCACGTACACTTTTGTGTCCAAAAAATGGATCCTCTCAGTAGACGCAGTCATGGTGAATTTTATGTTCATGTCTATGCTATTAAGGAAATTATGGAACAATTCCAAATCATCATTTGTAGCAGTCCAGATGAGGAACACGTCATCGATGTACCTCCACCACTTCAGAACCTGGCTAAAGTGGGGAGATACATAGATAAGGCGCTCCTCAAGTGAACGGACAAAGATATTTGCATAAGTGGGCGCGACATTCGAACCCATGGCCGCGCCCACACACTGCAAATAATATCTATCCTGAAATCCGAAATAATTACAATACAGTGTCAGTTCCAGAAGATCCAAAAGAAACTTCCTGCATGACACTGTATATATAGAAGTTTCCAACATAGATGCCACTGCCTGTATACCTCTATTATGATCTATAGACGTATAGAGGGACACAATATCAAAAGACACTAAGATACACCCTGTTGGTACCTGTGTCATGGTCAGTTTATCCAAAAAATCACCTGTATCTTTAATATACGATTCTGCTCCCATTGCATATTGCCTCAATACTTTATCCAAAAATATAGAAATATTTGATAAAATAGAACCCCTGCCCGAAATAATCGGTCGTCCAGGCGGTCTATTTAAACTTTTGTGGATTTTGGGCAGTATGTATATTAGTGGTGTAAATGGTGTTTTGATTGTCAAAAAATCTTTCAAATGTTGTTCAATGATCCCCTCTCTTACTGCCGTATCCAATAATGTTGCAATTCTATTAGAAATATCAAATTTCGGATCTTTTTTCAATAACACATAAGTATTACCTGTTGTTAACTGTCGTTCTATTTCATGAACATAATCCTGTGTATCCATAACCACGATCCCACCACCCATATAAAAACGAACAGCACTCCTGGGATCCACAAAAAGGATTTCCTTTTATTCACCCATGTGATGCAACGTTTCGGCTCTGAACTAGAGCCTTTCTCAAGCAAACAACAAGTGCATATTGTGAGTTATATATACCCAACAGGAAGTGAAGTCAATTCAATTATAGGATCATGTGACAATCATGTGATACAGATCATGTGATACAGATCATGTGATACAGAACATTCATAGATGCAAAAACAACCACAATAGTGTTCTAAAAAGTGATCAGTGCATAGATTCATACAAGTGACATCATAATGTATTGAAGTACGCCTATAGAGAGCAATGTAATGTCACTATATCAATACATAAAAGAGGGCAAGACTGCCATAGAGGTAGATGGCGCCTGACTTTCGATGCTAACTAAGCGCATGTGTTAACTGTCTGTCTGGTCTATTACCTGTTTAAAGATGGCTACAGCGGTGCTGGTTCCCAGTGCGCGTGCACCAGGATTTGGCACATGCGCAGTGGGTTCTGCAACCACGCAATCAATGGTGGCAACCTGGAGCAGGCGAAATGCGGTTTGGATAATGCTAAGAAGACTCTATGTGGATTTATAAGCATATACCCGATCGGTATTGTTTTGTCCATTCCCCCCTGATCTCTTTTACCTCATTACACATGATGTGCTACACCTGATCTAGGAACTTTGGAAGAGGTTGTAGTCTATATCGCACTTGCACTTTATGTATTGATATAGTGACATTACATTGCTCTCTATAGGCGTACTTCAATAAATCATGATGTCACTTGTATGAATCTATGCACTGATCACTTTATATTTGAACACTATTGTGGTTTGCTTTTGTATCTATGAATGTTCTGTATCACATGATTTGTATCACATGATCTGTATCACATGATTGTCACATGATCCTGTAATTGAATTGACTTCACTTCTTGTTGGGTATATATGCCTCACAGTATGCACTTGTTCTTTGCTTGAGAAAGGCTCTAGTTCAGAGCCGAAACGTTGCATCACATGGGTGAATAAAAGAAAAACCTTTTTTTGGATCTCAGGAGTGCTGTTCATTTTTCCATCTATATACTAAGGGGTAAGCAGCCTATTCCCTGGTGAACGTGCACCCAACCTTCCCAATTATTTTTTGTCAGTGCTGCCATTCTTCTATAATATATATATATATATATATATATATATATATATATATGTATATAGAGTTAAGGCTGATGAGTCAGCCTGTGTTTGTGGGAGGGGCGGAGGCACTTCATAAATGAGGCACGGCCTCACCCAGGGGCGGGCGTTCTCAGGTGCAGTGGGAGCGTGTTTTCATCCCTGACCCCAGCAGCCCATGCCAAAAGCAGCTATGCTGAAGTGCGCTTGACTCGTAAGTATGTATGGTAGCGGTGCCCTGAGCCAACCAAAGTTTCTTAGGGTAAGCATGACTCGAGCTCACTGCCATTTACTCTCACTATGTAACACATGCAGCAGCCGTTTTTGGAAAAAAATATTTGTTACAAAGTTTTCCTGAAATTCGTATTCAATTCATTTCACTTTGATTCGCCAACACTAGTAGTGAAAGCAGTAGAAGCAAAGCATGGAATAATCAAGGTGGTATATGTGTTTGTGGATGTGTAGGAGTAATAGTAATAGTAGTGACAGCTGTGTAGCAGCAATGGAAGTGGCAGTAGTGGTAAAATAAGTGGAGTAGAGAGATTAGTAACAGGATGTAGCAGCTGCAGTGGCAGCAGAAGAAGCAGCCACACAATACAGAACATGATGGTAGGCAAGCAGACAGCGACAATGGCATAAAGGTAGCAGCAGCAGCCATACAGTATGGAAAATGGGGGTAGGCAAGCAGGTAGAGGCATGATGGTGGCAGCAGTCATATTGTACAGTATAGAACATGATGATAGACAAGCAGACAGCAGCAGTGGCATGATTGGACACGATCAACAAAGCAGATTTATTCATTGACCTCAGCCGGAGATGTGTGAGAGTCCTCACAGATCCATGCCTCGTTCATTTTAATAAGAGTTATGTTTTCTATACTGGCTGAGGATAACTTTGTCCATTTTGATGTCATGGTGAAAACCCTTTTAAGAAAAAAAAACTGTCTAATGCAGCAATGCAGTTCAATAACAAGGCAGTGCTTGTGGTTAAATGTCTTTGAATTATGCATTCAATTTCACAGGTATAAATGCAAATTTTGTGGTTAAATGTTTTTAAATTACACTTTATGATGTAATAATGCATTCAATAACACAAATATAACAATGCAATATTTGCAGCAAAATATCTTTGAACTATGTGTTCAATATCACAGTTAGTGTTGACCGAATTGAAGTCCACGAACTGGACTTTGATACGAATTTCAGAGTAAATTTGATTCACCACAGAGCCAAATTTCCTCATGCTTTGTGGTTGCAAATCGATTTAACCTTAAATAATCATACTTACAGTACCTGATGCATTTGCTTGAAGACGCAACCTTGCTTGAAGATCCCGCACATGTGTGGTGATGAGAGAAAATGAATTGGGTATGGTTTACACTTTTATTTTACACTCCTTGTATCATGCATGAACGCGGCATCTGAGGGGTACAATCATATGGAGTGGTACAATCACCACTAATTGTTATTGCACCCACTACTTACAAAGAAATGCACTTTGTGACAAAGTAATTCGTCATGATTCATGAAGCAAATTTTTAAAATTCGGCGAAGCAGCCAAATCAAATTTTTTTTTTTGATTAGCTAATTTTTAATTGCAGGTATAAAAATTCAATTTTTGCGATGAAATGTCTCGAAAACCCCCACTTGGCCAGACCTGTAGAGGACAAAAGTTTTATCTGCTTTCTGGTGCAATTTTCTCACTCTTTCTGTCACTAACTTACCTGTCCAGTCTCCATCAACGAGATCTCCAGTAGTGTTGAGCGCGAATATTCGAATCACAAATTTTAATCTCGACTATCACCATTTGAGAATTTGAGAATATTTAGAATATAGTGCTATCTATTCATATTCGCAAATAGTGTTGATCGCGAATATTCTAATTACGAATTTATCATGAATTTATCGCAAATATCGGCACTTAGCAACATCTCTTGCAACCAATAGGAAAGTTGCCTACCCCTTAGTGTTGATTGTGAATATTCTAATCACTAATTTTTTTCATGAATATATGACATTGCCGATTTTTGCAATCAAGTAAATGTTGACTGGAGATCACAAATTCTCAAATTTGCAAATTTATAGTGAATATTCGGCCAAAAATTTGCGAAATATAGCAAATTTGAATATTGCCTTTGCCGCTCATCACTAATCTCTAGTTAATAGTTGTCCTTCTGCTGGAAAGAAGATAATGTTCCTCTGCATCAGTGTTTTGTACACTTATTATCCGGTTCAAAATTGATAATTTCACTTCTGGTTGGTTTTGGAATAGATCTGTGATTTCCTATCTGGGGATTTCAGTGATCTACCCAGTAGTGAAGTGGCAGCTCCAAAGTTTCAATTCTCAGGCCCGAGAAACTGAAAGCAAAATAAAAAGGAGTAGGTACCTCAAAACAGATCATCAACCTGTCCAATAGGCCACTTAGTGAGGCAGAAATGTCCATTCTGAGTAAGGGCCTATCTTTTGTCCCCACCCCCTCATTCAATACCTTCACTTGGGTCAAAGATTTAACTCTCTTTTCAAGAAAACTACGGTGGCGTAAACACTTCGCCCTGATCAATAGAAAGGAGAGTAGGGAATTGGGCGTACCAGTGGACATCCTATAGGATGTACGCCTACTTTTCAATCTAGAAGAGATGCCCAAAAGAAGGTAAAGGTCCCTTTAATAATTTGAAACCCAAAAGTGAGAAGATGCCGCCTCAAGGTGATCCAGGTTGTATTGACGTTTTTCTTGAGAAGGTGATTGAGGACTTGGAGGCTCTTGATGAAAGATGTAAACGCTATAATTGCACCAAGGCTGAACATGATGCAATAGCCTCCCTCTCAAAAGACCAAAATATCGTGTTGAAACACACCGATAAAGGCGGCAACCTGGTAGTCCTGGACACGCATCAATACTCTCAAATGTGCCTCACCATACTTAATGATAGAGATACCTATGAAAAACTCAGAGGAGACCCAACGATTGAATACCAACAATCCTTGCGGTCCCTGTTGCAATCTGCACGTAGGGAAGATCTCATAAATGAAGAAGAATTTAATTTCATGTATTCAGCGCACCCGACCATAGCTACCTTCTATGGACTGCCAAAAGTCCATAAGGGGTATCCACCCCTTAAGGGTCAGCCGATAGTTTCAGGTTTAAACTCTCTGAGCCAGAATGTGGGGGTGTACATTGACTCCATTCTGTCACCATTTGTCAGGACCCTTCCCTCGTATGTGAGGGATACCTATGATCTTCTCCGCCGCCTAGATGGAATGTTTTTGGAATTGGAGCTAAAGTTGGGCTTGATTGATGTGGAGGCCCTCTACTCCTCCATTCCCCATGATTTGGGCATGGAGGCGGTAGAGTCCTTCCTCAAAACTAGAGGAGCACAATTCAGGGCCCACAACAACTTTGTCCTTGAACTCCTCGATTTTACTCTCACCAAAAACTATTTCCTTTATGATGGTATATTCTACCACCAGCTCAGGAGCACTGTGATGGGGAGTGCTTGTGCTCCATCGTATGCAAATTTGTTCCTGGGCTGGTGGGAAAGGGAGGTAGTTTTTGGTGAGCCCACCGGCCATCTTGCGGAGGACGTTGTCATGTGGGCAAGATACATTGACGACGTCTTCGTCATTTGGAGTAGTACTGAACAAGACTTTGCTAGGATGATTGAAACACTGAACTGGCTTGGTCTTAAGTTCACCCATGAATGGGGTGGTGAGACTTTGAATTTTTTGAATGTGCAGATCCGCATTGATGGATATGGTGAGATCCTTACACAAGTGTATAGAAAGGACACAGCGACCAATTCTTTGCTTAGATGGGAGAGCCACCATTCTCTCCCTCTCAGAAGGGGCATACCAACGGGGCAGTACCTCCGACTGAGGAGGAACTGCTCCTCCTTGAATGCATTTAAGGAACAGGAGAAGGATTTACAAAAACGGTTCCTGAAAAGAGGGTACCCCAGGAAGATCCTGAATAGAGCATATCAAAGGGCCTTAATGAGTGATCGGACAAATTTGCTATCCCTCCACTTACATCAGAGGAACATAATGAAGGGGACAAACAAAGACAAGTTTGCCTTATTGCGACTTATGACAGTCTAGCAAAAGAGGTTCGAGAGATCCTTTATAGACATTGGAGTATCCTCCATCTGGATCCGGACCTGAAGGAGGTACTTCCAACTAAACCTCAGGTCACTTATCGCAGGGGGAGGAATCTTCGTGACTCCTTGATACACAGCCACTATTAGCGTCCCAATACAACACCAGAGGGGATGAGGTGGATCAAACCCGTGGTTGGGTGTTACCGCTGTAGCGGCTGTATAGCATGCCCCCATATTACACAATGCCATTCGTTTAGAAGTGGGGTTACCAAAAAAGAGTATACCATCCGACAATTCATTAATTGCCGCTCTCAAGGGGTGATATACAAAGCAACATGTACTTGCAGTTTGGAGTATATCGGTAAAACCGCAAGGGAATTCAGATGCCGAGTAAAAGAGACAATTTAGGTGATCTGAAACATCAAAGAGAGACATCACTGGCGAGTCATGTTACGATCCACCATGGAGGCTCTTACAAGGGGGTCAGATTCATTGGAATTGAATTGATCCCGGTCCCAGCAAGAGGAGGATACTGGAACCGTAAGATCCTCCAACGCGAAACATGATGGATATATGAACTACATACCATGGCTCCCAGTGGTCTTAATGACCAGCTTCTTTTTGGTTGCTATATCTAATTACCAATGTTGTATTCCTCTGGTGCAGAGTACAATACTAATCAGATAAGATGTCAGACCAATATTCGTGGAGCCAATGTGTGTGGCAATCTATTTGCCACTAGGATGGCCCGAACTATTCGCCGGCGAACAGTTCCCGGCGAACATAGCTTGTTCGCGTTCGCCTCAGCAGGCGAACATATGCGATGTTCGGTCCACCCCCTATACATCATCATTGAGCAAACTTTGACCCTGTACCTCACAGTCAGCAGACACATTCCAGCCAATCAGCAGCATACCCTCCCTCCCAGACCCTCCCACCTCCTGAACAGCATCCATTTTAGATTCATTCTGAAGCTGTAGTCTTAGTGAGAGGAGGGAGAGTGTAGTTGCTGCTGATTTAATAGGGAAATCGATAGCTAGGCTAGTGTATTCAGTGTCCACTCCAGTCCTGAAAGACTCATCAGATCTCTGCTGTAAGGACAGCATCCTGATAGCACCCCAAAAAGCCCTTTTTAGGGCTGCTACATTAGTCTGCTTTTTTTTCTTTTCTCCATATATATATTGCAGTTACCTGGCCTGCCCGTGTGTGAGGAGCTGCAGGCCCACAGACTGTAGTGTGCCCACTGCCAGTGCCCACCCCTGTCATCCCATGTGGCACAGGACTTTGCATCAAACAAAGGCATTTAATTTTTACCCTTTAATCTAAGGTTAGTTGCCTGCCAGTGTGTGTCAGGCTAACTTCCACTGACTGTAGTGTGCCCACTGCCAGTGCCCACCACCACTCATACCGGGTGGCACAGGCATTTAATTTTTACACTTTAGTTTAATTTCAGTTGCTTGCCTGCTGCCAGTGTGTGTCAGGCCGACTTCCACAGACTGTAGTGTGCCCACTGCCAGTGCCCACCACCACTAATACCGGGTGGCACAGTAGCTTGCCGATAAATAAGGCATTTAATTTTTACACTTTAGTCCGGATAGGGTACGTAACAGGGATTAAACTGATAGGAATAGTACTAGTTAAGACACCACTCATATAGGGTGTCACTGCACATTGCTCTGTGCACGCGCAGTGCCCCAATTTGGGAGTAAGAGGACCGACCAAGCTGCTTTTTCCATCTCCCGGTTCCTAAAATCAATTCAGTTTAGTGTATGAGAGTTTGGTCTGTCACTGTAAAGGCAGTCGAAGGTACCCGGCCTACATTTTTTTCACAAAAGGCAATCCCTGATATGGGACGTAACAGGGATTAAACTGATAGAAATAGTACTAGTTAAGACACCACTCATATCGGGTATGACAGTAAATTGCACGGCGCAGACGCAGTGACCTTGGATTAAAACAAAAGGGAGGGAGCCAGCGTTTTTTTAACCATCTCCCCGTTTGAAAAATCAATTCAATAAATGGCCCCCAGATTGGGGACGTTAGAGGGATTAAACTGATGAGAACAGTACTACAGAAAATACCACTCATATCGGGTGTGAGAGTAAATTGCACGGCGCAGACGCAGTGACCGTGGATTAAAACAAAGGGGAGGGAGCCAGCGTTTTTTTAACCATCTCCCTGTTTGAAAAATCAATTCAATTGACCTTTCGGGGACCCTTGGAGTTGTACGTGGCTGGGTGGAGGAAGAAACCTTCAATGACTTCACCGGGAAATGGCTAGCTTGGTATCCAACCTTGTGCAAATGGGGAGTTTGTGGTTGTGCAAATAGACTGTTTGCGGTTGTTTGCGGTGCATTAAAAGGGGAGTTTGGTCTGTCAATGTCTGTAAAGTGGGCGTAACCCTTACACTACCTGATCGATACAACATCATACCTGATCGTATACACACACTGGATGTTTTAAAGCATGTTATTCCAAACAATTTAGGAATGTTAGTTGATTTATGCCCTTTATGGATTAAAACCCGACTCTGCGTCCACTACGTAATTTTCCATGGGAGTTTTGCCATGGATCCCCCTCCGGCATGCCACAGTCCAGGTGTTAGTCCCCTTAAAACAACTTTTCCATCACTATTGTGGCTAGAAAGAGTCCCTTTGGTTTTTAAAATTCGCCTGTCTATTGAAGTCTATTGCGGTTCGCCCGGTTTGCCCGTTCGCGAACATTTGCGGAAGTTCGCGTTCGCTGTTCGCGAACTGAAAATTTTATGTTCGCGACATCACTATTTGCCACCACCTTCATTGGTGGAGCCCCAGTGAATGGTTATATTATATTAATCTGCCACTACCCCGGCCTCCTTCTATACAAGGGGGATATGTATTGTGGGGAGTCGCTCTGGTAGATAGCGGTGCGGGTGCAGTACAGAGGCAAAAGGGAGTCCAGAAAGTGCAGCAAAACAGTGTTTAATTCACTCTTGCATAAAGTATACAGCAAACAGTCACTTGGTGTTACTTCACACCCATCAGAAAAACGTGAAGCAAAACAAAAAGTCACATACAGGTTCCAGTCACCTGGGAGGTTTAGGTGCAGGTTCGCACCTTGCTGTCAGCCCAGCCGCAAGACAATTCACCACAGGCTTCCAGGCCGACTGCACACCTCCTTGCTGGGCTCTTGCTTCCAGCCCAGGGAGCTCCACAGCACGATCAGCAGCTCCAGGATAATCACAGAGACAGCTGCTGGTGCTGGCTGAGTTTTAAACCCAGCCCCAAAACCAGGACTGGGTCGTGGGGAGCATCCACCCACCCTACACTTTAGCTGCTCCCGGTAAGAGCCGGCCCGGATCGGCTTTGCAGCCACGCTATTTAGCAACTGTGTCAGTAGCACTACCTGCTACTGACATCAACAAAACGGCTCTTACCTCACCGAGGCTATGAACCTCGGTGACACGTACCTGCCATCTACGACGGCACCCTGCACCTTACCACAGTATATAAAAAAAAAAATGGGAGGATGATTGTGTTTATGCATATGTACTCTGCATCTAATCAAATGACCCTTTAAACTGGTATCTGCACAGTCATATGTGTTCAATTTTGGCTTACAGGCTATAATACGATTTATCAGCCTGTATAGGCCATCATGTGTGTCTTTCTTCATCCATTTAATTAATTTATTTCTTCTGATGGACATAATGTATCTATAACATATAACATCTATATCCTCCTTATGTAGGTACCTCTTTCTTGCGAGTATCAATTGACCTGCCTCTTAAACCTCAACTAAAAAGATGCCGTATTGCTGATTTATTTTAAACTGGCATCATCTATCAATAAGTTTATTTATTGGGGCTTAAGAAATTTAGAGAGGTTTGGTTCCTCCCTCCATATATGCCCTTTAATACCCGCCCAATATCACCACTCTAGGCTAAAGGACCCTTGGCCACTCCCCTGTGCTTGATCAGGTGGAGAGTGATGTATCCTTCTTGCCTCCTGAGGGGGCGCGGCTTCAGGGTCACGTGATCGGCATTCGAGCGTCACAGTAGATCACGTGACACCTGATGCAGCCTTAGGGGCGGTACTTTTAGCTACCCACGGCCTTTTTCAACCAGGCAGACCTGGTGCGGGTGCTGTCATTGCTATTACATGCACGCCATACCCTCTGGTCCATGTGCCCTTGCCTGGACCATTAGGACCTAGCCAGGGCTGTCATCTGCTCTGGGCTATGTATTTCTAATTGCTGACTTGCCAACATCTTTGGGCGCTGGATGCAGCCTATATCTTCACATCTACCTGGCTGCTTCCTACAAAGTCTGGACGACATCAGTTCCTCCTTCTTGTGTATCTCACCTGACTGATAAGTATCACGGTTTAATATTACATTTGTTTATGGTATATCGATAATTACGTCCATCCATTGAGATTTGATCCCCTGATGAATTAGCTGTATGCTAAGGAAACACGTTGGGATGTAATTACATGTGACATCTGTTCCTCGTTCAATTATATTGTATCTTATTATTGTGATTCCCAGACTATCTACGTTTCCATATCTTTTTGTCTCGACGAAGTTGGGCAGTCGCTGTCCTGTCGGCAGGGAAACTCAGGGAACAACAATTTACATATAACAGAAGCTGTTAGGGGCATAGTCCCGACGTTCTTCCCCTTCATCTATTCTGTTTCTTTTATGTCTTCTGGGGGCTTTGAGCCTCTTTTTTTGTGTTACAATTTGGGGCCATATATTTCCTTTTAAGGATGTATTAAAAGTTATATTTTAAAAGGTATTAATTGTTATTTTTAGTCCATTTTCTAAACCCCATATTTTTTTTATTTTTCTGCCGATCATCTTGTGCAGGGGCTCATTTTTTGCAGGAAGAGTTGATATTTTTATTGGTAGCATTTTTGCATACATATGATTTTTTGATCATTCATTATTACACTTTATGGGGCATGAGGTGATTTTTTTGGGGTTACCGTTTTGGAGGGCATACGCCTTTTTGATTGCACTTTTTGTGATGTGCTCAGTTTTTTTTTTTGTTTTGTTTTTTTCGGTGTTTATCGGATGAGGTGGATCATGTGATATATTTATTGAGCCGGTCATTACGGATGCTGAGATACCTAATATGTGTGTTTTTTTTCTATTTTTTATTATAAAATCAGGGGAAAAAGGTTTTTTTTCATTTTTTACTTGAATTTTTTTTATTAAAAACTCTTTTTTTAACTTTTTTTTTTAACTTTATTCATGCCCCACTCTGGGACTTCAACTTTTGGGGGTCTGATCCCCTCTGCAATGCATTACAATACATCTGTATTGTAATGTATTGCCTGTTAGTGTATTACTCAGTGTAATACACTAACAGGTTGCCTAGGAGGCCTAGCCTGGGGCTGAAACTCCTCGGCCTCCATAGAAGGCAGGTCCTGATGCCTTGCATGGCATTGAGCAGCCTCTGCAAGCCATCGGGCTGCCTTCTCACCCATCGGAGCCCGATGGGCTTCCTCACCCGCCACAAGGGGTTAATCCACCGGCATCGGCTTTAACAGCTATTCCGGCAGATACAGCAGGGGCCCAGCTATCAGGGACTGCCGGGCGACTGCAGTGATGTTGTAATGCAATGCGTTTATTTGTTTAATAAAATGGATATAAAAAAAAAGAATTACAATGACTCATTTGCAACAGTATGCTACTGGGATTAGGAAGGGATGCTGGCAGTAAGCCTTTGACCTGTATAAGCTTGAGATTTATTTTTTATTTTTATTAAAGGTGTCTTCATATACAGAAAACATTTGTATTTCTTGCAGGGGATTTTATATTGGGCTTTATAGTGCAAGAGTAGCTGCCAGCAGCAACTGTACAAAACACAGTCTGACCAGCCCCTCACTCCCTAAAAGCTTACTCTAAAGCTTTCCCTGATCAAATTCTTAAAATCAAACCAATTTATGGCCCCTATTACACGGGCGAGAATTCTGTGTGGGTGCAATGTGTGATGCGAACGCATTGTGCCCGCACTGATGGCACTGAATCTGGACCCATTCATTTCAATGGGTCTGTGTACATGAGCGTTAGTTTTCACGCATCACTTGTGCATTGCGTGAAAATCGTAGCATGTTCTATATTCTGCGTTTTTCATGCAATGTTGAACCCCATAGAAGAGAATGGGGCTGCGCGAAAATCGCATTGGATCTGCAAGCAAGTGCTGATGTGATACGTTTTTCACTGATGGTAACTAAGAGATAATGTTTGTAAACATTCAATTTTTTATCACGTGCGTGCAAAATGCATTAAATCGCATTGCACCCGTGCAATAAAAACGGTACAACTGAACACATTAGCAAGCAAAACTGAATGGACTTTCTTGCAAAATCGTGCATTTTTCACTGAATGAATCCACAATGTATCTGGACCTAATCCGCTCACACTCGTCTGCAAGGGGCCTATATCTTTTTATTTTCTCCTTATAATGTCCCTATCACAGTACATTAGTGGCTTGTGTCTATTATTTATTAGACACTGCCACATAACTTATTTTTATAAAGTTAGTAACAAATCTTATTTGTTTAGAATTGATTACTCATCTCTAATATGTATGCACAATAAGTAGGCATACTTGTATTGTGTGTACTGTGTGCACACTGAGGCAGATTTCAGGCAAGAAATCTATTTATCACAGTGACTCATGCTGGATGATAAATTCAGTGCTTGTCACAGTGGAATATCCTTTTTTACTTTCTTTCTTCAAAATTATGTTTAAAATATGATGTGCCTAATCACTCCAAAAAAACTCTGGCACAATACTAAATGTGGACCACAGTGTGTGTACTGTGAGTCTTGTTTTTGCAATGTGTTTGTCCTGTGATAATTTAACTCTTCTCCTCTGTCTCAAGTAAAAAGACTAAGGGACACTTTACCCTAGTGATTAGAGATGAG
Source organism: Bufotes viridis (assembly GCA_033119425.1). NCBI lineage: Eukaryota > Metazoa > Chordata > Amphibia > Anura > Bufonidae > Bufotes > Bufotes viridis. Next base: position 242,580,583 of record CM065593.1, on the reverse strand, counting down.
CGAACACCTGGATGTTCGGGTTCGAGAACCCGAACCCCATTGAAGTCAATGGGAACCCGAACTTTTAGGCACTAAAAAGGCTGTAAAATAGTCCAGGAAAGGGCTAGAGGGCTGCCAAAGGCAGCAAAATGTAGATAAATCCCCTGCAAACAAATGTGGATAGGGAAATGAATTAAAATAAAATAAAATAAATAAAAATTAACCAATATCAATTGGAGAGAGGTCCCACAGCAAGGAATCATGCGTCATATCACCCACCACTGGAGAAGGCCACTCTCATTTATTTTCGGACCAGCACCCAGACAGAGGATACAGGTCCCGCAGCAAGGAATCATGCGTCATATCAACCACCACCGGAGAAGGCCACTCTCAGTTATTTCAGCCCAGCACCCAGACAGAGGAGAGAGGTCCCACAGCAAGGAATCATGCGTCATATCAACCACCACCGGAGAAGGCCACTCTCATTTATTTTGGACCAGCACCCAGACAGAGGAGAGAGGTCCCACATCAAGGAATCATGCGTCATATCAACCACCACCGGAGAAGGCCACTCTCATTTATTTTGGACCAGCACCCAGACAGAGGATACAGGTCCCACAGCAAGGAATCATGCATCATATCAACCACTACCGGAGAAGGCCCCTCTCATTTATTTTGGACCAGCACCCAGACAGAGGAGAGAGGTCCTACATCAAGGAATCATGCGTCATATCAACCACCACCGGAGAAGGCCACTCTCATTTATTTTGGACCAGCACCCAGACAGAGGATACAGGTCCCACAGCAAGGAATCATGCGTCATATCAACCACCACCGGAGAAGGCCACTCTCATTTATTTTGGACCAGCACCCAGACAGAGGATACAGGTCCCACAGCAAGGAATCATGCGTCATATCAACCACCAACGGAGAAGGCCACTCTCAATTATTTTGGACCAGCACCCAGACAGAGGAGAGAGGTCCCACATCAAGGAATCATGCGTCATATCAACCACCACCGGAGAAGGCCACTCTCATTTATTTTGGATCAGCACCCAGACAGAGGATACAGGTCCCACATCAAGGAATCATGCGTCATATCTACCACCACCGGAGAAGGCCACTCTCATTTATTTTGGACCAGCACCGAGACAGAGGATACAGGTCCCACAGCAAGGAATCATGCGTCATAACAACCACCACCGGAGAAGGCCACTCTCATTTATTTTGGACCAGCACCCAAACAGAGGAGAGAGGTCCCACATCAAGTAATCATGCGTCATATCAACCACCAACGGAGAAGGCCACTCTCATTTAGTTCAGACCAGCACCCAGACAGAGGAGAGAGGTCCCACATCAAGGAATCATGCGTCATATCAACCACCAACGGAGAAGGCCACTCTCAGTTATTTCGGACCAGCACCCAGACAGAGGAGAGGTTCATTCAACTTTGGGTTGCACCGCAAGATCAGGGAAAATTTAAAAAAATGAGGATTTAATAAAGAAGTGCCCCGGAGTACAAGAATACATGGTTGATGGGGAGGCAGTTATAAATGTTTATTCTGCACAAGGGAGGCACAGGTCCTGTGGGATCCATGCCTGGTTCATTTTTATGAACGTCAGCTTGTCCACGTTGGCTGTGGACAGGCGGCTGCGTTTGTCAGTAATGACGCCCCCTGCCGTGCTTTATACACGTTCAGACAAAACGCTGGCCGCCGGGCAGGCCAGCACCTCCAAGGCATAAAATGCTGGCCACGTGGACAATTTGGAGACCCAGAAGTTGAATGGGGCCGAACCATCAGTCAGTACGTGGAGGGGAGTGCAGACGTACTGTTCAACCATGTTAGTGAAATGCTGCCTCCTGCTAACACGTTCCGTATCAGGTGGTTGTGCAGTTAGCTGTGGCGTGGAGACAAAACTTTTCCACATTTCTGCCATGCTAACCCTGCCCTCAGAAGAGCTGGCCGTGACACTGCTGCATTGGCGACCTCTTGCTCCTCCTCTGCCTTCGCCTTGGGCTTCCACCTGTTCCCCTGTGACATTTGGGAATGCTCTCAGGAGCGCCTCTACCAGCGTGCGCTTGAACTCGCGCATCTTCCTATCACGCTCCAGTGCAGGAAGTAAGGTGGGCACATTGTCTTTGTACCGGGGATCCAGCAGGGTGGCAACCCAGTAGTCCGCACACATTAAAATGTGCGCAACTCTTCTGTCGTTGCGCAGGCACTGCAGCATGTAGTCGCTCATGTGTGCCAGGCTCCCCAGAGGTAAGGACAAGCTGTCCTCTGTGGGAGGCGTATCGTCATCGTCCTCCGTATCCCCCCAGCCACGCACCAGTGATGGGCCTGAGCTGTGTCGGGTGCCACACCGCTGTGAACCTGCTTCATCCTCATCCTCCTCCACCTCCTCCTCATCCTCCTCGTCCTCCAGTAGTGGGCCCTGGCTGGCCACATTTGTACCTGGCTTCTGCTGTTGCAAAAAACCTCCCTCTGAGCCACTTCTAACAGACTGGCCTGAAAGTGATAAAAATGACCCCTCATCTTCCTCCTCCTCCTCCTCCTCCTGGGCCACCTCCTCTTCCATCATCGCCCTAAGCGTTTTCTCAAGGAGACATAGAAGTGGTATTGTAACGCTGATAACGGTGTCATCGCCGCTGGCCATGTTGGTGGAGTACTCGAAACAGCGCAACAGGGCACACAGGTCTCGCATGGAGGCCCAATCATTGGTGGTGAAGTGGTGCTGTTCCGCAGTGCGACTGACGCGTGCGTGCTGCAGCTGAAACTCCACTATGGCCTGCTGCTGCTCGCACAGTCTCTCCAGCATGTGCAAGGTGGAGTTCCACCTGGTGGGCACGTCGCATATGAGGCGGTGAGCGGGAAGGCCGAAGTTACGCTGTAGCGCAGACAGGCGAGCAGCGGCAGGATGTGAACGCCGGAAGTGCGCACAGACGGCCCTCACTTTATGCAGCAGCTCTGACATGTTGGGGTAGTTGTGAATGAACTTCTGCACCACCAAATTCAGCACATGCGCCAGGCAAGGGATGTGCGTCAAACCGGCTAGTCCCAGAGCTGCAACGAGATTTCACCCATTATCGCACACCACCAGGCCGGGCTTGAGGCCCACCAGCAGCAACCACTGGTCGGTCTGTTGTTAAATACCCCGCCACAACTCCTGCGCGGTGTGGGGCCTGCTGACGTTTACCTCGGGCTGTGCTGAAGTTGGTGGTGAAGGTGTGTGGCTGACTGGATGAGCTGGTGGAAGCAGAGGAGGAGGAAGCCGAGTAGGAGGAGGAGGCTACAGGAGGCAAAGAATTATGCCCTGTGAACCTTGGCGGCGGAAGGACGTGCGCCAAGGAACTCTCCGCCTGGGGCCCAGCCGCCACTACATTTACCCAGTGTGCAGTTAGGGAGATATAGCGTCCCTGGCCGTGCTTACTGGTCCACGTATCTGTGGTTAGGTGGACCTTGCCACAGATGGCGTTGTGCAGTGCACACTTGATTTTATCGGATACTTGGTTGTGCAGGGAAGGCACGGCTGTCTTGGAGAAGTAGTGGCGGCTGGGGACAACATACTGTGGGACAGCCATGGACATCAGCTGTTTGAAGCTGTCTGTGTCCACCAGCCAGAATGACGGCATTTCAAAGGCCAGTAGTTTAGAAATGCTGGCATTCAGGCCCAGGGCTCGAGGGTGGCTAGGTGGGAATTTACGCTTTCTCTCCAAGGTTTGTGAGATGGAGAGCTGAACGCTGCCGTGTGACATGGTGGAGATGCTTGATGACGCAGGTGGTGGTGTCGGTGGCACATCCTCTGTTTGGTGGGCGGCCGGTGCCAACATTCCAACCGAGGCGGAGGAAGAGGCCGAGGCAGCAGCAGAAGAGGGAGCAGGGGGAGCCTGAGTGAGTTCCTTGCTTTTAAGGTGTTTACTCCACTGCAGTTCATGCTTTGCATGTAGATGCCTGGTCATGCAGGTTGTGCTAAGGTTCAGAACGTTAATGCCTCGCTTCAAGATCTGATGGCACAGCGTGCAAACCACTCGGGTCTTGTCGTCAGCACATTGTTTACAGAAGTGACATGCCAGGGAACTCCTTGAAGCTGCCTTTGGGGTGCTTGGTCCCTGGTGGCGGTGGCCAGTATCAGGCAAACTCTCTTGGCGGCGGCTGTTCTGTTTTTGCCCCCTGCTCCCTCTTTTGCTACGCTGTTGGCTCGGTCTCACCACTGCCTCTTCCTCTGAACTATGAAAGTCAGTGGCACGACCTTCATTCCATGTGGGGTCTAGGATCTCATCGTCCCCTGCATCGTCTTCCACACAGTCTTCCTCCCTGACCTCCTGTTCGGTCTGCACACTGCAGAAAGACGCAGCAGTTGGCACCTGTGTTTTGTCATCATCAGAGACGTGCAGACTCCGATGAGGTGGTATTCCCATGTCCTCATCATCAGGAAACATCAGTGGTTGTGCATCAGTGCATTCTATGTCTTCCACCACTGGGGAAGGGCTAGGTGGATTTCCTTGGGAAACTCTGCCAGCAGAGTCTTCAAACAGCATAAAAGACTGCTGCATAACTTGAGGCTCTGACAGTTTCCCTGATATGCATGGGGGTGATGTGACAGACTGATGGGCTTGGTTTTCAGGTGCCACCTGTGCGCTTTCTGCAGAAGACCAGGTGGGAGATAATGTTGTGAACATGCTGGATCCACTGTTGGCCACCCAATTGACTAGCGCCTGTACCTGCTCAGGCCTTACCATCCTTAGAACGGCATTGGGCCCCACCAAATATCGCTGTAAATTCTGGCGGGTACTGGAACCTGAGGTAATTGGTTCACTAGGACGTGTGGCTGTGGCAGAATGGCCACATCCTCTCCCAGCACCAGAGGGTACACTAACACCACCACGACCGCGTCCGCGTCCCTTACTAGATGTTTTCCTCATTGTTACCGTTCACCAAGCAGCACAACAAGGAATAAAATATTTGGCCCAATGTATTGATTTTAACTATCTGCCTATTTGTTTATGTAGCATATTACACTAATCCAGGCACAGCAGTAACCACTGATTTAGGGGAATATCTCTTTTAGGGCAAGTATTTTGGCCCTGGATGAAAGGTATCCTTTTATGGACAGATTTACAATGGGCCTGCAACAGCTGGGACACGAGAGTCAGGGTATTGCTATTTTGCCAGATTAATTTCACCCCAGAACAAAATATATGTTTTAGCGGACACTGTGAAACGTGGCCTGCAACAGCTGGGACAGATTCAGGGTATTGCTATTTTGGCAAGTGAATTACACCCCAGAACAAAATATATGTTTTGGCAGACACTATTCTATTTTGCCAGCCACAGCTGAAACCACTGATTTATGGTATTGCTATTTTGGCAAGTGAATTACACCCCAGAACAAAATATATGTTTTGGCAGACACTATTCTATTTTGCCAGCCACAGCTGAAACCACTGATTTATGGTATTGCTATTTTGGCAAGTGAATTACACCCCAGAACAAAATATATGTTTTGGCGGACACTATTATATTTTGCCAGCCACAGCTGAAACCACTGATTTATGGTATTGCTATTTTGGCAATTGAATTTCACCCCAGAACAAAATATATGTTTTGGCGGACACTATGAATCCTGGCATGCAACAGCTGGGACACCAGATTCAGGGTATTGCTATTTTGGCAAGTGAATTACACCCCAGAACAAAATATATGTTTTGGCGGACACTATTATATTTTGCCACCCACAGCTGAAACCACTGATTTATGGTATTGCTATTTTGGCAATTGAATTTCACCCCAGAACAAAATATATGTTTTGGCGGACACTATTCTATTTTGCCAGCCACAGCTGAAACCACTGATTTATGTTATTGCTATTTTGGCAATTGAATTTCACCCCAGAACAAAATATATGTTTTAGCGGACACTATTCTATTTTGCCAGCCACAGCTGAAACCATTGATTTATGGTATTGCTATTTTGGCAAGTGAATTACACCCCAGAACAAAATATATGTTTTGGCGGACACTATTATATTTTGCCAGCCACAGCTGAAACCACTGATTTATGGTATTGCTATTTTGGCAATTGAATTTCACCCCAGAACAAAATATATGTTTTGGCGGACACTATTCTATTTTGCCAGCCACAGCTGAAACCACTGATTTATGGTATTGCTATTTTGGCAATTGAATTTCACCCCAGAACAAAATATATGTTTTGGCGGACACTATGAATCCTGGCATGCAACAGCTGGGACACCAGATTCAGGGTATTGCTATTTTGGCAAGTGAATTACACCCCACAACAAAATATATGTTTTGGCAGACACTATTCTATTTTGCCAGCCACAGCTGAAACCACTGATTTATGGTATTGCTATTTTGGCAATTGAATTTAACCCCAGAAAATAATCTATCCTTTGCCAGACAGCAGACAGTATTATACTTGTCTAGCCAAAGCTGGAACACCAGATTTAGGGGATTGGTATTTTGGCAATTGTATTTAACCCCTTAATAAAATATAGAAATTTCTTTCCTGAGTTTCTAGGGGTGACAATTATCACAGCCAAGCCCCTGATGTAGGATATAGCAAAAAATAAATAAATAGTATTGATGGATTGATGGACTTGGTGGCAGCTTCTTCTGGCGCACCACAAGTCACAAAATGGCCGCCGATCAACCCAGAAAATAAGTGACAGAAAAACGCTCTGTGCAGCCTAAAAACCAGCGAGCAAGTAACTAGCAGAAGTTCAATGATTCTCAGCTGTAAATCGATCCGTTCATTAGGTGCTGTTGCTGACTTTAACCTGCCTAATCTCGCCTTGACAGAAGCTGCGTCCTCTCCCTACACTAATCAGAGCAGTGTGACGTGCGGCGCTACGTGACTCCAGCTTAAATAGAGGCTGGGTCACATGCTGCACTTGGCCAATCACAGCCATGCCATTAGTAGGCATGGCTGTGATGGGCTCTTAGGGCAAGAAGTAAAACGCTAGCTGATTGGCTGCTGTGCAGCCCTTCAGAAAGCGGGAAGTAATCGACGAACACCGAACCCGAACTTTTTTGAAAATGTCTGGGTTCGGGTCCGGGTCCCGGACACCTCAAAATTCGGTACGAACCCGACCGATGCTCGAACTGTTCGCTCAACACTACTAGTGATTATAGTATTATCTAGCATTCTGCAAATTTACCAAAGCTATAACACCATGCAACAGGTTTTAAATAGGGTATTCGGTAGTTCAATGTTGACAACCTATCTTCAGGATAAGTCATCACTATTTGATTGGTGGAGGTCCAACTCCCGCCATCCCCCGTGATCTGCTGTTTAAAGAGGTTGCGGCGCTCTAGTGAGTGATGCAGCCTCTTCACAGCATCCCAAGCACAGGATTGTGAATTGCATAACAGCTGTGCTTGGCTTTGCAGTACATGCCCATTCAGTTCAGTGGGACTAAGCCCAAACAGACCAGTCGACCAACGAATATAACGTCACTGGCCTATGAGGGGTTGCAGTGCTTGCAGAATGCTACAGCTTCATCAGAAATCTGAGCTGCAGGGGTGCTAAGAGTAAGACACCACAGTATTGATTTTCTAGAAAACTCCTTTAACCCTTTCTACCCCGAGCGAGTTTTCACCTTCCTGCCCAGGCCATTTTTTACAAATCTGACATTTGTCACTTTATGTGGTAATAACTTTAAAATGCTTTTACTTATCTAGGCCATTCTGAGGCCATTTTTTCATCACATTTTGTACTTCATGACAGTGGTAAAATTGAGTCAAAAAATGTCATTTTTATTTATAAAAAAAATACCAAATTTACCAAATAATTTTGAAAAATGTCTATTTCTCTACTTTTATAATAGATAGGAATAACTCCAAAAAAAGTTATTTCTTTACATTTCCCATATGTCTACTTCATGTTTGGATCATTTTGTGAATGCCATTTTATTTTTTGGGAGGTTAGAAGGCTTAGAAGTTTGGAAGCAAGTCTTATAAAACCCACTTTTTAAGTGTGAGGCTTACATAATAGAAACCACCCAAAAATGACCCCATTTTAGAAACTACACCCATGAGGTATTCAAAACTGATTTTACAAACTTTGTTAACCATTTTGGTGAATAAATGGAAAATAAAGACGGAATTTCAAAATTTCACTTTTTTGGCAGATTTTCCATTTTAATATTTTTTTCCCCGCTAACAAAGCAAAGGTTAACAGCCAAACAAAACTCAATATTTATTGCCCTGATTCTGTAGTTTACAGAAACACCCCATATGTGGTCATAAACTGCTGTACGGCCACATGGCAAGGCGCAGAAGGAAAGGAACGACATATGGTTTTTGGAAGGCAGATTTCACTGGAATAATTTTAAGTTGCCATGTCACATTTAAAGACCCCCTGATGCACCCCTAGAGTAGAAACTGCTAAAAAATTACCCCATTTTATAAACTATGGGATAAGTTGGCAGTTTTGTTGTACTACTTTAGTGTACATATAATTTTTGGTAGCTCTATAGGCAAGGTAACAAAACATAGCTGTTTTGGCACCATTTTTATTTTTTGTTATTTACAGAGTTTATCTGACAGGTTAGATCATGTTGTATTTTTTTAGAGCAGGCTGTTATGGATGCAACAATACCAACTGTGACAACTTTTTAGGTTGTTTGTTTCAGTTTTACAAAATAAAACATTTTGAAAAAAAAGATTTTTTTTGTGTCTCCATATTCTGAAATCCATAGTATTTTTAAAATTTTGGGCGACTGTCTTATGAAGGGGCTGATATTTTTTTGGTATGAGATGACGGTTTTATTGGTACTATTTTAGGGTGCAAATAACTTTTTAATCACTTGTTTTTACACTTTTTGTGATGTAAGGTGACAAATGTCTTTTTTACACTGTTTTTAATTTTTTTTACGGTGTTCGCCTGAGGGGATAGTTCATGTGATATTTCTTACGGACGTGGCAATACCTAATATTAGTGTTGAGCGAACAGTTCGAGAAACGTTCGGGTCCGAACCCGGACATTTTCAAAACATTTTGGGTTTGGGTCCGGTGTTCGTCGATTACTTCCCGCTTTCTGAAGGGCTGCACAGCAGCCAATCAGCTAGCGTTTTACTTCTTGCCCTAAGAGCCTATCACAGCCATGCCTACTAATGGCATGGCTGTGATTGGCCAAGTGCAGCATGTGACCCAGCCTCTATTTAAGCTGGAGTCACGTAGCGCCGCACGTCACACTGCTCTGATTAGTGTAGGGAGAGGATGCAGCTTTTGTGAGGGCGAGATAGGCAGGGATAAAGAAGTGAATGATCTACCTTTCTACACCTGTGCATCAGAACAACTCAGCTGAGCTGTTCACTGAAAGTCACTATTTTGTTTAGACTGGCCAGAGCGATTTTTACTGGCACATGTAACTGGGCTGACCGGCGGTGGCCATTTTGGGACTTGTGGTGCGCCAGCACAAGCTGCCACAGAGTCTAAACCAAAGCTCCAAAGAAGTGAAAACTCTACACCTGTGAATCAGAACAACAGCGATTCAGCTGCTCAGTCAAAGTCAATTTTTTTTCTGGCTGGGCAGACCGTTTTCTGGCACATGTTACTGGGCTGATAGGCGGCGGCCTTTTTGGGACTTGTGGTGCTACAGCAAAAGCTGCCACAACGTCCATTAATCTCATGTAATAGTCGATTTTTTCATAGATATACTACATCAGGGGTTTGGCTGTGCTTGTGTCACCCATACTAACTGCAAAGATATTTAATATATCAGTGGTGAAACTGAAAGTAACCCACTTGGATAGCAAATCCCATGAATGTGCTGTTCCAGCTAGGCTAGCCAGTGCCACTACAGCCAAGTCCAATACTGTCAGCCAGAAATATTTTCTTTTTATGTGCCAGAAATATAAATTAAAAAAGCTTTCACCGTAATAATAAAATTATTCTGGTGTTAGACCAGAAGAAGCACTCCTGTTGTATTTAATACTGTAAAAAGGCTTAGGCAATATTTCTCCCAGTGTGGGAAATTTATCTAGCAAAACTAGCATTTTAAAAATTCCGGTGTTCTGAAATACCAGCAGTCCTCTTGTAATTAATACCGCCAAAAGGCATTATATCGTCCAGTGTTGTAATTTTGGTGAAAAAAGGCCAATTTAATCAATCTGGTGTTAGTTAGACCAGAAACAGTAGGCCGCACGTTTTACTCCTGTAAAAGGAATTATATCTCCCCATGTGGGAATCTATGTACCAAAACTAGCATTTTAAAAATTCTGGTGTCCAATTTGCAGCAGTTTTCTTGTAATTAATACCGGAAAAAGGAATTATATCTTCCAGTGTGGGAATTTATGTACACAAACTAGCATTTTAAAAATTCTGGTGTCCAATTAGCAGCAATCTTCTTGTAATTAATACCTGAAAAAGGCATTACATTGTCCAGTGTTGTAATTTTGGTGAAAAAAAGGCCAATTTAATCAATCTGGTGTTAGGCACACCAGAAACAGTAGGCCTCACGTTTTTACTCCTGTAAAAAGGAATTAATACCGGAAAAAGGCATTACATTGTCCAGTGTTGTAATTTTGGTGAAAAAAAGGCCAATTTAATTAATCTGGTGTTAGTTACACCAGAAACAGTAGACCTCACGTTTTTACTCCTGTAAAAAGGAATTATATCTCCCCGTGTGGGAATCTATGTACCAAAACTAGCATATTAAAAATTCTGGTGTCCAATTTGCAGCAGTTTTCTCGTAATTAATAACGGAAAAAGGAATTATATCTTCCAGTGTGGGAATTTTGGGGCTAAAAAATAATATATTTTATTGTGGTGCGAGTTGAATTGCAACAATGAGGAAACATTCTATTAAGGGACGAGGACGCGGTCGTGGTGGTGTCCGTGGAGCCTCTGTTGCTGGCAGAGGACGTGGCAGTTCGGCTTCAGGCGCACAAAGTAGTGAACCAACTCCCTCAAGTAGCCGGCAGAATTTACAGCGATATTTGGTGGGGCCCAATGCCGTTATGAGGATGGTAAGGCCTGAGCAGGTACAGACATTAGTCGATTGGGTGGCCGACAGTGCTTCCAGCACTTTCACCACATTGTCTTCCGCCCAGTCTTCTGCGGAAAGCGCACAGGTGGCACCTGAAAACCAAGCCCATCAGTCTGTCACATCACCCCCATGCATATCAGTGAAACTGTCTGAGCCTCAAGTTATGCAGCAGTCTCTTATTCTGTTTGAAGACTCTGCTCCCACGGTTTTCCAGGGGTGTCCACCTAGCCCTTCCCCAGCGGTGGAAGACATTCCATGCACTGACGCACAACCACTTATGTATCCAGATGATGAGGACATGGGAATACCACCACAGCAGAGTGACCGATTCTCTGATGATGACGAAACACTGGTGCCCACTGCCGCGTCTTATTGCAGTGTGCAGACTGAACAGGAGGAGGTCAGGGAGGAAGACTGGGTGGAAGACGATGCAGAGGACGATGAGGTCTTAGACCCCACATGGACTGAAGGTCGTGCTGCTGACTTAAATAGTTCAGAGGAAGAGGCAGTGGTGAGACTGAGACAACAGCGAAGCCAAAGAGGGAGCAGGGGGCAAAAGCAGAACAGCCGCCGTCCAGAGAGTTCGCCTGCTATTGGCCAGCGCCAACAGGGACCCAGCACCACAAAGGCATCTTCAAGGAGTTCCCTGGCATGGCACTTCTTCAAACAATGTGCTGACGACAAGACCAGAGTGGTTTGCACGCTGTGCCATCAGACCCTGAGGCGAGGCATTAATGTTCTTAACCTGAGCACCACCTGCATGATCAGGCATCTACATGCAAAGCATGAACTGCAGTGGAGTACACACCTTAAAAACAAGGAACCCGCTCAGGCTCCCCCTGCTCCCTTTAGCGCTGCTGCCTCGGCTTCCGCCTCGAGAGGAATGTTGCCACCTGCCGAGCAGCAAACAGAGGATGTGCCACCGACTAAAAGTGGCCTTCTCTTGTGCTGGGTGATGTAAAACTGATGCTTGTGCCATCTGACATGGTTGCCGGGGTCCCATTAAATGGTGGCCTACTCCTGTGGTGGGTGATCTAAATGCCTGATTCACTGCTGTGAAAACCTCTCTCCTCCGTCTGGGTGCAGGGGTCAAAGTCTCTAAAAGTGGCCTTCTCTTGTGCTGGGTGATGTAAAACTCATGCTTGTACCATCTGACATGGTTGCCGGGGTCCCATTAAATGATGGCCTACTCCTGTGGTGGGTGATCTAAATGCCTGATTCTCTGCTGTGCAAACCTCTCTCCTCCGCCTGGGTGCAGGGGTCAAAGTCTCTCAAAGTCGCCTTCTCCTGTGCTGGGTGATGTAAAACTGATGATTGTGCCATCTGACATTGTTGCCGGGGTCCCATTAAATGGTGGCCTACTCCTGTGGTGGGTGATCTAAATGCCTGATTCTCTGCTGTGAAACCTCACTCCTCCGTCTGGGTGCAGGGGTCAAAGTCTCTAAAAGTGGCCTTCTCTTGTGCTGGGTGATGTAAAACTGATGCTTGTACCATCTGACATGGGTGCAGGGGTCAAATTAACTAAATGGTGGCCTACTCCTGTGGTGGGTGATATGATGCCTGAATATGTGCTGTGGGGCCTCTCTCCTCTTTCTGGGTGCAGGGGTCAAAGTAACTAAAAGTGGCCTTCTCCTGTGCTGGATGGTATAAATGTAATGCTTGTGCTATCTGACATGTCTCCTCTGTCTGGGTGCTAAGGCCTAAGTCACTGAAAGTGGCCTTCTCCTGTGGTGGTTGATATGATGCCAGATTCTCTGCTGTGGGACCTCTCTCCTTTGTCTGGATGCTGGGGTTGAAATAATAGTAAGCGACCTTCTCCATTGGTGGGTGATTTGAAGCCTGATTCTGTGCTATGGGACCTAACTCCAATTAATATTGGTTAATTTTTATTTATTTTATGTTAAGTCATCATTTCCCTATCTACATTTGTTTGCAGGGGATTTACCTACATTTTGCTGCCTTTTGCAACCCTCTAGCCCTTTCCCGGAGTCTTTTACAGCCTTTTTAGTGCCCAAAAGTTCGGGTCCCCATTGACTTCTATGGGGTTCGTGTTCGGGATGAAGTTCGGGTTGAGTTCCGATCACGAACCCGGACATTTTCCGGAAGTCCGGCCGAACCTCTCGAACCCGAACATCCAGGTGTTCGCTCAACTCTACCTAATATGTCTACTTTTCTTTTTTTCCCTATTTTTTTTAAAATGTTACTTTATCTTGGGAAAGGGACGCTTTTTTTTAACTTGAAACTTTTAATTTTGGGGGTCTGATCCCCTTTACAATGCATCACAATACTTCTGTATTGTGATGCATTAGCTGTAAGTGTATTACACACTGTAATACACTTCAGTCTGCTTGCCTGTGAGATCCAGGGGGCTGGATCTCACAGGCTGTCACGGAAGGCAGCCACAATGCCTAAGGAAGGCGTTGTGCTGCCTTCTCTGCTATATAGGTCCCCGTCACAGCAGCGCGGGGACCCGATGGCCACCCCACACCCGGCACGATCCCGCACGTGCCGGGGTCAGCGCAGACCACGGCAGTGTGAGGGTTAATGCACCGTCATCTGTGTTTTCACCGATGCCGACCCATACAGCAGGGGACCGGCTATCGGTTACTGCCGGACCCTGCCGTTGATCGGGTGGGCGCAGCTTCTGCAGTAATAGTACGGCGCTGGACGGGAAGTCACGTCCTGCTGCGCCGGACTATTATGCCGCTGGTCGGGATGGGGTTAACTCATGACATAAACAAAAATATATGTAAAAAGTTTTGCAACAGTTAAAACATTTCCATGTTAGATATTTCCTTCATCATGAACACAACCCGTTTGGGTGCGGTTACACTGTCAGGTTTCTGCATGCAGTTTTAGAATTCACTCACGGCTGTTTTTTGCTTCTAAAGCTGCATGCAGAAGCCTTACAATGTGGCCATAGTCCTTAGCCTTTCAGTTTAGAGCTGCAGTGGTGATCTCCCCAGGTTAGATAGCCACTGCTACCACCCACAAGCATTTTATGTTACTGGGGAAAGCCACAAGACATTTCCACTACAGGGGAAATGCAGTATTATATTGGGACCATTAAGATTAACAGTTATCACGGATGGCCCAATTCCACCTAAATATGGAAACCATCTCTATGATGTTCATATTCTCTTATAGGGCAATTTCCTCTTAACCAAAGGCAAAAAGTTTTTCTGTCCTAGGTACAAATATTAAGGTTACACATTTTGCAGAAGATCCCGAGGTGCTTACTGTAGAATGTAAACTGACTGGTGGCAATTAAACTAGATTGTGGACTGATCTGTGGCAGCATTTACACTAGACTGTGGAATGACTGGTTGGATCATTTACACTAGACTATGAACTGATCGGTGACAGTGTTCACACTGGACTAAGGATGGCCTACAGTATTTACACTAAACTGTGGATTAATCAATTTGGTACTTTAAACTGCTCCACTCAGCCAATCATCTAAAACACCTAAAAAGTTTAACCCACATTAAGAATATTTTTGGGCCAATTCTGGGACATTTACAGTTGTGTTTAAAATTATTCAACCCCCACTAAAATTGAGTGTTTTGGCCAGTTTGACATTGATTTTGATCATTTCAGTCATCTTGTTTACAATTAAATCAAAGAGGCACTTGTAAGTCAGACAAATATAACATAACATTTATAATGAAATAACCACAAATGTCTTTTCTGTGCTCACATCATTATCAGTTTTATTCAACCCCCAAGTGACATTCAATCTTAGTACTTAGTACAACATCCTTTTCCAGTTATAACAGCTTTTAAACGTGAAGCATAGCTTGACACAAGAGTCTTGCAGCGATTTACAAGTATCTTCACCCATTCTTCATGGGCAAAAGCCTCCAGTTCTGTCACATTCTTAGGCTTGCGTGCTGCAACTGCTTTCTTTAAGTCCCACCAGAGGTTCTCAATCGGATTTAAGTTTGGTGACTTCGATGGCCACTTCAAAATGTTCCAGCCTTCAATCTGCAACGATGCTCTAGTGGACTTGGAGGTATGCTTGGGATCATTGTCCTGTTGAAAGGTCCAACGTCTCCCAAGCCTCAGGTTTGTGACGGACTGCATCATATTTTCATCCAATATCTCCTGGTACTGAAGAGAATTCATGGTACCTTGCACACGCTGAAGCTTCCCTGTACCTATGGAAGCAAAACAGACCCAAAACATTAGTGACCCCCCGCCATGCTTAACAGTAGGCAAGGTGTTCTTTTCTTCATAGGCCTTGTTCTTCCTCCTCCAAACATAGCGTTGATCTATGGGCCCAAACAGTTCTAATTTTGTTTCATCAGTCCACAGAACACTATCCCAAAACTGCATACTGCAGTCCACTCTTCTTATTCTTTGGAGACAGCAAGGGGGTGCGTCTGGGAGTTCTGGCATGGAGGCCTTCATTACGCAGTGTGCGCCTTATTGTCTGAGCTGAAACTTCAGTACCCTCATCTGACAAATCTTTTATCAGTTCCTCAGCAGTCACACGGGGACTTTTCTCCACTTTGTGCGTCAGGTAGCGCACAGCAGTCGAAGTCAGCATCTTCTTTCTGCCACGACCAGGTAGCGTTTCAACAGTGACCTTTGCCTTGAATTTGCGAATGATGCTTCCTATGGTGTCTCTTGGTATGTTTAATATCTTTGCAATCTTCTTATAGCCATTGCCCTTCCTGTGAAGAGAAATCACCTCTTCTCTTGTCTTCCTGGACCATTCTCTTGACTTTACCATGTTTGTAAACACAATAGTAAATGTCTAGAAGGAGCTGAGTATCACAGTCATTTTAAATCTGCCTAATTGGTGCTTATTATGCTTGATTGCTGCTCCTTGACACCCACAGGTGTTTTCAATACCTGATCGAAAACACTTGAATGAACCTGTGTTCTTAAGAGTGGTAGTCTTTAAGGGGTTGAATAGTTGTGTCAATGAAGAAATCACAAAAAAAAATTTAATACTGTATTAGAAAAACAATTGATGTAATTTTAGTTGCATTTGGTTCTTTAAAAAGTCCTTGTAAGATTTTATTCTGAACACAATTACAAATGTACACTAAATTCCCTAAAACCCATTACAGCATTGGGGGTTGAATAATTTTGAACACAACTGTACATGCTAGCATTTACATTCCTTGAGTGTGTTTAACTAATAACCAATATATCATACGTATTACACTATACATTAAGGCTTGTTGCATACAAACGTATGGTTTTGCAGTCCGCAAAAAACGGATCTGCAAAAAAAACGGTTGACACCTGTATGCATTCCGTTTTTCGTGGAACTGAAAATCTGGCCCCTAACAGTACTATCCTTGTCCGTGATGCAGACAAGAATAGGATAAGTTCTATCTTTTAACAAAACGGAAATATGGAAAAGGAATGCGCACGCAAACACTTCCGTTTTTTTTTTTGCGGACCCATTGAAATGAATGGGGCCGTATACGGGCCGTATACGGAACATAAAAAAACGGCCCGTACACTTGCAAAAAAAAATGTTCGTGTGCATGAGGCCTAAGAGTACTGTGTAAAAGCTATGCATCTACTGGGGTGTCCACTACTGACAGTCAGCAGTGCCATATACCAGTGGTGGCACAGTAACTGGTAAGGAGAGCATTACTTTAAGGTATTTGGCATAAGGTCTGATCTCCTTTTCTCTGCTACCTCTGCACCATATTTTTAATAAATGTGGCTGGCCATGTATGTGGTACTATTTTTCTTTTCTTCCTAAAATATATGGCATAATGGATTTCAGTAACCAAAAGAGAAGATACCTGCCAAGAGTGGGTATGACTTTGGTTCTATGCATTTACATCTTTCTTACTCAACCTCTACATCATAATATATACATAAACATAAGAAGAGGCAGGGGCCGATTCTAGCCTTTCTGCTACCTGAGGCAAAAATGTAAATGCCCCCCCCCCCCAATTTGTTCTCAATCTAATCCCTTCTCCCAGCCCTTCCTGCACAAGATAATATCTGTTTTGTTGTCCACAAATCATGGATCCTCAAAATACACACTTTTCACAGGTTCCATTGCAGAAATGCCAATTCTTGTCTGGATGCAGATCGGATGCAGACGGAAAATATATTCGTGCATGAGGCCTTAAAGACATATTTGGATGTACATTACATACCGTGCTGTTAAACATGCAGGAGAATATAGCACCACATACCTTTACATCTAGTGATTCTCCATTGATGAAGACATTCCTTTTTCTTATCTTCTCTATTCCAAGATCAGACCAGCATGATGACTTCTTATAGCTATGCCTTGTCTCTGTCGAGTTTGACACACACACATTAGATTCCTCAATTTTTTATCATCCTCTCCCTCTTGGTGCTTCAACATTTTCATCTTGACGCTACCCTAATAGTGTGCATGTTGTGCAATGTCCACAAACACTATACTGTATATAGTTGTCCCCAATAACTCACAGACTGCCATCATTAGTAATTGTGCCCCCCTATAGTACCCCTAATATTTTTAATGCCCCTGTAGGGCATTAAGACCCCCTATAGTGCCCCAGAATTAACAAGGCCCCTCTATAAGGCACCTCTTTAGAGGCCACAGCAGTTGTGTCTGTATTGTAATGCCTCCCTGTAGTGCTATTATAATGCCCCCCCTGTAATGCCCCTTGTAACATAATGCCTCCCTGCACTGTTATCATGTATAATGGTCTTCTCATTCCTCCCTATCCATGCTCTGTTGTAGTGGTAGTATATATGATGCTCTTCCCCCAATAGTGCTCCAATAATATAATGCCCCCCTGCAACGGCAGTATATATAGTAAGTCTTCCTCTGTAGTATAATTTCCTGCATATACAATGCTTTCCCCTATATTATAATGCCTTTAATATATAATGCTCCCCTCTGTAGAATAATGTCCCCCTATATTTAATCCTCTCCCCTAATAGTGTAATGTCCCTCTATGTATAATGTGCTCCCACCTGTAGTGTAAAGCCTCCATGTATATAATGCTCCCCCTTTGTGGTATAAAGCCCTAATATATATATATATATATATATATATATATTTAATGCTCTCCCGTCTGTAGTATGATGCCCCTGTATATATAATGCTCCTCCCACCTGCGCCAATATACTGCATCATAGGCTTTAGGCCTGGCTACCTGAGGCCTATGATGCTTAATGGCTTTGGCTTCCATGCCCCATGACAAACTGAGAGACAGGTTGGCTGCCGGGAGGAGTGGCCTGAGAAGAGGACAATTCATGGTTGCTTGCACCGGCTACCAAGTTCAATAAAGAGAAACTGAGGCTGTGAGGCTATTGAGGAGTGCGGCAGCAGGAGAAAGGAATGCAGCAAAGAGATCAAACACCCACCCAAAACTGTGGCTGCGACATTCACTTTTTATTTTCAATAAACTAAATTATAAGAAGTCCACAACATAAATTTTGTCAAAGGACCTCCCCAAAGCTTAAACCAGCCCTGCATTTGGAGATACAATAGTAAAGGACAAATTAAGCCATAATATGATCACGTGCAAGAGTCATTTAGCAGTTTATAGCAGTTTTCAGTTCATTAATTATTACAGAAGCCCCTATACATGGGCTGATTGTGCAAGCAATTTTTGAGAACAAAAAGGTTTATTCAAAATAATTGCTTGTTTATGTGCAGAGTACAGCAAAGATTAGCTTTTCAAGTTGCTTTTTTATTTGGTCAATTTGTTCCAAGATGTGGCAGTGGGTGAACATTTTCGGCTTCTCAGCCTTCTTCAGACACTGTGCCGCAGTTGAGTTGGGAGAGTAATGAAGATCTTGAATAGAGATGAGCGAACACCTGGATGTTCGGGTTCGAGAGGTTCAGCCGAACTTCCGGAAAATGTCTGGGTTCGTGATCCGAACTCAACCCGAACTTCATCCCGAACCCCATAGAAGTCAATGGGGACCCGAACTTTTGGGCACTAAAAAGGCTGTAAAAGACACCCAGAGGGATAATATACCGCAATAAACGGATTGCGATTACAACTTTGAGCTAACGATCACCATGGGAACGCCTCCTCCAGTAGAATGTACTGTCGGATCTGAGAATTAAGTTGAAATCGCAATGCGATTCTTATATATTTGCTTAATCGCATTGCGATTTCAACTTAGCATTGCTAAATAATTCCATCCATATCGTTAACTTACTGAGTCAGTAAGTTAACGAATATGGATGGAATTATTTAGCAATGCTAAGTTGAAACGGCAATGCGATTAAGCAGATATATAATAATAGCATTGCGATTTCAACTTAATTCTCACATCCGACAGTACATTCTACTGGAGGAGGCGTTCCTATGGTGATCGGTAGCTCAAAGTTGTAATCGCAATGCGATTAAGCAAATACATAAGAATCGCATTGCGATTCCAACTTTTAGTACTCAACTTTTAAAATCGTACACCACTTTAAGTTCCAAAGTTGCAATCGCGTTCGAATAGAACTTAAAGCTGTCTCTTAGTCAGTATTAGTATTGGTGTGCTGTAATAGAAGTTACATTCGTACTGCGAATATAACTTAGAGCAATGCAGTCAACTTTACACTGTTAGTTTTATTATCGCGATAATACAACTATTCAAGAATCGTGTACGTGCGTCTGTACGTGTGTGCGTTACCTCGGACACTATTCTATTTTGCCAGCCACAGCTGAAACCACTGATTTATGGTATTGCTATTTTGGCAATTGAATTTAACCCCAGAAAATAATCTATCCTTTGCCAGACAGCAGACAGTATTATACTTGTCTAGCCAAAGCTGGAACACCAGATTTAGGGGATTGGTATTTGGGCAATTGTATTTAACCCCTTAATAAAATATAGAAATTTCTTTCCTGAGTTTCTAGGGGTGACAATTAGCACAGCTAAGCCCCTGATGTAGGATATAGCAAAAAAAACTAGTATTGATGGATTGATGGACTTGGTGGCAGCTTCTTCTGGTGCACCACAAGTCACAAAATGGCGGCCGATCAACCCAGAAAATAAGTGACAGAAAAATGCTCTGTGCAGCCTAAAAACCAGCGAGCAAGTAACTAGCAGAAGTTCAATGATTCTCAGCTGTAAATCGATCCGTTCATTAGGTGCTGTTGCTGACTTTAACCTGCCTAATCTCGCCCTGACAGAAGCTGCGTCCTCTCCCTACACTAATCAGAGCAGTGTGACGTGCGGCGCTACGTGACTCCAGCTTAAATAGAGGCTGGGTCACATGCTGCACTTGGCCAATCACAGCCATGCCATTAGTAGGCATGGCTGTGATGGGCTCTTAGGGCAAGAAGTAAAACGCCTGCTGATTGGCTGCTGTGCAGCCCTTCAGAAAGCGGGAAGTAATCGACGAACACCGAACCCGAACCCAAACTTTTTTGAAAATGTCCGGGTCCGTGTCCCGGACACCCCAAAATTCGGTACGAACCCGAACGATGCTCGAACTGTTCGCTCAACACTAATCTTGAACAATACACCTCAAGAGTAGGCAGGAGAAAAGGATACCTCCTGCTAGGTATACTTACCTACTTGAAAAGCTAATCTTTGATGTGGTCTATATCTATGTACAATTGTGGTAGAAACTTTTCACACAGCACACAAGACAGAAAGCGACAAGGTCTACTACTTGTTTATGAGCAGAGCAGAGATTTATTTACATGCAGCACTCTCCTCTGCTCTTTCTGGAGTAGTGATTACTACTGTGATTGCTTGTCCCTTTACCAATTTTTTTTTTTTTTTCTGGGCTTTAGATCACTGTTTACACAGCACAATATGATACCCAGAAATTATGAGTTTAATGCCAACATCAATCATGCGATGATCAGATAAAAAAGCTGTACTTTTACACAGTGCAATTATCAGAAAGGAGTGTACCTGGGAAGGCTCCTTCCGCATAGTGGCTACATTCATCAATTATTGAAAAGGGATCTTAAAACACAGGCTATGTCAGCTATATTGCTGCAGGGGTGCACTTAGGTGGTGGTCCTGGCTTCCCTGAACTTCTTTTACTGGTCCAAAACTGGGTCTGGGGGGTGGGGAAGTCTCTATAAATCAGAGTGAAGCAGAGCATCTCCTCTCCATTTTCCTAGTGGTGTTGCAGTCCAGATGCCTATCTGTTGTTCTCCATGTTATCAACAATACATTAAAGAGGAATGGAAAGATGACCTACAAAACAGCATTGCTGTTAGTTGGAGAGAGAGAATTGATGCTCAGTGAGTTGGCAGGGACTCTGGCTTGGCAAAATGATGTAAGCAATGCTTATGCAGTATTCCAGTGCAGGTGGTATCTACAAATTGGTTATGTAATGCAATATATTATCAACTTATGCAGTACACTCAGTATAGTGAGTATTGAAGGCAAACGAGGGTTAATAACGCAGGAGGTTAGATGTTGGCTGGCCCCAGCCCTAACCTTTAGGAGAGTATAGGAAGACTTTAGAGAGGAAGCAGGGGTGCACCTAGCCTTTCTGCTGCCTGAGGCAAAAGCTGAAACGCCCCCCATGCCAATTTCTTAACCTAACCACAATGAAAGTGCTCATTAACCATGGCCCTTCCACTGCCCCCCTCTTGCCTCTACCTGGTGCTGCATGAGGAGATCACCTCACCTGGCCTCATTGGTGGTGCATCTCTGAGCAGTACTATGTACAGGTATATGTCAGTTTTACCATATAGAGAAAGCCATAAGAATGAAACTCATATAGTTGCATGAATGTAAGAATGAAAAAAAAAAAAAAAAAAAAAAGTTAGGCTATGGGAAGGAATGAAAAATGCAAAATTGCTGGGTCAGGAGGGGATTACAGGGAAAACATGATCATGCCTAGTCCTCGTTGTTCCGAGTGGTTCATCTGCATATATTAAAACTTTGTTTTTCTCAGCAATGTGGGCACATACAGTATGAACATGGGACCAACACATATGCCTTCAGCTGCCAAGCACACATACAACAGGTCATACAGTTTCATAGGTACAACTGTTCAAAGATGCCATTTAAATAAGCACCGGGTCTCATTAACACATATGAATGCAATATCACTAGCCTTAAACTTTATGAATGTGTAATCCTTTTTAACAAAATAGTTCAAACTTAACTTAAAACTATTGCACTTTGAAGTCATCAGTACTGTATGGGTGATAATTCATCAAGGGAAACTTTAAGAGTACAGCCACACATTCAGGTGCAATTTTAGAGGCAAAATCAGGAGCGGATCAGAAGAGGTGAAAATGTATAAAGGACAGATAATATATCTCCCCTTTTTTTAGTTCAGTTCTGGTTTTGGCATCCAAAACTGCATCAAGAAACCTGACTTGGTTTAGTTGTGACTGTGCCCTAAGATCATTTTACAATTCAGAAGTAAAAAAGATGCTGACTTGAAATGTTTCTACCAAAAATTGTAGACACACAAATTGGTGTATCCAAAATCAAATAATATATATACATGGAAACATTCTAATAAAGATAGTGGTTGATGTGGATGATTTCTTTATAGTCATAGTGCAGTGACCAGGCCGCAGGGGGAGTGATGGAAAAAGGCACAATGGTTTTTCCTGTTGGGGCACACTCTGGTTCTGGGCTTCTCCTGCCTGATGGCGGTTGAGGTGCCCTTGTTGTTGCTGTTTTACAGTGCAAGGCAGGGTCCCAGTTGCTGTGATGCCAGCACCATGCAATGCAAATGTAGTTTGGTATAATGGTGAGGCTGGTGTTGGTATAACAAATCCACAATACTTTACTGAAGCCAGTAATCAGTGAGCCACACAAGCACCATTCACATGTAATGCAGTCTTTACAATTGATTCAAGTAATTTCCAAAAGTTGTATATGGAGGCTAGCCTCTCTCTCTCACAATCCAACTGGTCCATGTATCTCTCTCCTGGCCTAAAGGGATGCACTTTCTCTATCATCAAATATAAGAATATGATATTCACAATATCCTCCTGCCCTTTGGTTATGGAGGGCAGCTTGTAGCTTACAGTGTTTCCACCACACGCAGAGGAGCTTACAGCCAGACTAGAGATGATTACCTTCTTTGCAAAAGTCTACAATTAATTTATGTCAGCTAAACCTTCTATAGATATTTTCACTTCTGAGGGCTGACTCATAAGTTGCTTATGGATTGTAGGGGAATGGATTTTCCCTACAGGAGCTGCTTCTTGCTGCTCTGAGGTGTTCACTTCATCGTTAGCAGTCAGCCATTAACTCTAGAATCTTTCTCCTAGAGAGGAAGGGTGGAGCTAGCCCTGTCTAGCTTCATTGAACTTCCCCCTCCCTATACAACCTTATGGAATTTGTAGTAAATGCACATAATGCATGAAATACAGTGATATTGTCACTTGAAATACTTTGCAGTGTATTTCAGGACACTGCATCAGCTGATACAACAGCTGACTGCAGCAACAAGGAGCTTTTAACACTTGTCATTTGCTTTGTTAGCAAACAATCTGTCTGTAGAAGAAGAGAAACATTTGAGTTTCAAAGCATGCACAGATGGAGTCACTGGTCAGAATCTTGCAAATGAAAATATTTAAGTCTTAGCTATGTCAGGGCAATGTTTGAAAGAACTTAGCATTTAAGGATATGGTGAGGCAGGACCAATGGCAGGAAAAGTTAAAAGTGCTGCAGCATTACTGTATATTTCAGTGGTCCCATAATGCTGTGCATACACATTGCTGCTCCAATGTTTTAAACTTGACTATCATGGCAGCTTCCCAGATTCCCATGATAAAAATAAATAAAAAAATGATGGCATTGACAGAGTATTTACACTTTTGATTCCCATCATCAATGCAGATTTCTATTGCCATTGTGTGTCTGGATCCAAAACAAAAAAGATTGAAGTCTTTGTACAGGACCTATTGGATAGAATGACATCATACATAGACATTTCTTGACATGTCCAATGGGGATGAGTGAACCCGAACTGCAAAGTTCGGGTTCGTATTGAACTACCCAAACCCAGACTTTTAAACTAAAGTCCAGTTTCGGGAGATTTATGAATTACTTTATTATTTTCCTTTATAACATGGTTATATCAGAAAATATTATTACAATGTAAAAGGGACACCTTTAGAGGCATTCGATTTTGCATTTCGTCAATATAGAAGTCTATGGGAGCATAACGGATTCATTATGCCGCCTATAGACTTCTAATATGACGGAATGCCTCTTAAAGTCTATGGGCAACATAACAGATCTGTCCTGGTTTCCGTTATGCAGGAATCCTGTCCATTATGCTCCCATAGACTTCTATTATAACAGAATGAAGTTCGGCTTATCCCCTTCCACACCCACTGTTCCGCTATTGAGGTTGCAAAAGTAATGTTCTCAAATAGGGAATATGTTGAGAATCCGCATGCTGCATTGTTTTTAAGAAGGCTACCGATGTACAATAACAGTTTGATGTTCCACCTAGGATCCCATGTAGCTGCACTTGGCAGACCACTAGAAATAATGTGGCAACTGAATATCCAGATATGTATTACAGGTGGATTATTGCTGTACCATTTCCTGATCACTTGATTTCTGAGCCTAACATGCTGTTCCAGAAACAAGATGATCCAGCACTTGATTAAAATCTAGTAATATTTTTTATTGATTAAAAGATAAAATCATAGCAGTACAGAAGGCCTGCACCCCACTACAGGATGACATACGCATTTCGAACATCTACTGCGTTCTTAGTCATGGCAAATAAAAAAAAAAGAACATTAAAATATGGCTATTTGAATCACATCACCATGTGAGATTAATTGGCATTACAAACATTATAGCACATTCAACACATCTAGGTCAGGGTGATTAGAAAACTACATAGAAGAGTTATATATTTTATATATAAAATGTATAACTTAACTAAGCCACATGTAGCCTAAGGATAATCAAAAAGTTTATAAACCTAGAAAAGGGATATAATATGGATACAATTCAAACTTCAGTAACAAAGCATTAATTCATTTTTCAAATTACGGGTACTTTCACACTAGTGGCAAGGAACTCTGGCAGTAAAAGTATGACATGTCGTACTTTTATTCCGGCCGCCTCTCGGCATGTTTGCGATGCTGCCGGAACCCAGACCGCCTCCATTATAGTCAATGGGGCTGGAGAGGCAGTACGAATCCAACAGGCTGTTCATTAGTGTTGGGTGAGAATATTTGAATTGTGAATTTTAATCTCGAATATCGCAACTTCGAGAATTCATGAATATTTAGAATAAAGTGATATATATTTGTGTTTTTGAATATTCTACCTTTTTTTATCAGTAAACTCCCTTTTTGCTTGTGGGCCAATGAAAAGGCTGCAATGTCTTTGTCTGAGCTTACCAACATCCCTAGCAACCAATAGTAAAGTTGCCTACCCCTTTAGTATATAATAACCTACACACAGCTATTTTCTACAGTTTATTACACTTCTGAGAGAGACAGCAGTGTTAGATCGTGATATACGATGTATATAGGCTACAGACATACACACATACATACATTGTGCCGTGATGTCACAAGTTCACAACAATACTTAGTGCACCAATCACTAATATGTAGTCAGACCTGCTAAAATGTGAAGTTGCACATATTGCGCCAAAATATTTGCTTCATTATTGCCGATTTGTACAATCACGAAAACATTGGAGCACTTTATCTACATATAAAGCTATTGTAAAGTCCTGCTGTGCCAACTATTTTCTCCAGTCTCATTAAACTTCAAGCAGTTTGAAAAATGCAGCTATAGTGACCCACGCCTGTATTGCGAGCACATTACGTGAATAATACATTGCTGATTTTTGCAATCTAGAAAATAATAGCGAATTAGCAAATTTGCAAATATATGACAAATATTCTACCAAATGTTTACGAAATATCGCAAATTCGAATATTGCCCCTGCCGCTCATCACTACTATTCACCCACCGAAACAGCCTGCCGAAGTTCCTTGGGTCTAGCGTGAAACTAGCCTAAGTCCTTTAGATATCTAAATTATAAACAAAATATTCAATCTGCTTCCTTATCAAGCCCTTAGCATTTTATGTTTATTCACTTGAAGATTTCTGTATTTTTTTATATTTTATTTTTTTATAGCAAAGGCTTTAAAGCTTTTGGTACATGTAGATCTGTTATGAAGCTGAATAGAATGCTTAGCTGTGCTACAAGTATTGATTTGATTGGGATTCTCAATATAATTAATGTGTTCCAACATCTTGGTTTTAAATTTTCTAGTAGAATTACCAACATATATCAAATCACCTGGGCATAGCATTACATAAACCACACATTGTGAATTACAATTAATACTGTATATTGTATATTATCAGGAAAGTGGTAATGTGATCAGAATTTTGAAAGGATTTACACTGTAAAACTCGTGAACATGTTTTACACAGATACGGTATGTACTACTTTAAAAAAAAAAAAAAAAAAACTTACAAAGATGCCAGTTTTTAATTGTGGGAACAGTTAAGAAAAAAGGAGAAAATAGGTCAGCCAAAGAACACAATTTTCTAGCAACCACCCTGCACCCATCAAATAATATATGTGTTAATTTATCATCATCAAAAAGGACAGGCGAGTATTTGTTGACTGTATTTTTAATCTGTGAAAACTGTCCACCAAAGTTGGGATGCCACCACTATCTTTAGCCTTATTTGTATTCTTTCTTCTGTTATTTTACAAAACAGCAGCTCTTTTCTACTTTTATTATTATCTATTCTAAATGCTCAATATAGGGTACAAATTGAGTAGCCGCATTTTCCAAGGCTTATTTTTAACTCCTGTGATTTCATTATGAACTCAGCAACCTTACTGCAGTTCCTAAGTGCTCTCATCATTTCACCCACTGAAATAGATTTTATAGTGTGGGAGGGATGATGACTAATGCTGGGCGCGAATATTCGAATTGCGAATTTTAATCGCGGACATCACAACTTTGAGAATTTGTAAATATTTAGACTATGGTAATATATATTCGTTTTTTCGAATATTCTACTTTTTTTTCCATCAGTAACCTCCCTTCTTGCTTGTGGGCCATTGAGAAGGCTGCAATGTCTTTGTCTGAGCTTAGCAACATCCCTAGCAACCAATAGGAAAGTTGCCTACCCATTTAATTTATAAGAACCTCCACACAGCCATTTTCTACAGTTTATTACAGATCTGAGAGAGACAGCAGTGTCATTGCAGTGCTTTCTGCTTTCCTGTGTCACATTACATTAGATAGTTAGATAGCCTATATATATATATATATATATATATATATATATATATATATAATGCAGATAGTTAGTGGGAGACAGTCAGTGTAGGTTAGATACATACATACATACATACATAGTGCTTGATGATACAAGTTCACAACAATACTTAGTGCATCAATCACTAATATGTAGTCAGACCTGCAAAAATGTGAAGTTGCACCTATTGCACAAAAATATGCGCATCATTAATTGCCAATTTTCCCAATCGCGTATATATTGGAGCACTCTATCTGCATATAAAGCTATTGTAATGTTCTGCCATGCCAACCATTTTCTCCAGACTCAGGAAACTTCTAGCAGCCAGCATATTACATTGCCGATTTTCGAAATCATGAAAATATCCGTGAATTTGCGAATATTCTACCAAATATTTGCAAAATATCACAAATTCAAATATTGCCCCTGCCGCTCATCACTAATGATGACTAGGGTTAAGTGAAGCGAAGCATTCAAAGCAGAATTTGGACCAAAGTTTAGGAAACTTTTGATTCACAACAAATCCGAATTCTCTCACTTTGTGGTAACAAATCAGGTTTTCCTAAAATAGTGGTTGCACATTTTACAAAGCAAAACATAATGTAGAGGAGAGGAGCCAGCCAATCCACAGATAGCAATCCCCTGTGATGTCACAGCCATATAAAACCCTCATCCTGCATAGTCTCTGCCATTGTCCTGTGAGCTCAGCATAGGGAGAGACATTGCAAGTGCTCATGCACAAGGGATAGTTTTGTTGAAAACGATTAATGGAAGAAAATTGGAAAGGGAGAGTGCAGAGAGACTTATGCTGTGTCAGTTTTATTTATTTCAACATTTACTTATTCCTCCATCAGCCGTAACCTAAGGTATGTAATTCAATACCAATAATATGGAAGCCTTTATCATTTCACTGCCAGCGTGCCAACCAATACCACCCAGTCTTCACCCCTTAGGGGGCCAGGTCTTCATGATGACCACCCTCATCCTTTGCTGGTTTTACTTCTTCCAAATTATCCTTCAAAGTATTCATGTCCTAGAAAAGTCATCAAGATGCAGAGAGAGGAGGAGCTGAATGTTCCTAGTGACATATTCTCATTGATATTAGATGATGTGGAAAAGGAGGAAAATCAGATGGCAGAAGAAGGGCTCCCATCTGTAGGGCAAAAGAGCGCTGGAGCTGGAGAAGTGGGTACAGCCCCTGTTTAAAGGTGCATTAAACCCTTCAGTACCGGGCCATTTTTTACCTTTCTGCCCAGGCCATTTTTAGGAAATCTGAAATGTGTCACTTTGTGTGGTTATAACTTTAAAACATTTTTACTTATCAGGTCATTCTGAGACTGTTTTCTTGTCACATTTTGTACTTCATGACAGTGGTAAAATTGAGTAAAAAAATTTCATTTTTATTTATAAAAAATACCAAATTTACCAAAAATTAAGATCAATTTACAAATTTCAAAATTTATATTTCTCTACTTTTATAATAGATAGTAATACCTCCAAAAATCGTTATTACTTTACATTCCCCATATGTCTACTTTATGTTTGGATAATTTTGTAAATTACATTTTCTTTTTTGGGGACGTTAGAAGGCTTAGAAGTTTAGGAGCAAATCTGACAGAGCACAGAAGGAAAGGAACACCATATTGTTTTTGGAAGGCAGATTTAATGTCAAATGGAGATGAAATTTCAGAATTTCTATTGTTCGTTACTTTGCCCCACAAAAAGTGTAATATCGAGCAACCAAAAATCATATGTATCCTAAAGTAGTACCAACAAAACGGCCACCTCATCCAGTAGTTTTTACTGTCCCATTTGAAGCATTAGTGGGGCTTCAAATGGGACATGGTATCAAAAAACCAATCCAGCAAAATCTGCTTTCCAAAATCCGTATGGCATTCCTTTCCTTCTGTGCTCTGCTTTGTGGCCATTCAGCAGTTTACAACCACATATGGGGTGTTTCTGTAAACTACAGAATCAGGGCAATAAATATTGAGTTTTGTTTGACTGTAAACCCTTGCTTTGTTATTTGAAAAAATGGATTAAAATGGAAAACAATGCCAAAAATAGCTTTTTTTGGCACCTTTTTTATTTTTTGTTATTTACAACGTTCATCTGACAGGTTAGATCATTTACTATTTTTATAGAGCAGGTTGTTACGGACATGACAATGTCAAATATGACTATTTTTTGTTTTTGTTTCAGTTTTAAATAATAAAGCATTAATTTAAAAAATATATATATTTTTTTGTGTCTCCACATACTGAAAGCCATAGTTTTTTTATTTTTGGAGACTGTCGAATGTAGGGGCTCATTTTTTGCGGGATGAGATGACGGTTTGATTGGCCTTATTTTGGGGTGCATATAAGTTTTTGATTGCTTTCTATTACACTTTTTGTGATGTAAGGTGACAAAAAATAGATTTTCTTACGTCGTTTATATATATATATATATATATATATATATATGTTCACCGGAGGGATTAGGTCATGTGATATTTTTATAGAGCAGGTTCTTACTGATGTAGCAATAGCGATACATAATATGTATACTTTTTTAATTTATTTAAGTTTAACACAATAATATAAAAAAAATAAAAAATGAGTCTCTATAGTCTGAGAGCCATAGTTGTTTTTTTTGGAGGGGCGATTGTCTTACGTAGGGACTCATTTTTTGTGGGATGTAGTGACAGTTAGGCCTCTTTCACACGAGCGTGTGAAAAATCGCCATGTTTGGTACCCAGACCCTAAGCCGGACTTCATCACTGAAGTCCGGTTTTGGGTAGAGTATTCTGGAGAAAAATAAAATGTTTGATTGGACCATGTGATGTGACGTCATCACAGATCCTTTAGTTGTTAGCTGAAGCTGGAAAAGAGAAGACAGATCGCAACTACGCGATCAAGTGGCTAAGGTAAGTTAATTTTTATTATTTTTAACCCCTTCATCTTCATTTTACTAAGCATTTTTTATTAAGAATGCTAAAATTTTCCCTTATAACCATGTTATAAGGGAAAATAATAAAGATCTGGTCCAGTTGCTAAGCAACCATGCAGGAAAATCGCACTGCATCCGCACTTGCTTGTGGATGCTTGCGATTTTCCCGCAGCCCCATGCACAATATAGAGCATGCTGTGACTTTCACGCAACGCAGAAGTGATGCGTGAAAATCACCGCTCATGTGCACAGCCCCATAGAAATGAATGGGTCCGGATTCAATGCGGGTGCAATACGTCCTCCTCACGCATTGCACCCGCACGAAAAACTCGCCCGTGTGAAAGGGGCCTTAGATTGGAACTATTTTTAGTGGTATACACCTTTTTGATCGCTTGATGTCACACTTTTAGTGATGTAAGGTGACCAAAAAATTGTTTTTTTGAACGGTTTTTATTTTATTTTTTTGACTGTGTTCACTTGAGGGGTTAGGTCATGTGATATTTTTATAGAGCCGTTCATTATGGATGTGGCAACATCTAATATGTATACTTTCTTTTATTTATTTAAGTTTTACACAATAATATCATTTTTGAAACAAAAAATAAATAAATCATGTTTTAGGGCCCCCATAGTCTGAGAGTAATAATTGTTTTTATTTTTTGTTGGGCGATTGGGTTAGGTAGGGTATCATTTTTTGTGGGATCAGATTATGGTTTTATTGGCAGTATTTTGGGGTGCATATGACTTTTTGATCGCTTGCTATTACACTTTTTGTGATGTAAGGTAACAAAAAATGGCTTTTGACACTTTTTTTTGCTGTGTTCGTCTGAGGTTAGGTCATGTAGTATTTTTATAGTGCAGGTTGTTACGTACGCGGTGATACCTAATATGTATACTTTTTTATTTTTTTATGTTTTACACAATATCATTTTTGAAAAAAAACTAAAAAAAATCATGTTTTAGTGTCTCCATATTCTGAGAGTCATAGTTTTTTATTTGTTGGGTGATTGTCTTAGGTTGGGTATCATTTTTTACGGGATAAGATGATGGTTTGATTGACACTATCTGTGGTGCCTATGATTTTTTGAACGCTTGCTATTACACTTTTTGTGATGCAAAGTGACAAAAAATGTTTTTTTGACACCGTTTTTGTTTTTACCTGAGTAGTTAGGTCACGTGGTATTTTTATTATTATTTTTCTAATTTTTATTTTTACATTTAACACAAAAGCATTTTTGAAACAAAAATCATGTTTTAGGGCCCCATAGTCTGAGAGTACATAATTGTTTTTATTTTGTTGGGCGATTGTCTTAGGTAGGGTATCATTTTTTGTGGGATCAGATTATGGTTTTATTGGCAGTATTTTGGGGTGCATATGACTTTTTGATCGCTTGCTATTACACTTTTTGTGATGTAAGGTAACAAAAAATGGCTTTTGACACTTTTTTTTTGCTGTGTCTCGTCTGAGGGTTAGGTCATGTAGTATTTTTATAGTGCAGGTTAGTTACGTACGCGGTGATACCTAATATGTATACTTTTTTATTTTTTTATGTTTTACACAATATCATTTTTGAAAAAAAACTAAAAAAAATCATGTTTTAGTGTCTCCATATTCTGAGAGTCATAGTTTTTTATTTGTTGGGTGATTGTCTTAGGTTGGGTATCATTTTTTACGGGATAAGATGATGGTTTGATTGACACTATCTGTGGTGCCTATGATTTTTTGAACGCTTGCTATTACACTTTTTGTGATGCAAAGTGACAAAAAATGTTTTTTTGACACCGTTTTTGTTTTTACCTGAGTAGTTAGGTCACGTGGTATTTTTATTATTATTTTTCTAATTTTTTATTTTTACATTTAACACAAAAAAGCATTTTTGAAACAAAAAAATCATGTTTTAGTCTGAGAGACATAGTTTTTTTATTTTGTGGGCGATTGTCTTAGGTAGGGGCTCATTTTTTGCAGGTTGAGGTGACATATTGGTACTATTTTGGGGGGCATATGCCTTTTTGTCGCTTGGTGTTGCACTCTTAGTGATTTAAGGTGACAAAAAAATTGTTTATTTAGCACAGTTTTTATTTTATTTTTTGACACTGCTCATATGAGGGGTTAGGTCATGTGATATGTTTATAGAGTCGGTCGATAGGGATGTGGCAATAGTTAATATGTCTACTTTTCTTATTTTCCCTATTTTTAATCTCTTTAGGACCGCCGCACGCAGATACGCGTGATCTCGGCGGTCCTTCTGTTCCTCGTTGACGCGTGGGCGTGTCATCTTGCGAGAGGTGCGCACAGACTGTCGGGATCGGCACAGGGGAAGTTCGTCACCAGCCTGCCAGCCAATGATCTGCGCTGGCAGGCTAGTGATTTTTAAAAAAACTAATCAAGAGCCATGAAATGCATTATATTTATAAAAATAATGCATTAAATGGCTTCTGTGCTCTCTCCTGGGTCCTTTTCGTCGGTTGGACCCAGGAGAGAGCACATCTCTACAGTGAGTACACCAAGCACCACACTTCAGGCCCTGATCACCCCCCATCATCCCAATTAACCCCTTGATCGCCCCTCTCAGTCACCTGTCAATCATCTAGTGAAAGGGAAAAAAGTGATCAGTGTAAACTGTCATTTTTCTTTTTCACCAGGATTGACTTTTAGGTTTAGATTAGTTTAGACCCCCTTTGGTAGGTAGTTAGCGTTAACGCCCAGCCCACCGCACCGCAGTCACTGATTCGATGATTAGAGTAGCGCTAATCAGCATTTGTACTTTTATAGTATCTGTAAGTGATCAGAACTGATCACAGTATTAGTGTCATCTTAGTTCACCCCCCACCCAAAACGCAGTGTTTGCCTGATCGGTCGCCCACACGTGCGTTCACCCACGCCCGCCCCGCCGCAGTGACATAAACATTTTTTTTTTTGTAATCACTGCACAATCACTTCACAAGCGCTGCGCCAATAAAAAAATCAGTTTTGATCTTTTTTATCAATCGCAGCGGCTTCTGTACTTTACTACCCTCCCATTTATAAGACAGGCTTGCTCTTTTTCTTGGGTAGTCTCAAGGAATACCCCTTAAATTTAGTCGTTCAAATGTCAAATAAGGGGTATTCTCCTGAAGAGGCCTACAGGATTCTGACCCAGTCGGATGAGGAATGGGAACCCTCATCTGACGAATCTAGCGGGTCAGAATATGAACCTGTAGAAAGCAGTGGCAGTCTGACCCAAAGTTCGGACGAGGAGGTTGAGGTCCCTGATACCACCAGGCGAACCCGGCCCTGTGTCGCTAGACCACAGGTAGCGCAGGATCAGTTTCAAGGGCAGCAGAGTGGGGCTGGCGCTGCCGGATTACGTGGTGAGGCATACACCAGCAGCGCAGCCCATCCTGGACCTACTACCAGCACTGCCGTACAACATGGTGACACCTTAGGGTGTCTACTTTCTGAAATGGGGTCACTTGTGTGGTATTTATACTGCCCTGGCATTTTAGGGGCCCCTAAAGTGTGAGAAGGAGTTTGGAATCCAAATGCGTAAAAATGCCCTGTGAAATCCTAAGGCCCCTTTCACACGAGCGTGTCCGGATTAGGTCCGGATGCGTTGCGGATGCGTTCAGTGAAAACTGTGCGATTTCACAGGCAAAGCCATTCAGTTTTGCCTGCGATTGCGTTCAGTTGTTCAGTTTTTTCCGCGCGGGTGCAATGCGTTTTGATGCGTTTTTCACGCGCGTGATAAAAAACTGAAGGTTTACAAACAACATCTCCTAGCAACTATCAGTGAAAAACGCAACGCACCCGCACTTGCTTGCGGATGCAATGCGTTTTTCACGCAGCCCCATTCACTTCTATGGGGCCAGGGCTGCGTGAAAACGCAGAATATAGAACATGCTGCGATTTTCACGCAACGCACAAGTGATGCGTGAAAAAAACGCTCATGTACACAGACCCATTGAAATGAATGGGTCAGGATTCAGTGCGGATGCTATGCGCTCACATCACGCATTGCACCACGCGGAAATCACGCCGTGTAAAGGTTTGCAGTACTCATTGGATTTAGGGCTCTTTGTATCTTGGCTGCAAAACGTATCACTTATGTAGTATCGCCAGCATCAGGAGAAGCACATGGTCGGGGTAGCTTACATATACCCATGCTGGGTGAGAGAAATATCTCTGTAAATTGACAACTTTGTATAAATAAATTAAAAAAGTTGTCATTTACAGAGATATTTTTCACACCCAGCATGGGTATATGTAAAAATACACCCCAAAACACATTGACCTACTTCTCCCGAGTACGGCGATACCACATGTGTGCCACTTTTTTGCAGCCAAGATTTGCAAAGGGGCCCTAAATCCAATGAGTACCCTTAGGATTTCACAGGACATTTTTACGCATTTGGATTCCAAACCACTTCTCACGTTTATGGGCCCCTAAAATGCCAGGGCAGTAAAAATACCACACAAGTGACCCCATTTTAGAAAGTAGACACCCCAAGGTATTCCATGAGGGGTATGGCGAGCTCATGTAAAATTTTATTTTTTGTCACAAGTTAGTGGAATATCTAATACAAAAAAACTAGAGACCCTATTAAGGGAGGGTTCCATAGCAACAAAAAAACTTTGCTCAATTGAGCTCAATTCACCACTTTTACCCTTAATATTTAAATCAGTAAAACTTCACTTTTATTAGTAGTTCTCTAAAAATGTTTGTGAGTTTTGACACACTTGTTAAAACTACTGCTCGAATTTGCACACTGCTATCGCACAGGTTGCTAGTGGTAACTGAGGGTGTGCACTACCCTCCTAACCTTCCCACAAGTTTGCAATCAGTGTATAACTACCTGCCTGACTAATCCTGCAGGGTACTCGGTGCTGTGAACATACACCCTAAAGTAAATAACTGTTTCCTACTGTTTCCTACTCAGTGTTTAGCAACTCGAGCAGAGCTAAAACCAACAGATTCTGTCCCCCAACATGTTTCACCAGATAAACTGGCGTCTTCAGGGGAAAGGACAGACGAGAGATTGGAACAGACAGACTGTTCCATTTGGTTGCGCTGCCATCGCGGAAATCGAGAAAACCGGTCCGCCCCCCTTTGACTTTCAATGGTGTTCATGACGGATCCGTCATGGCTATGGAAGACATAATACAACCGGATCCGTTTATGACGGATGCATTAGGTTGTATTATGGTAACGGAAGCATTTTTGCAGATCCATGACGCATCCGCAAAAAATGCTAATGTGAAAGTACCCTTATATACTTGTTAGTGAGTGGATGTACAGTATCTGAATTCCAGACAAATTGAATCCATTGTAAAATTCTCACATGCTATTTAAATATATACAGTTCTCTCTGTTGTACTCACCTGTGGCATATCGTATAGCACAAAACTAGATTCCACAAACAGTTCATAGTACAATTTAAGGTGGGCTTCTGTATGAAGATGTTTGAGGAGATCATTTAAAGTCAATCTGTCACCAGTTTTATGTTGCCCCATCTGAGGCTTCTCTACTGGATTACTGACAGCTCTCTTTCTAAGCAATCTGTTTGAAGAAAGCTGCCAATCAACAGTGGGCAGGGTGAGGTTGGCGTGCTGCCCTATTGAATATGAGGATTCCCAAGCTTGTGCTTTGTATTGAGCCTGGTGACAGATTGACTTTAAATTGAAACTGGTGGTGACTATTGAAACTGGTGACAGATTGACTTTAAATGATCTCCTCAAACATCTTCATACAGAAGCCCACCTTAAATTGTACTATGAACTGTTTGTGGAATCTAGTTTTGTGCTATACGATATGCCACAGGTGAGTACAACAGAGAGAACTGTATATATTTAAATAGCATGTGAGAATTTTACAATGGATTCAATTTGTCTGGAATTCAGATACTGTACATCCACTCACTAACAAGTATATAAGGGTACTTTCACATTAGCATTTTTTGCGGATGCGTCATGGATCTGCAAAATAAGCTCTGCTACTCATAATACAACCCTAATGCATCCGCTATAAACGGATCCGGTTGTATTATGTCTTCCATAGCCATGACGGATCCGTCATGAACACCATTGAAAGTCAAAGGGGGGCGGACCGGTTTTCTCGATTTCCGCGATGGCAGCGCAACCAAATGGAACAGTCTGTCTGTTCCAATCTCTCGTCTGTCCTTTCCCCTGAAGACGCCAGTTTATCTGGTGAAACATGTTGGGGGACAGAATCTGTTGGTTTTAGCTCTGCTCGAGTTGCTAAACACTGAGTAGGAAACAGTAGGAAACAGTTATTTACTTTAGGGTGTATGTTCACAGCACCGAGTACCCTGCAGGATTAGTCAGGCAGGTAGTTATACACTGATTGCAAACTTGTGGGAAGGTTAGGAGGGTAGTGCACACCCTCAGTTACCACTAGCAACCCATGCGATAGCAGTGTGCAAATTCGAGCAGTAGTTTTAACAAGTGTGTCAAAACTCACAAACATTTTTAGAGAACTACTAATAAAAGTGAAGTTTTACTGATTTAAATATTAAGGGTAAAAGTGGTGAATTGAGCTCAATTGAGCAAAGTTTTTTTGAAGTTAGTGGAATATGAGACTTTGTAAGAAAAAAATAAATAAATTCAATTTCCGCTAACTTGTGACAAAAAATAAAAACTTCCATGAACTCACTATGCCCATCAGCGAGGGTGTCTACTTTCCGAAATGGGGTCACTTCTGGGGTTTTTCTACTGTTTGGGCATTGTAGTATGTCAGGAAACAGGACAGGTGCTCAGAAAGTCAAAGTGCGGAAATTCACTTTTTTGCACCTTAGTTTGTAAACGCTATAACTTTTACCCAAACCAATAAATACACACATTGCATTTTTTTATGAAAGAAATGTAGAACAATAAATTTAGAGAAAAATTTATAGAGAAATGTAGTTTTATTTGACAAATTTTCCAACAGAAAGTGAAAAATGTCATTTCTTTGCAAAAAATTCATCAAAAAAGTAAAATGTCAAAAAAAGTAAAAATGTCAGCAAGAATAAAATAGCACCAAATGAAAGCTCTATTAGTGAGAAGAAAAGGAGGTAAAATTCATTTGGGTGTTAAGTTGTATGGCCGAGCAATAAACCGTGAAAGTAGTGTAGTGCAGAATTGTAAAAAGTGGCCTGGTCATTAAGGGTGTTTAAGCTAGGGGGGCTGAGGTGGTTAAACATTTTTTTTACTTTATTTGGGGAAAATGACTTTTTTTACTTGAAACTTTTAATTTTGGGGGAAAAACTTTACATTTTCAACTTTTTTGCACCTTATTTTTGTCCCACTTTGGACTTCAACTTTTGGTGGTCTGATCCCCTTTACAATGCATTCCAATACTTCTGTGTTGGAATGCATTAGTTTTAAGTGTAATACAGTGTATTACACATAAGCTTCCTGCCTGTAGATCCAGGGGCTGAATCTCACAGGCTCTTTCCCCGAAATCAGCCAAGATGCCTATGAAGGCAGGAAGGCATTGGGCTGCTTTTCCTGCTATCGTGTCCCACATCACAGCAGCATGTGGACCCGATGGCAGCTCAGAATCCCACCTGACATCGCAGACATGCCGCGGTCAGCACTGACCGTAGCACATCAAGGGTTAATGCACAGACATCGGTGATTTCACCCTAATGCTGGCGCTGCAGCAGGGGTCTGGCTATCAATTCCCGATCACGATTTAGTACATGTATGTCACTGGGCTTTAAGTCACATCCAGTGATGACGCATATGTATGTCATCGGGCATGAGGGGGTTAAGGACCAGTTCAGGTCTCAAGTCACTTTGTGGAGCTTACATAATAGAAACCATCCATAAATGGCCCCATTTTAGAAACTACACCCTCAATGTATTCAAAACTGATTTTACAAACTTTGTTAACCCTTAGGTGTTCCACAAGAATTAAAGGCAAATGGAGATGAAATTTCAGAATTTCACTTTTTTGGGCAGATCTTCCATTTTAATCCATTTTTTTCCACTAACAAAGCAAGGGTTAACAGCCAAACAAAACTCACTATTTATTACCCTGATTCTGTAGTTTACAGAAACACCCCATATGTGGTCATAAACTGCTGTACGGGCACATGGCAGGACTCAGAAGGAAAGGAGCCAT